>JANRMT010062791.1:25782492-25886918 GCA_026402145.1 Polypterus bichir lapradei
AATATTAATATTTTCCTCAAAATAACTCTAGAAGTTTAACAATTTTGTGCTGTTTATTTACTTACTCTGATGAACTTGGAAGCATTAGCATTATACGGTATTTTGTGACACATGCTGATCAGATTAAATCTTGTGGATAGTCATATTTGGAATTTTGATGTGTTCTGATTTTTGTAATCTTCTAGTAAGAATGGTAAATTCTGTCTTACAAGTGATGTAGAATGCGGCCATGTAAATGCCCAATATTTCACTGCCTTTCTATTGGTAACTTCAGTGTTTTTTACATATACTGTATATACAGTAGCTGCACAAATACCACGAAGTGTCAGGTAGTGGCCGTCATATTTTGTTTTTGTTATATCCTGAAATTACTTCTGACATTGCAATTATTACTTACAAACCTGCTCACCATCCAGTCTAATCCCATTGTTAAGGGCAGCAGCAAAATAGATACTCTGATACTGTAAGTTGAATAAAACTTTACAGTTACATTCCCAAAAGTGGTGATGGTGAATTTATTATTGCTGCATTTACAGAGAGTCTCATTTTATGTAAGAGTTGTTGAAGATACTTCCCTAGGATGTTTGCATCATCCCTCCTCTCCTATCCTTTTTGAAAGTCATGGGCATTTTGAATATGAAGTGATGAATAATGTTGCTAATCTCGCTTCACCACCACAAATCCCCTGCTGATTTTCTTTGACTTCATGTGCTTGGAATTTTCTGTCATATCCTTTGGCTATTCATTACCCTGAATTGGAGTAAGAGGGGTAAGAAAGAGATAGAAAACGAATGGTATTTAGCTTACAGATACCCATTGATTGTGTTGTTCTTGGAACTTAATGTGGTATTGCTTGACACTGCCAGATAATGTATTGCAGTACAGTGTCTGAAAATTATTACAAAAAATACTCAATGTCAATGAATGCAATTATCTTGAAGTGTTTGCTGACTGGGTCTACATCAACTGTTTTGATATAATTCAAATAAAGTGACTCTGCCCCCCCCCCCCCTTCAAATTACAACCATTCCCAGGGAGAGTGTCAGGAACAGATTTCACACTACAGGGAATTTAATTCCTGGCACCTTTGGAGGCTTGGCAAATCCAGATTTAATTTTTCAGCTTTTTAAGGATTGCCAGAGTGGAAGTGATAACTTGACAGCTTTTTGGCTACACCAAGTAAAGTGGAATAGAATGAAGCCGTTTGCCATGTGAAATTAAATGTAACACTACCACTATCCCACATGCCAAAGAATGCCCACCATCTGTACATGAAGGTGCACAGAACTTTATTAAAAAGAGTACTACAGACTGATTCAGAGAAGTTAGAATGTAAAGTTGTAGTGGAATCTCAGCCACATCACATGAGTAAGCAAGAAGGTAGAGTGACTTTCAGTTTAATTCACATTAAGCACATCAGGCCTTCCTTGAATTCACAGTAAGATTTAATGCTGCTTAATAATTCATCATAATCTCTCTAAAATGTACCAGACATCATGTTCATCTAACCCCTCAGCTGGCTAGACTACATTGGTTTCCTGTCTGCATAACAATGATCTGAAATCAAAACCCTTTTTTGCTACAGAAATCAGAAGTTAAATTTTATTGGTTTACTACTTTATAATAATTTTCAGCATTAATTAAAATTGTACTTTAATCGATATAGCTCATATCTTTATTTATTTTAACCTATAATATTTTTTTTTTGTTTACAAACATTTATTTATAAATCTTTTATATAATATTTTTTGAGAGGTAGATTTCAGTTAACTTGATGTGGACCTGTGACCTTAATAATACAGGCAATCCCCAGGTTACATATGAGAGAGAGACTGTAGGTTTGTACTTAAGTTGAATTTGTATGTAAGTCGGAACAGGTACATTATATTAATAAATGCTTTTGTTGGCCGACTGTAACTAAGTGCTCTGCCAATGAATGATGGAGTTTCACCTCTCTCTGACCTTTTTATTATTTCTACTTTATTTTCAATGGTGATGGTTCTTCTCTTCTTTACTGTATCACCAGCACTTGCATCAGATTTGTGTTTCAGAGACATTCTTGAAGGGTGAAGACAAAAGGTTAAGATGAGCTCTTCTGCACAGCGCAATACAGTACACGCTATCACAGCAGGAAGGCACCTGTCGTCAACATGTCTGATGTACTGACAAGAGACACCTTCCTGCTATGTGCGTAACAGTACAAGCAGGCTTGCGATAGAGAATGAATGGGGGCGACGAGGGGCGGTTCACCACCCGACCACCACACCACTACAGTATGCTGCCTGCAGTGTCCGCCCACCGAGAACAAACACGGTGCAGCCAAAGGTGGGTACTAAATCGCCCACCACTGCCCCATTCAACAGACAGCCACCCAAGGCACACTACAATGTTACCCCCCGCTGCCCCGTTCACTCTCAATGGCCTGTGTTCAGCCACAACCGGATTACCGGTTGCAGCATTACCAGCCGTCCACCGAAACGCCCCCCTCTGCTCCATCCAGCCTGCGTCCAGTCAGGAGCAGTAGCTGCACGGCGTGGTGGGCGGGCAGCAAACCGCCCCATCAAACCTCTGTCCTGCACATGAGCGATAGCTGTGACCCCGGTGACTATAGACCATGGGTCACCGCTTGCCGCTGGTAGCCGCCTGAGGGACACTACACTGTGCGAGCAGTGAAATCGCCTCCCTCCAGCCTCCGTCCAGCCACCGCTTGCAGCGTCCCCAGGCCAAAGATGACGGAGCGGCAGTTACTGAGGCACATGCGTCGCAGCTGCGGCCCCATTCGTTAGTCGTAGGTCGGATGTCTGTAACTTGGGGACTACCTGTAATAATAATAATAATAACTTTATTTTTATAGCACCTTTAACATACAAATTCATGCAAGTCAAGGTGCTTATGGTTACAATTCTAGCTTCCTTGCCATCCATCTCACTGACCAAATTCAAATGTATATAAAATCTGAAAGTAACTTATAACCAGTACTAAACTTACTTAAAATTACACACACACACACACACACACACACACACACACACACAAAAATGGTAAAAATAATAAACCTTTTTTTTTAAGTTAATAATATAAGTGCTATGTGGCGTTTATTTAAATGACACATTTATGAGGTGCTCAGAGGCTTCATTTTTCTTGAAAAATAATTAGAAAAAATGCCATTCAAAAAGAAAGGTCATTTTTTAAAATGTGAAAAAGAGTAATCAGTATTCCCCAAGCATATATTAGGAAATGCCTAAAACTGACAGCTTGAAATTGCTGGATTTTTCTGCTCCTGCTTTCAGTGTTTTGTGCCAAACCTCTTTGCTTTCCCTGAAAATAGCACAGCTGAAAATGAATGTTTGCTTTGCCTCCATCTCTTAGCTCTTCTGAGGAGACATAAAAATAGCCAGCAATACAGTTGGCTTACAGAACAGCTTACATGGCTAGCATGGCTATTCAAAAGAAGAAATGTTGCCTTTATGCTCCTTCATAGAATCACAGGTGATAAGTACCCCATTAAAACTGGTTACTGCATGAGGTTTGTGCCTTCATTTCCTAAAAAAATGCAGACTTGTTATATGTTGGCTTTATGCATGGATCTTGAAGATACTGTCAACTTTGAGACTTCATATGAATAGACCTTGGGTTCACAATCTTGTAGCTAGAAGTGATAATTAAGTTGAGCTTTCTATAGGTGGGAAAAACGCATCAGAATGGCATTCCCACATGCTAGTCTGCATCCTCTCCTGCAAAGTTTAAACAGCAAATGGCATCTGAGAATTATAATGAACAAGTATGAAGAAGGTGGCATAGTTTTCAAAAAGGAGAAGCACATTTTTAGTCAGAGTGCACCTTAATTTTGAGGATTTCTCTCAAAGAAGCAATATACAGTAATCCCTCGCTATATCGCGCTTCGACTTTCGCGGCTTCACTCTATTGCGGATTTTAAATGTAAGCATATCTAAGTATATATCACGGATTTTTCGCTGGTTCGCGGATTTCTGCGGACAATGGGTCTTTTAATTTATGGTACATGCTTCCTCAGTTTGTTTGCCCAGTTGATTTCATACAAGGGATGCTATTGGCGGATGGCTTAGAAGCTACCCAATCAGAGCATGTATTACATATTAACTAAAACTCCTCAATGATATAAGATATGCTTCACGCGTGGTGCTTGTTTGCTTTTCTCTCTCTCTCACCCACTGACATTCTCTGCGCCTGACGGAGGGGGTGTGAGCAGAGGGGCTGTTTGCACAGAGGCTGTTTGCCTAGAGGATACAGATGCTCCTGTACAAAATGCCGCTTTATCGAGGTGCTTCGGCATTCTTAAAAGCACGTATTGATTTTTTGACTGTTTGCTTTTATCTCTCTCTCTCTCTCTCTCTCTCTCTCTCTCTCTCTCTCTCTCTCTGACATTCTCTGCTCCTGATGGCGCTCCTTTGAAGAGAAGATATGTTTGCATTCTTTTAATTGTGAGAAAGAACTGTCATCTCTGTCTTGTCATGGAGCACAGTTTAAACTTTTGACTAAAGGGTGTTATTTCATGTCTAGAGGGCTCTAATAATGTTAACAGTGTGGGAGAGTTTATAAGGGCTTAAAATATATAAAAATAACCGTACAAACATATGGTTTCTACTTCGCGGATTTTCGTCTATCGCGGGGGGTTCTGGAACGCAACCCCCGCGATCGAGGAGGGATTACTGTACAGTGTATTTGCTAATATAAAAATTACTTTTACAATATATATGATTATTATTGATCAGTCAATTACAGGCTTATGTGATTTATGTTTCATGACATTTACGTGTTTAGAGAGTACAGTGTGCTGTGTGGTCTTTGTGTTTTTATATTATACTAGCTGTATCCCTTGGCTGCACCCACATAGTAATGAAACAGGACAAACTTTAAAAATCAATAGACCTTGGCACAATATCTGATAGTGTTCAGCTCTGACGGGGAAGCGTTCCCCGCATGGGGAGAAAAGCACATGGCCGTGATATCTCTTGCAATCGGCAGCTATCCTCTAAAACACATGGAGCTCTGATCTCTCTCTCTCTCTCTCTCTCTCTCTCTCTCTCTCTCTCTCTCTCTCTCTCTCTCTCTCTCTCTCTCAAAAACCTCAAATGTTACTCCTTAACAATCTGTAGATGATCATGTCTGTTGGTACTTAGCGCGATGAGAAAAGTTGCAAATTCAACCAGAAAGTTAAAGCAAATTATAGAAAATGACCAGATCTAAATCCGTTAAGTAATTGTCTCGTGAAAAGCGGATAGACATACAGACAGAATGCGATTGGACCTCGAAATTATTTAAACCATTTTTCAGCGAGCACCTAAGGGCCAAGGGTAACCTACATTCCAAATTTCAAGTCCAAAGTCCTCGTGGTTCAGGAGATTTCGTGATGAGTGGGTCAGTGGTATTTGGCTTTTTTTATTTATAGATCTAGATATAGATATATATATATATAGATAGATATATATATATATACACAGGTATATATACACAGTGGGATGCAAAAGTTTGGGCAACCTTGTTAATAGTCATTATTTTCCTGTATAAATCGTTGATTGTTACGATAAAAAATGTCAGTTAAATATATCATATAGGAGACACACACAGTGATATTTGAGAAGTGAAATGAAGTTTATTGGATTTACAGAAAGTGTGCAATAATTGTTCAAACAAAATCAGGCAGGTGCATAAATTTGGGCACCGTTGTCTTTTTATTGATTCCAAAACTTTTAGAACTAATTATTGAAACTCAAATTGGTTTGGTAAGCTCAGTGACCCCTGACCTACATACACAGGTGAATCCTATAATGAGAAAGAGTATTTAAGGGGGTCAATTGTAAGTTTCCCTCCTCCTTTAATTTTCTCTGAAGAGTAGCAACATGGGGGTCACAAAACAACTCTCAAATGACCTAAAGACAAAGATTGTTCACCATCATGGTTTAGGGGAAGGATACAGAACGCTGTCCCAGAGATTTAAGCTGTCTGTTTCCAAAGTTAGGAACATATTGAGGAGATGGAAGACCACAGGCTCAGTTCAAGTTAAGGCTCGAAGTGGCAGACCAAGGAAGATTTCGGATAGACAGAAGCGACGAATGGTGAGAACAGTCAGAGTCAACCCACAGACCAGCACCAAAGACCTACAACATCATCTTGCAGCAGATGGAGTCACTGTGCATCGGTCAACCATTCGGTGCACTTTACACAAGGCGATGCTGTATGCGAGAGTGATGCAGAGGAAGCCTTTTCTCTGCCCACAGCACAAACAGAGCGGCTTGAGGTATGCTCAAGCACATTTGGACAAGCCAGCTTCATTTTGGAATAAGGTGCTGTGGACTGATGAAACTAAAATTGAGTTATTTGGGCATAACAAGGGGCGTTATGCATGGAGGAAAAAGAACACAGCATTCCAAGAAAAACACCTGCTACCTACAGTAAAATATGGTGGTGATTCCATCATGCTGTGGGGCTGTGTGGCCAGTGCAGGGACTGGGAATCTTGTCAAAGTTGAGGGACGCATGGATTCCACTCAGTATCAGCAGATTCTGGAGACCAATGTCCAGGAATCAGTGACAAAGCTGAAGCTGTGCCGGGACTGGATCTTTCAACAAGACAACGACCCGAAACACTGCTCAAAATCCACTAAGGCATTCATGCAGAGGAACAAGTACAATGTTCTGGAATGGCCATCTCAGTCCCCAGACCTGAATATAATTGAAAATCTGTGGTGTGAGTTAAAGAGAGCTGTCCATGCTTGGAAGCCATCAAACCTGAATGAACTAGAGATGTTTTGTAAAGAGGAATGGTCCAAAATACCTTCAACCACAATCCAGACTCTCATTGGAACCTACAGGAAGTGTTTAGAGGCTGTAATTTCTGCAAAAGGAGGATCTACTAAATATTGATTTCATTTCTTTTTTGTGGTGCCCAAATTTATGCACCTGCCTGATTTTGTTTGAACAATTATTGCACACTTTCTGTAAATCCAATAAACTTCATTTCACTTCTCAAATATCACTGTGTGTGTCTCCTATATGATATATTTAACTGACATTTTTTATCGTAACAATCAACGATTTATACAGGAAAATAATGACTATTAACAAGGTTGCCCAAACTTTTGCATCCCACTGTAGATATAGATATATATAGATATAGATGTATATAGATAGATAGATATAGATATATATATATAATATATATATAGAGAGAGAGATTCTCAGAACTGCTTAGTCCACTTGAAGATTGCAGTGGGGTGGAGCCTATCTAAGCAGCACTTGGGTGCAAGGCAGAAAAGAAACTCTGGAGAGTTTGTCGCAGGGTTCACCCACACATACATCCAAATGGTAAATTTTGAATCTCAAGTCAACAGAACCATCCCATCTTTGGGAATATGTGAGAATAACTTGCAGAACTTCAAGGAAAACCAGGCAGATGTAAAAACTCCATACATAAGATTATCAGGCATGGTATCACTTGGCACTGCATGCCATGTTGTCAAGGTCAGTTTAAACACGAGTTTAAAATTACATAAATAAACAGACTGAGGGCTCATTTAGAATGTTAAATAAGGCACCTTTATTTGAACCTGTACTTTGTACAAAGACTGAATGCAAGAGGTGTTTTAAACTATAATAGAAACTGTAATAGAATAGAATTGATGAATATGACATTCAATAGTTGGAATCGGATTTTCTTTATCACAAACTCTGCGGTCTTGTCACATGTCCCTTTTGTTGAAAAAGATTGAAGAAAATACGGGATTAAAAATGCAAAAATAAATCTCCTTAGGAAATGTCTGCAAAGTAAACATGGTGCTGTCGTCTCACTCAAGACGTGCTGTTTCTGTCCTTCCAGAGACATCTTTCACTGCATAGTGGGTCAGTGAGTTTGGATAAATTGTACTATTTTCTAATAGCAGTGTACTCTTAACATACAGTGGGTACGGAAAGTATTCAGACCCCCTTCAATTTTTCACTCTTTGTTATATTGCAGCCATTTGCTAAAATCATTTAAATTAATTTTTTTCCCTCATTAATGTACACACAGCACCCCATATTGACAGACAAAAAAAAGAATTTTTGAAATTGTTGCAGATTTATTAAAAAAAAGAAAAAACTGAAATATCACATGGTCCTAAGTATTCAGACCCTTTGCTCAGTATTTAGTAGAAGCAGCCTTTTGAGCTAATACAGCCATGAGTCTTCTTGGGAAAGATGCAACAAGTTTTTCACACCTGGATTTGGGGATCCTCTGCCATTCCTCCTTGCAGATCCTCTCCAGTTCTGTCAGGTTGGATGGTAAACGTTGGTGGACAGCCATTTTTAGGTCTCTCCAGAGATGCTCAATTGGGTTTAAGTCAGGGCTCTGGCTGGGCCATTCAAGAACAGTCACAGAGTTGTTGTGAGGCCACTCCTTCGTTATTTTAGCTGTGTGCTTAGGGTCATTGTCTTGTTGGAAGGTAAACCTTCGGCCCTGTCTGAGGTCCTTAGCACTCTGGAGAAGGTTTTTGTCCAGGATATCCCTGTACTTGGCCGCATTCATCTTTCCCTCGATTGCAACCAGTCGTCCTGTCCCTGCAGCTGAAAAACACCCCCACAGCATGATGCTGCCACCGCCATGCTTCACTGTGGGGACTGTATTGGACAAGTGATGAGCAGTGCCTGGTTGTCTCCACACATACCGCTTAGAATTAAGGCCAAAAAGTTCTATCTTGGTCTCATCAGACACCTGAAGGGACTCTGAGATGGTGAGAAAGAAGGTTCTCTGGTCTGATTTTTTTTAAACCTAGTTTATTGAGTTTAAACCTAGTTTATTTATTGTGGTAGTGCAGTGGCTTTGCTGACTACAATGGGGAACATTATATGAACCAGACTTAGATGGTATAAAAGTCCAACCCTCATCAATATAGTAATTATTTTATGAAGAAATGGGAGCTGTGAGAAGTAACCCTCACAAACATGAAATCCTATTAAAGCATTATAAGGCAGTACCGTGAGACATGTTCATTTGGAGAGAATCATTTACTGTATGTTTCATTTTTGTTTTTGTTCATAACAATGGAGGCTAATAAAATATTTACTAGTCTTCTTGACATTGTTTCTTTTATGATGCAAAAGCTGCATTACTTTAATGAAATTCTTGTTTTTATGTCTGCTGTAATTGACATTCTGAGAAATTTTGGTGTAATTATATAGGTATTTTTTCCACCCAAAATAATTATAGGGTAAGTTTAGACAGTAGAGTGAGCATTTTCACCACTCACATTACCACACTGAGCTGAATTCTCCATTTGAAGTATTTCTGTCGAGAATTATGCATTTACCGTACATCACGTCCTGCAGGTGTAGTTTTTAATTTTTGACTGTATCTTCCAAAAACATGCTTCCACTTCTGAAATTGTTATTGCAAGTGATGAATTAAATTATTATTTAAATTAAGTAATAATTTAATTAATTAAATTATTAATTAAATTATTATTGAATTAAATTGTGTTATTGCGAATTTTTATTTGTCTTTAGTATAAAAAGTTACAAGTCATAACCTGCTGTTTTGTGTACACTTCATAAGTTGATCATTCTGATGTTAAGGTGTGTGTGCATTACCCATAGTTACATAGCAACTGCATTTATTTGTCTGCATTGATAAGAATAGTTACACCTACTGCAAAGACGCAGAAAGGTGTATTGTGGATTAAATGTTTACTGTGTCTGTGAGTATTATAATGCTAACACAGGGACATGGGGGGGTCTGCTGGAGGATAGATGGATTATAATGCTAATAATACTGTTGTTTAACTGATGGCAGTGTGGAGAGGCTTTATGTCTGCCATGGTGGCTGCACTGTTTGGTGATATGTGAGTGCAGCAATAATGAAAGTGGTGGCATACTCCTGCCTGCATTTTGGTAGTATGGAAGTGCAAAACTCACGCTGCCTAAGAATTTGTTGTGCTTGGATGTCTCAAACTGGCCGAGTTTACAAGATTGCAGATTATCCCCAGCTATGTGTGAAAAATCAAAGGTTTTGATGGAGAAGTGTTGCTGTCATTATTCATGAAGTATAGGATTGGTGCGAGTGACCTGGGAGATTTCAGGGAACTTGAGAACAAATTAAAGGCCAAAACCGAATCATTCATTTTCTTCTGAAATCCTTCCATCACCAGGAAAAAAAATACTCAAGCTGAACCTAATGTTTTGTCATAATCATCTGGGGAATGCATGGTGTGAACAACACATTTTTACTTTTCTCAGCCACTGGAAAGCCAGTCAGGAAAAAACTCTTTCTTTATCATCAAGATGGACTTGCATCTACAGGAGAAAGGAGCAGATCTTCCAAAAAATGTATAAACAATAAAATTAGATTATGTAGGGTGAATGGGAGACCTGGCGATGACACCTAAGACATAACCAACCCAACCAGATGAAGCAAAAAATACAATTAAGTAACATTACTTTTTAAAAGGGTTACAGTACTTTTAATGTTCAGAGCATTAGAAACAAAATGCATGAACTAGAAGGACAAATATTGGTCCAGGTCTATGATATTGTAGTAGAGTAGTACAGAGTCATGGATAAATAAGGGTGATGAAGTGGAATTCCATATTAGTTGCTATAAATGTTTAAGGAAAGATAGACAAGAAAGGAAATGGGGAGAGGTGGCACTATATGTTAAAAATAATTTAGAAGAAGTGAATGTCAGAAGGCAGCACGGTGGCGCAGTGGGTAGTGCTGCTGCCTTGGCAGTTAGGAGACCCGGGTTCGCTTCCGGGGTCCACCCTGCATGGAGTTTGAATGTTCTCCCCGTGTCTGTGTGGGTTTCTTCCCACAGTCCAAAGACATGCAGGTGAGGTGCATTGGCGATTCTAAATTGTCCCTAGTGTGTGCTTGGTGTGTGTGTGCGCGCGCGTCCTGTGGTGGGCTGGCGCCCTGCCCGGAGTTTGTTTCCTGCCTTGTGCCCTGTGTTGGCTGGGATTGGTTCCAGCTGACCCCTGTGATCCTGTAGTTAGGATATAGCAGGTTGGATAATGAATGAATGTCAGAATCACTGTGAGTTAAGCCAATAATGACAAAGCATCTAAGTACATGCATATTTACATTTAAGCAGAATTTAATTGCCAATATTAATTAATTTTTTTTAAATTTAAGGTTTTTTTTCTAAGCTTTGTTTCAGATAGGTGCATTACAGAAAAATAAACAATATGACAGCTTGTAATTCTAAAAAGGATTTTATTTTCATTTATGCTGCATGTATTATGGATACATATTTTAGTGTATATTTTAAGGATTTTTTTATTTTAGTATTTTTATGGTTACTGAACAATAAATCTACTGTACAGAATTTCATTAAGAAAAATAAACAGTTAACACCTGTGGTGTATAGTTTAATTATAAAAAAAAAACCACTGTCATATAGAACATAAAGCTTCTATGCATATGGTTATGCAAGAGCTTAGTTTAAAATTATTTAAAGGGATAAAAAAATTAAAAATTGGTATCTGAATTGGCTGATCAAGTAACATGAAAATGGTGATCGGCGTCGTCCTTAAAAAAAACTTGAGTGCAGTAGAAAAATCTGCCCATTTTATAAATGATTATCCAAAATTAAAAATGATCAAAATGCTGATCGCAGAAGTGATGTGCAGAACACTTGCAAGGTACAGAAGTATTGCAGCATAGCCTGTCTGGTGATGCCAAAATTTAGTGTGAGGTAAAAAGATAGTTACTGGTTTGCTAAAGGTTAGTAGAAAACTTGTATGACAGAAATGACAATTTGATCTTCTGTTGGTGGTTAAGTAAGTGTTTTAAAGATGATGATTTTGTTTGTGTATGGCTTTATATGTTAACTGTGTATACAATGAGAGAGCCTATTCCTTTAATTACGTTGCCCAGAGTGATGGGCGGCTCAACCTGATTGGTGAGGTGATGCAAACAGCAACCTAGGACATAAAGTAGTGATGGGCAATATAATTCTACTGAGTCAGTTTCTTTGAACTACCCTTTTCAGTTAATCTATTCCTTTGATTCATTTAATTAGTTCATTTACAGTCTTGTCTGTTTTATATGGGAAGTCGTACGTGATTTTTATATATTGTTTGAATGAGTGAAGGAGTAAGTAAAACCCCATACTGTTATTGGTTTGAGAGAGGCAAATACACACATGCTATCAAAATCTCTGAGTAGTGAGGCAGTTAACAAGCATTTTGATGGATAAGAGATCTACTCGTATGCACAATTAAACAGTAAGCATTTGTTATTTGTTAAAAGACATGTTTCAGTCTGAAAACTATAGGTAAATACATTATATTGGTATCTAATAAAAACATCAAAATGATTAATTATACTGTAATAGGATTTTGGCTACACCAGCCATTCTTAAGAAGTAGTATTTTGTCACATCCTGTAAAATTGGCGCGAAACTGTTCTTTACAAGTAATACTGGACAATAACTTGATTTCAGTTTTTTGTTTGTTTTAGCCATCGTTTCCCATAAATTCATCTTTGCACATTCTAGTTCCTGAGGCCAGTACACATATATGGTTATACCAAATCTATCAACCCTTTAGGATTTTCCATTGGTTGGGTTAGAGATGATGTCTGAAGTGTTTGATCACAATATTTGCTTAAAGTTGGCTTTCATTTCTGAACTTTTTTAGCATTATCTTTTCAACGTTACATCTTTTGAATGTTACTACATATCTTGTGCTTTTTGCCTACAACATTTCAAGGTATGTGCTCAATGGCCTCCTTAATTTTGGCACACTTAAATTTGAAGATCTGGTTTTTTTTTTTTCATTTTCTTAGCCAGATTTTAATTTTATATTTTTTTTTTACTGATATGAGGATTTGTTTAATGTACACTTACGTACAATTTCATCAGAGAAAAAGCTCTACATATGTTAGCATTGGAGGTTACCTGTCAATCTGCCATTCAAGAATAACAAAGTTCTCAAAATATTTCTTCAGTGTACGGTATTTTCATAAGTTATGTATTTAGCTTGGATGAAAACCTGGAAATACAACATCAACAAAAAGTTTATTCTAGATGAATTACATTCTCACTCTGTCAAATTCTTACTTACTAAAGTATGCTGAATTTTAGCTCTCTATTCTAAGCTCTTATTTCAGTTAAATTAGAATATTTATAGAATTATTTCTAGATGGATTTAAATTAAATAATTTTTTTCTTAGGTGTTAGTCTGTGTACTTTTGGTGAGTGTCTCATTTCTCTTTCTCCTTTATTTGTGTCAGTTTCAGCCAGAATGTAATACTCAAAAGATTTTCATTAATTTTCTGGTTTAACATCTACTGGAGATTTTATGTAGACTTTTGATTTTGAACCCTTTTTGTTTCAGGAACCTAAAAATAAAGACGTAAGTGAATGCTTTGACAGTGGGATTGATGGTTTCACTGCTGACACCAGTTCACCTTCCCAAGTCTCCAACTCGGTTTGGTCACCGAGCCCTGGCTCTAACTTCACTCCACGCAGCGAGTCTAGCAATGCCATTTATAACAGTGATGCTCTGAGACAGAACATTTATGAGAACTTCATGCGAGAGCTAGAAATTGGCTGCTCCAAGGATCATGTGGAGCCCTTAAGTGAGCCAGAGGAGACCAGCAGTGATTCCCTGGGGTCACTGGAACAGCTCGACCTTCTGTTTGAGAAAGAACAGGGTGTTGTTCGCAAAGCAGGATGGCTCTTTTTCAAACCCCTCATCACCCTTCAGAAAGAAAAGAAGCTTGAGCTGGCAGCACGGAGAAAATGGAAACAATACTGGGTGATGCTCAAAGGTAATTGAGAGTAAATTACTTCGACTTTAATCATATTTATGGAAATGATTATTTCATAGATATACTTAAAAGAATATGAGTGGTTTGTATGTTAGTTTTATATCACTAAGATTTTGGATGATCTTATTAGCAAAATTATCGTTTTACTTGTGTTTTCTTCACAATAAACTGAGAAGCACATCAGTAAAACAGATTTAACAAGTAGTCATCTGTAGTCACAAAGTATTCAAAGGGAAATAATGTGATAGGTTATGTTATGTATGATTTTATGAAAAGATTATATCAGTTTAAATTAGATAGAGCACCTGTCTAGTTTCTTGACTAGAGCTTTAGTGGTTGTAGAACTAGTTGGCCAGATTGGCCCCCTAACCCCCTTCCTCAGCAGCAGTGTCCAGTTTCTTTGGGGGAAGTTTAGGTACTCCTAGACCTAAAATATGCTTCTGGCACATCCTCATTATTTACCCAGACCACAACTTACCAGTAGAGTGACTGGTAAATCAAAATCTTTATCCAAAGATTTGTCCTGGTTCTTCTCTCCAGTACTTCATGTGCAGTACTGCTGCCATTTTACTGATCTGTTGGTCAGTCTCATGATGCTTTCTGCTTTGACTTGCGAACAAGACAGTGATACTTCAATTCCTCCACTTGACATCACTGTTTCTTCTTTACTGTGTAGAATAAGCACTTACACTCCAGGAGCGGTCCTTGCCTTCATATTTAGAGGCATTCATTTGTATCCAAACTCTGATACTGCTCTTTCCATTGTATAAAGGAGGTCACAGTCAGTAGTATACCAAAAGGACAACAACATTCATAAAACTAGGAAAAATACAATACATTGTAAGTCTAGGTTATACTATGATGGTCTGTCTGTGATGATCTTGAATAATACAGGGAACAAAGTGTAAGCTTTGATTTATTCAGAGAAGTTCAACGTTATGCTCAGTGTGAGCAATAATTGAATGATGGTGCATCATCTGATCTGATGTGTTTTGGACAGCCAGGGTAAGAAAGGTGTTTAGCTGTCAGTTGTTCATTACTTGGTTATAAGCTGTGTCGGAAACTTTTTGCTGAACAGATTTTGATAAATTAAATATGGTTATAGAAGATGTATTGAGAACAGCTCTCATCCCCCAAATAGCCAATTTTGTATCTTAGGGGACATTCAGTGACTCAGAGTCTGAATGGACCTTCTGTAGTATAAGGAGCTGTTGCCAACAAATAGATTTGCATTGATAACAGCTCAACACATTGACAGGCAACAATTTTGAGAGGGGTTTTTGATTAAATAAAAAAAAAATGACATTTTGGAATTCAGCAGGTTAGTTTCCAAATGTGACTAAAAGGTAACAGCTGGGCAGAAAAGTGCCATTTGTGACAGTGGTCAAAGCAAGGACCAGGTAGAGGAGGGTTTCCGAGGTCATGAAAGAAAATAATTTTCAGCCAGCCTCAGAGAGGCTCTGGCAAGTCATCGATTGATTAAGGATGACAGCCTGACTGCCCTTAAACTTTTATTTTGTGCAGTAATTACTCACATAGTATGTGGCTTAGTGCATATCATAACAGCTTAGTTGGAAAAAAAATGCATATAGTGTAAGTGAATCAGTGTTTAAAAGTCTTGAGTGATCTCCATTGTTTGTTTTACGCTAAAAGTTACATGGATATTTGGCATTTAATCACACGTGCACCCTTCATTAACATTTAATTGAAACAGTCAAACTGAATAAATAATGATTTTATACAGCACTGCCTTAATATTTGCAACATGCCATAATTGATGTAACTACTTAAGTTAAAGATAATAGCAGGTATTGGAACTTGTGTACAATTGTGTACAATTCCTACATATAAACACTAACATAATATTATGCCTCTGTTGAGAAAATGAATCTTTGTGTGGCAGTTTATTTCATTGGAGAATAATTTTCAAAATGTTAACTTTTAAATTAATTGACTCAAAATAGGATTTACCACTGTGGTTGAGACCGATCTGATTGTTTAGTAGTTCAGCCTTAAAACAAATAAAGAAAACTAAGATTTTGAAGGCTGAGCTCTTTTCCGGAAAGTTCTTGTACTTTTTTAAATTACTTTTTATAAGCTCCTACTGTACCAGCCTGGAGCTGGCAAAATGTGAATCACTAAGCACTGTGTTTTCTGAATACAGCCTTCAGACATGCTGAGTAATAACTTCCATGGTGTTACAGATCTTTCCACATAGCTTTATATTTGTACAATCCAAAAATATAAGCATTAAGCAATAAAGGCCATGAGGTGATAATCTGAAATCCTGTTCCAAGTGCTATGACTCTCATTCACATCAAATTTCCATTTTGTAAGAGTCAAGGTGGTAACAGACTGAGTAGGTCTTTTGCAGGTCAGGTTAAAAAGAAACAGAAAACTGTCTAGAGTGTCTTGTGTCCCAACCAGTTTCCCATACCAGTATGAGAGACACCCTATGGAAACCACCTCATCTATCTCCTCTCACTCTGGAGCACTGCTGCTGTACTCGGTGATCATCATGGACTATTTAGCTCCACTATCACATCGTGGGTACTGAGTCTTGCAACTTAATAGAGAAACGTCATTTGATTACTTTCCACAAGCCACGAGTAAACATGAGAATACTGCTGCATCAGTCTGTTAGTCATTCTCATAAGCTCATCCGTCTTAACTTGTGGAGCTGAGGTACTTACATCTTCATCTTAAGACTTCCTACTCACCTAAATCATCAAACCATGCATTTCTGTGAGACACCGATTTTCATCCAAAACATTTTAAGTTTATTGAAGTTGTTGTGTTAATGAAGTAGGTCTTGCATATATACCTTGATATTCATGTCCATTAAAATCATAATCAGAGAGCAAAATGAGGTCCATCTTTGCTCAAAGAAATCTAAGGGTTATTGAGACATAAGCCTTTTTCAGTTTTTTAAAACACGTAGTCATAATTGAGACCTGGAAGGAACCTATATTGTTCCCCCACCATACAGGGTTTCATTTTGTACCAGAGAGGTTTCCTGAATAACACTGATGAGCAACCCTGTATTTAGACTCAACCCCCACAGGTCTCTGAGTGAAACAGCTGCTTAACAGAAAGTTGGTCATACTTTTAACATGGGCACCCTGCAGAGACTATTGTTTATTCGAGTTGGAGTTTATTCCCTTGATCATTTCGCTACATGGAGACTTTTCGTTGCATCATGCTGCTTGGGGTTGGATTGGTGAAAAGGCCCCATGCTGTTATAGACCATGGGCTTGCACCCAGTACACCCAGATGGTAGATCCACCCCTGCTGAGGAGTGTGATTCCATAGTAATTAAAACATGGCCTCCTGTAATAATTTTTTAAATGGTACCACCACCTTCCCTGTCTGCCATTTCTCATGTAACTATACTGTCCTGCTTCTGCAGACCTTCTCAACCACTTTAGCGACCACAAAAAAAAACAAAAACAAAACATACTGTACTCTTCCTTTCCACATGCCTGTGTACTTCCTCCTTAATGGAATGCCTATCAAGTGGATTTCAGTGTTTCTCAGGTAATATTTCTACATCTGAATAATATCCTAGTCAAGGTCAATTTTTCCTCATGTTTTATAAGAACAGCTTTGATGGTGTCACCACTATCCACGTTTAAATGTAAAACGGAGTACAAGAGCCTGTTAGAGGTCAACAGCTGTATTTTGTAGGTAGCACATTGTCATAAACAGGTTATTTTTCAGACTGTTGTTAGCTGAAGAACGTACACATACGTACCCAAAAACAGGTATCAAAGGACAAAATAATAATGATGATTTTAGATTATAATGTGCCTGTGTATTGACTTGTAATTCTGACTTGCTTGTAAAAACAGACTCATATGCTTGATCATAAGTATTTTATAAGAATAGCTTACAGAGAAGAGATTGGCCACCTGATTTGGTGGTACCTGGACAACAGTCTCTCTCTTAATGTTAACAAAACCAAGCAGCTGACCAAACTCCCTTTTATATTAGAAGGGATGAAATTGAAAGTGTCAATAGCTTTTAATTTCTTGGAGTAGCCATTGCTGATGATTGAAAGTAAGGATAATGTCTGCTTCGTACCCTCAGGACACCTGAATTTTGGATATTCTAGTTAGTTCACATTGTTGATTACGGTGGTGCTATACACTCTATGGGATTTACATCATACTGTCACAGCACAATCAACAATTTGCAGTTTTTCTTGCACTCTTGTAGAATTGCAGTATTTGTCATGAAAGTTTTATGAGTTAACAAAGCACAAGGAACAGAAGAATTTCACTGAAATCAGTGTGGATCATTCAGTCTATCAGGCTGTATGGTTAGCTAACAGCTAACTTGTCCTAATGTAGTATCCAGATCCTCCTTAAGAGATGTCAAGAATTGTCTTCCAACTAAATGACTTGGTAGTTTGATGCAGATCACTTTGACAATTTTTGAGTGGTTCCTGACTTCTCGCTCAAAGGCAATTCTTATTGTTTCTGCCTTTTCTGTTTAGGCTGCACACTCTTGTTTTATGAAACCTATGGAAGGAATTCTATGGAGGAAGACTTTCTGCCACGTTATGCTCTGTTTGCAGAAGACAGCATTGTGCAGTCTGTGCCTGAACATCCAAAGAAAGAGAATGTTTTCTGCCTCAGCAATACATTTGGAGATGTCTACCTCTTCCAGGTAAGAATATATAAAATATACTAATACTTAAGAGGCACACAGCCATTATATACTTAGAGTGGCTTAGATCCTTAAAGATACAAGAGATATTTTATAATGACTCAGAAAAAGAAAACAACTTACTGTACTTTAAGTTAAAGTTGTTGTACCCTAACATTTAAAATTGTTTGTTTGTATTGGTCCTCATATTTTTTAGAAAGTACTTATAGTATAGTGTGGTATTAAAAACAAAGGCTAAAGAAACGGGTGTATGTTTGAAGGATTTCATAAGCTGATGACTCAGTCAGAGGTATTACTTTGGTTTATAAATACCATGGTGAGAAATTTGCTGCAGATAGCATTATTTAAAATGTGTTGTCTTCACATGTGTCACTAGGCACTTGGCTCTTGCCACGCCTTTTCATCACAAATTTTAAAGGGATAACCAATAAGCCATGCACATTTCAGAAGACCAGATTTGGATTTATCTATTCACTTCATATAGTCAGCATTAACAAGACATAGTGGCAAAAAACAATACAGTTATCTATGTACTGAAGGCCAGTTATAATAAACATAGTCACTTTCATGTAGTCTTAAAGTCTTTGTAATTTGAAGATCTTTCTTTCGAACCAGTGCTTAATCGCAAAGGTACAGAGAGAGCCATCGGAGATCAGTGAAGTGACATTGAATCAATCATAATAATAGGCACATACAGCCCCAAAAGAATCTTGAGTTGAGTTAAAATCAAGCAAATACATAGTCAAGGAAACTAGCAAGGGAATTCTAACCATAAAGTCTTCTTGGGAAGACCTTTTAGTTTCCTCTGTAATTGCTTGCCACAGTGTAGAAGGGCATAGCAAAGATTTTGACAGCGACGGGCAGGTTTTCAGAAATACGGGAGAAATCATCAAAATCCAAAGTGTAAAAGCCAGAAAGAAAAGTCTTGAAGTAAAACAAAACATTTTCTGACACTGTATTTTTCGTAGAAGCACTTTTTAACTTCCTCTAAAACTATAGAGAGTGAGATTAAGGGAATGCAAAGGAACCCCACACAGGCACAGGGAGAACTCCTTGAAGGGAGGACTGGAACACAAACCCTGGTCTCCTTACTGTGAGGCTGTAGCACTACCACTTGGCCACTGTGCCCCCTCATCAGTATGTCACAAGTATAAATATTTTTAAAAAAATCAGAGATATTTCTAACAATTCTGGCAATTTAACATAGATGGTGAAAATGATTGACATTAGGTCCCATTGCAAAAAACCATTATACTCATTTAGTGAATCAGCAGTCTTAAGATAGTGGTAAATTTGGAAGGACGATTAAATCCAGAATAGGATCTTAAGAGGGGGTGGGGGGGTGTGGGGCTCCTGTTTTATAGAGTGAAAGGCCTTTCTCATTTTAGTGAAACCTGTGTGTAGTTTTTGCTGGTCTGCAGTTTTGTATATGCATTCCTGACACCATAGGTGACTCCAGGGTGAGAGTAAATACTATTAGTAGTTAGAATCACAATGAATTTAGAGCTAATGCAAAGATGAGGTAGAGATAAAAGGAAATAGGTGAAGGGGAAAGAATGTGAAGTTATTAAGAAGCAGGATAGCGGTCCCTATATTTAGAGAATTTGAACTTGCTGTTTTGGCCTGATGATGGAGCCAGTTGGAGCCTTTTTCTATAATTTTTTCTACCCTCTAAAAACCTGTTAAGATTTTGTGTAATAAAAACCTCATTTTTGATGTTTGACAGTCAGAAAAGAGATCTTTACCTGCAAATATGCATAACTTGTGTTTGACAGGCAACAAGCCAAACTGATCTGGAAAACTGGGTCACAGCTATTCATTCAGCCAGTGCGTCCTTGTTTGCTAAAAAGCATGGTAAGGAAGATACTGTTCGGCTACTCCGAAATCAAACAAAGAGTCTCATCCAGAAGATCGATATGGACAGCAAGATGAAAAAAATGGCAGAAATTCAGCTTTCTATTGTCAGTGATCCAAAGAACAGAAAGGCCATAGAAAATCAGGTGAGATAGTTGTTACAGTTTATATATTTTGTAGAAAGTTTTTTTTTTTTCATTGAGTTTCCAAAGGCGGCTTAGTCATTATTGATTTGTTTCATCACTGAGCTTTTCCCACTTCTGTGCAAGTCTGTTTCCTTCTTTTCTCTTTGTTAGCGTGAATGAATGTCCTATCTGAATGTGTTTTTGTACATTTTGAGAAACTGTGTGGTTGCCATGTGTCACTTAAATACAGTGACCCATGGTTATGTTTCCACTTTTTCTTATATTGGGTGTCAGTTTCTCTCTAGAGTTGGAAGATGATCAAGACTTTTTTTCTTTCCTATTCCCCTATCTTTTTGATTATCGCAGCAGAGCCCCTTTATCTTTTAACTTTATCGCAATCGTATCACTTTATCTTTGTCCTTCTGAGTTTCTGACCTGTGACCCCTCTCATTCTTGCCACTCTTTTGCTGTGTCTCTTCTTTTCACAACCCCCCTTTCTCCTTCTTCTTTCCCCGATTCAACAATACTTCTGTCACATTGACTTCTTCAATTTTTAATTGCATGTTTTTAATAACAAGCCCACATTTTTTCATTTCTGAATTAATGAAAATCACATATCTGGTGTCATGCACTAACACACTACCACCATTAAGCAAATTTTTAGGTTATAACCAATATAATGGTAACTGATATTTCATTATGTATTGTGACAAAATGATTTTCCCTCTGTAGTATCTGTCATAAAATCAGAATTATCAGCAAAGAAAAGTACAGGGCACAGAGTTACATTATTGTTTCTTGATGAGATCCTGGGTTGGTGGTGGAACTGTATTGCTAATTGTGGTATCTCCTACAGATAGGAAAAACAATCTGGCAAATGTGTATTCCAGATGTTTTTTGGGAAAAGATTTTCTCTTCTCAAGCATGATAAATATGGAGTGTCATTAATGGGGTCAGGGATTTGCATCAGTATGAATTTACAGTAAGCTTTTTAAGTGACTTTGTAAATTCTTAATGAAAGGGCCTCTTGTATAAATCAATGTGTGTTTACTGGTTAATGTTACTGGGCCCTAGTAGTGTACCAAATTATATATATTTTAGTACTCTATACCATTTGTTTTCTCTTCATGTAATGCTGTTTGATGTTACTGTAGTGACGTACATCTATTAAAGAAACACATTGAAAAATGTTATTTAAAAACAAAAAAAGTTACCAATTCAGGAGTTATCATGTACAGCTGCATGCCACAGACTGTTTGTTTTTCTGTATAGTCTGGTTTCTTCCAATAGTCTAAGAACATGTGAATGTCAAATCCATTTCCTTTAGTGAAACAGTTCATCCAAGTACAATCCTGCTCTTTGAATACAAGATTGACAAGAGTTTCATTAAGTTTAAATAATGGGTTTCATTAAAAAAAATAAGGTATCTTAAGATGATCTGCTGTGGCAAACCCTGACGGGAGCAGCCGAAAGAAGAAGAAGATCTTAAAAAAAAGATACCTGCCTTTTCAAAATGTTTTTCATGTACTTTTAAAAATGGTGTTTTACCTTTATTCATATTATATTCTTAAAAAATATGACTGCTCCTTTATTCACACAAGAAAAAACTGATAAATACTGATAAATAATTTTTTCAGATTTGTGGTTTCATTTTCCCAGCGATTCCATATTGATGTTTTTTATTTATTTATTTTGTTCACTTGGCATTCATTTATTTAGACTTTTGGTGTGCAAAATCTGATAAAGGAATGAATTAGCACATACACCATGTCCACTTCGTTTATTTAAAAGCATTGCACATCTTTTTATTTTGGAATTGTGTACTGGGTCAATATCACAACAGTCATTCTATCCATTCTGCGAAGAGTTAGATGGCAAGCTTTAATTCACATGCCCTAAAAAAGCTTTGATGTTTTTGCCGTGAAATCAGTAAGATACAGGTCTGTTTGAAGTCGTCCCCGGCTCACTGTTTCTGGAACTTTGCAAATTAAATGGTACCATTTCAGTTGAAGACAATTAGCCTTAAATTTTTTTAACCCCCACTTCCATGTTAGTAACATTCCGTTGAAGTTGGTGCCTTAGTTATCCAGATGGATACAATATTCAGGGAGAATATTAGCTCTTCTTTTAGAGGTCTGTTAGGTTGCTTGTATTTTGCCACTGCTTCTGTGTATTAAATCCTTTGAGGTTTTAAATTCATTGAGCCAAATTTCTCCGAGTCTCTCTCTCATGATATATCACTCTGTCTTTATTTTTGGAAGACCACCTTATAAAATTAATTGTCTGGGAAAGAAGCACTGTTTCACCTGCTGTTGTGTATCTTCTTATAATTAATGACTATGTTTCAATTTTCATATTTGTCTGCTTTGCTTCAAAGTAAATTCTGCTTGATAAGGTCAGTGATAAAACAGGATATTGCAAAGACTTGTCTCACGGGTAGGCAAACTTGGTTTTGGGGGGGTCTGCAATGGCTGCAGGTTTTGGTCCAACCCAGTTGCTTAATTAGAAACCAGTGCTTGCCAATCTCAGACCTTATTTAATTTTAGAGAAGGTTAGCCTGCTATGTAATGTTCTTATATAGTAGATTTTTTTTTCCTTCCCAGGGAACTCATCCAAGTGATTTGAAGCCTAAAATGGATCATTTTCAGTCTGTCACATTTTTTCTCCTAAGTGCTTTACTTAAACCAAATAGTGTATGATGAATCCACACAGGTGTAAAAGGAAACAAGTTAAATGGAGAACTGCTGGCTCTGTTGTCATTTGCATCTAATTGCTAATAAGGATCCATTAAAACAGCCGTTTAAGGAATTCGGTCTCGTCCGATGCGAGAGATGGACGTCTGAAGTGGAGCTCCGCTAGCAGTGGTGTTATTTTTCATATTATTTGCTTATTATCTTGAGATATCCTGTATTTATTCAACCCAAGAGGGACTGCTACAGTATATGTAAGCACATATAAACATGGCCAACAAGAAGGGGGGTTCGAAAGAATCGAAAACTAAAGCTACACCCAAGCTGCGATCAGCAAGCCCCGGTTCCAGATACGGCCTTTCAGAGACAGACCTGGATCAGATGGGCGAAAGCACAGACTCCTCGGGACCACGGTCCGCTACATCGTCGCCGGCTGAGAGCGAAAAGGGGAGCGAAGGTGCGATCGTGAGTGCAGATCTGGATAGCTCGCCGATTGGAGGAGATCACATGAAACTGGAAAGGGCCTCGAAGTCCGCGGCTTCAATTGCGCAATTACGCGAGCCTGTAGCAGCGGGGACACCGGCTACAGCAAAGTCTGCTGCTTCATCTACGGTACAAGAAAGCACAATTGAACTATCTGAACTGAAGGTGTTGCTCGTTGAGCTCGCGCAAGACATAAAGAAAAGCGAGAAAGCTAATGAGATAGCAAGGGCAAAGGCACATGAGAGACTGAAACAGGAAATCCAACAGGCAACTGAAAGGTTGCGACAGGAATTCCAACAGGCAAATGAAAGGTTGCGACAGGAATTCCAACAGGCAAATGAAAGGCTGCGTCAAGAGGTGCAATTTGAGCTTCGACAGGTGCTGGGTAAAATTGAAGAGCGCATTCAGGAAAACTCGATTAAACTGAGCACGCTTACTGATCAATTGGAGCATCTCAAGGAGACATTCACGAATCGGATTGAAATGGTCGAACATTCAGCTACCAGTGCCGAAGAAAGAGCAATAAATGTCAGTTCCGAATGCAAAAAACTCGGAGAAAAACTTGGAGACAGACTGGCTGCTTTAGAAGATGGCAGTAGAAGGTATAATGTCAGAATTGAAGGTCTGCCGGAGAATCGAGAAAGTTCAAACCCTGTGAAATTCGCAGCTGAACTTTTTTCTAAAATAATCGGGGACGACTTTAAAGCAGAATCTGAGATAGCAGCGGCTTACCGCGTACGCGGACCAAACACCGTCAGACCCCGACCAAGATCTTTTATAGTTCGTTTTGAACGATTATCATTTAAGCTAGAGGTGATGGCACTCCTCAGAAACAAGGAAGGTATTATATTTGAAAATAACCACATTCTTATCTTCCCTGACTTCTCTCCAGCAACAGCTACTAAACGCGCATCCTTCTATAATATTAAACAGCGGCTACGGCAAGCCAGTGTGAAATACAGCCTCCTGTATCCGGCAAAACTGAAAGTGGAATGGCAGGGTCAATTCTATGTCTTCGCTAGCAAGGAAGATGCAGAAAAAGAATTAAGAAAGCTGATCCCGGGACTATTCTGATACATAATAGTGAGTCATGGCGGTTAAAACGATGAAGGAAAGATTAATAATCTTTTGTCTGATCTATTCGTTTTAAAATACGGGTTTTTATCAGCATATATTCTCATTATTACTTAGTATTACTAGGGCGCTATATGTTTATGTTTTATTGTGCTTAATTATTTATCTATTTATTTATTTTTCTCTTTTTCTTTTCTAATTATCTCATCTCTACCCTAAACGAGACTGTTCAATATCATACCCTAGGTTTACTGTTATTGCTATTACTGCATTAAGACTGGTTATGCTTCTTCTGGACACATTTTTAATACCATCCCCTGGGTTTATTATCTGGGTGTATCATCTTAATGCACTAAAATTGCTGAAGACTATATATATATTTTAAGTGTAAAACTCCTTTTTTTTTTTTTTTTTTTTATTTTATTCTTAGAGATATCTCTATCTTTTAACCCTTAAGCGCCGCTGCATTGGAGCTTGTTTTGCTTTGGACGTACTCTGTCTCTGGGTATGTCAGAGGACTGGGACTATGTGAAGTGGGTTTTAGCCTCACTTGGGGAGGCAAAAAGGGAGGGTGGGGGGTTAAGGGGGGGAGAGAAAGAGAGCAGGCCTGATCTATACCTAATCTATCCTCTCAGTCTTTATAATTATAATAAGACTATAAAATGACATCAAAAACTCAGAATCAGTGTCTCCATGATGGGACAGTTAACTTCGTAAGCTGGAATGTTAAAGGCCTGAATCACGAATTAAAGAGAAAGAAAGTACTCTCTCACCTAACAGGTCTAAATGCTAAAATAGTATTTTTACAGGAAACTCACTTAATAAGCAAGGATCAGTTCCGGCTGCAAAAAGACTGGACTGGCCAAATGTTCCATTCTAGCTTTACGAAGAAAACTAGAGGTGTGGGAATTCTTATACATAGAACTGTTCCATTTGTAGCATCAGATGTAGTATTGGATCCTGAAGGGAGATATGTAATGGTTATGGGAGACTTATCTAACTGTAAAATGATCTTGATAAATGTTTATGCACCTAATGTTGATGATAAGGAATTTATACAAAATTTGTTGGCATCCATTCCCAATCTGAACACTCATAAAGTTATAATGGCTGGGGATTTTAATTGTGTTATGAATCCACTTTTAGATAGGACTTCCTCCACAGGGGGAACGGCATCTAACACTGCAAAAATAATTACAAAGTTTATAACTGATCACAACTTATCAGACCCCTGGAGGTTTTTAAACCCAAATTCAAGAACATATTCTTTCTACTCACCAGTACATCATTGTTACTCAAGGATCGATTACTTCTTTATAGACAATAACTTCTTGCCTAAGATTAAATCTTGCAAATACGATGCTATTGTTATTTCTGACCATGCACCTATGATCTTGGAGCTAAAATTACTAAGCCCCATGCACTCACCCCGCAGATGGCGCCTCAACCCGCTTCTATTAGCTGATGAGAATTGTACTGAATTTATATCCAAACAAATCAAATTCTTTCTAGAGACAAATACATCCCCCGAGATCTCTGCAGGGATACTCTGGGAAACTCTTAAGGCCTTCTTAAGAGGACAGATTATCTCATATCTTTCCCACAGAAATAAATCCGAGGCCAAGAAAGTAGCAGATATAAAAAGCGAAATTACTAAAATAGATGAAGAACATGCCAGACTACCAAGCGAGACTCTACATAGGAGAAGGCAGGCTCTACATTCGGAATTAAACCTCTTGACAACTAAAGAAACTGAACAACTAATTTACAAATCCAGACATCATTACTATGAACATGGGGAGAAAGCTAATAAGCTTTTAGCTCAACAAATTCACAAGCAAGAAGTGCGCAACGCAATCTCGGTAATCACTAGTACGAACGGAGATAAAATCGTCGAACACCAAAATATAATGCACACTTTCAGAGACTACTATAAATCCCTATATACTACTGAGTTTAAGGAAGACAATACACAATCTAATGCATTTCTGGATACATTACAGATACCACAAATAGACGCTTGTAGTGCGGAGGAACTTGATAAACCTCTGATGTTATCAGAATTACTAGATGCTATAAAATCACTCCAAGGCGGGAAAGCAGCAGGCCCTGATGGTTACCCTGCAGAATTTTACAAGAAATTCTCCGCTCAGCTAGCCCCCCTCTTATTAGCAACATTTACAGAAGCCAGAGATAACCAATCTCTTCCACAAACCTTTCGCCAAGCATTAATCACTGTCTTTCCAAAACAAAATAAGGACTTATTACAATGTGCATCATACAGACCAATTTCACTTCTGAATAACGACGTTAAAATACTTTCAAAAATTTTAGCCAGAAGGGTGGAGAAAGTGCTCCCCTCGGTAATATCACAAGACCAAACTGGATTTATTGGGGGCCGGCACTTATCTTCCAATCTTCGACGCCTGTTTAATGTAATATACTCACCAACTAAATCAAACACCCCAGAAATATTATTATCATTAGATGCAGAAAAAGCATTCGACATGATTGAATGGAAATACCTTCTTACTATATTGGAGAAGTTTGGGTTTGGCCCAAACATCTGTGCATGGATTAAATTACTGTATACTAACCCAGAAGCTTCAGTTTGCATCAACAACATTTGCTCAGACTACTTTAAACTAGAACGTGGCACTAGACAAGGATGCCCCTTGTCACCGCTGCTGTTTGCGATTGCCATTGAACCACTGGCAATACATTGTCGAAATACTGATCAGATAAAGGGGATTAGCAGAGAAGGACTGGAACAGAAAATCTCATTATATGCAGATGACATGGTACTGTATATATCAGACCCAGAAAATTCTGTACCTGCAGTCTTAGCAGCACTCACAGAATTTCAAAAGATCTCTGGTCTCAGAATTAATCTGAATAAAAGTGTACTCTTTCCAGTGAACTCTCAAGCATATAATATTAAATTAGATACCCTACCTTTTATCATTGCAGAACAGTTTAAATACCTAGGGGTAAACATCACAAGTAAATATAAAGCTCTATATCAACAAAATTTCGCCGTTTGCATGGAAAAAATTAAACAAGACTTGCATAGATGGTCAACCCTTCATCTCACACTAGCTGGAAGAATTAATACTGTTAAGATGAATATTCTTCCTAAGCTCCTTTTTTTATTTCAAAACATCCCAATATACATTAATAAATCATTTTTTAGGCAATTAGATTCGACAATAACCTCATTTATTTGGAATTCAAAACATCCACGCATCAAAAGAGCGATCCTACAAAGACAAAAGGCAGAAGGCGGCATGGCTCTACCTAACTTCCAGTTTTATTACTGGGCAGCAAATATACAGGCGATAAGAACCTGGACACAAATAGAAGAACATACACAGGCTTGGTCCGCAATAGAATTAAACTCCTGCAGTACTTCTTTGTATTCCTTGCTCTGTGCTCCAATAAACACACGTTATCGGCAATACACTAATAACCCAATTGTGCTCCACTCACTTAGAATCTGGAACCAATGTAGAAAGCATTTTAAGACGGAGAAGCTTCTATCTGTGGCACCCCTGCAAGAGAACCACCTCTTTCAACCCTCACAAACATATGCAGTTTTTAATATTTGGAAAAAATTTGGAATTAACTTGCTTAGAGATCTTTATATAGACAACGTCTTTGCATCCTATGAGCAATTACATTCCAAATTTAACATTCCAGCTACACATTTCTTTCACTATCTTCAAATCAGAAACTTTGTTAAACAAAACCTTCCAGATTTTCCTCATCTTGCACCCTCATCCATGCTGGAAAAAATATTGCTCAATCTCAAGGATTTAGACTCCATCTCTACAATATATAAAATCATTTTACAATCCCTCCC
Organism: Polypterus bichir lapradei; assembly: GCA_026402145.1. Taxonomy (NCBI): domain Eukaryota; kingdom Metazoa; phylum Chordata; class Cladistia; order Polypteriformes; family Polypteridae; genus Polypterus; species Polypterus bichir. The sequence goes on from JANRMT010062791.1 coordinate 25,811,036, forward strand.
TTTTAAAGATCCAAGAGGACACTGGGAAAAAGATCTTTCAATTAATATATCAGAAAAGGAGTGGAAAGTAGCAATGCAGAGAATTCACTCGAGCTCCATATGCGCAAAGCATACAATTATACAACTCAAAATTATATATCGAGCACATCTGTCTCGACTAAAACTCTCCAAAATGTTCCCAGGGCATGATCCAACCTGCGAACGTTGTAACCAAGTCCCAGCCTCACTAGGTCACATGTTCTGGTCCTGCACCAAATTAACATTATTCTGGACAAACATTTTTAATTACCTTTCAGATAGCCTTGGACTTACAATCCCTCCAAACCCATTAACAGCTGTGTTTGGTGTTCTTCCAGATGGGTTTAAAGCGGAGGAAGACAAACAAATTGTGATTGCATTCACTACACTTTTGGCACGTAGACTTATTCTCATAAACTGGAAGAACCCAAACTCTCCTCTTTTAAGTCAGTGGGAAACCGATGTGTTATATTATTTGAAGTTGGAAAAAATCAAATATTCAATTAGAGGATCCGTACAGACTTTTTTCAAAACATGGCAGGATCTAATCAGTAATATTTTAAAATAAGTTCAAAAGGCACAGAGAATTTATTAATTTAGGTATGTCTCCAAGTCTTAAATTTAACGCCGTTTGGCTTGCTCTCTCTCTCAGGGGTGGGGATCGATCTGTTCTTAATTTTTCTCTTTGTAAAAACTTGATTGCTTTGTATGGATTGTAATAAAATTAATAAAAATAAAAAAAAATAAAAAAAAAAAAATAAAAATAAAAAAAATAAAACAGCCGTTTAAGACTGAAATAAGCAATTATGGGTGGGGCACCTTAACAAGGGAGACCACTAAAATGAAGCAGAATAATGTCAATTGAGCAGTAAGTGCTTCATTAGCAATAATTGACTTCTCATTAAGAAACTGGGTTGGAACAAAAACCTGTAGCCACTGTGGCCCTCCAGGACCGAGTTTGCCTACCCCTGACTTATGTGATAAGCCTGGAAAGTAATTTTAAGAACCAACATTGGGGTGTAAGACCAATCAGTTTCTAATTATAGTACGTAACAGGAGGATAAAGTAATTTTGAGTTTGCTCCTGTTTTATGCAGAGATGGCACACATGCCAGAATAAAAACCTCATTTGCCCCTAAACTTTTTCTAACAGATCTTTCTATTCGCCCCATCCCACTTATATAAATGTAGTTTACACATGTTTTGCTTATAGTCCTACTTGAAATTTCCTGGTGTCTTTTTATTGATGGTTCTCCTAGTTTATACTGAGGCAGTGTAGCCAGGCAATATTTTAAAGCAGTGGCTCACACAGTGTTTAGATCTGCTGCCTCACTGCTCTCTACTTATGTGACAATTAAGGCCTGTTTACTATCTCTGTGGAGTGTGAACATTCTTTAGATGTCTGAAAGGGCTTTTTCTTCAAGTACACTGGATTCTGATCCACATCCTAAACATGTGCGTGTTTGGTTAGTTAGCTATTCTGTACTGGCCCTATTTGAGTAAGTGTGATGCGCAAGGCTGATTCATACTTCGTGCTAGAAACTTGAGATATTTCAGCTGTTGTATCCCTGAACCTGATTAAATAGTTTCAGTGATGGATTGAGGAAACATAAACCTGTGAACTGTAAATAAATCTACCACATATTTAAATACGTAAATATTAATTTTTCCCCCAAATTATTTGCTGTATAAAATGTTAGTTGTGATTGTTTACTTTTAAAAAATGAATATGTTTTGGTTACATATATTAGTTTATTAAAGCAAACTAGATACCTTTTGTAGTGCTCCATTATACATCTTTGTATGACACTGACCCACGTAGCTTTTACTGTACTCATTTTCTGTGTGATACTCATACTTATACTTGAGGATTGTATTACATATTTTTAAAACATTTCCTGCAGATCATTGTGTCCCACCTATTATGCATCTCCCACAGAGCATTTGAAGCAAGTCAAATGAAAGTAAATGTGATATTTTCTTACACCCAGAATGCATGACTAGTCTCTTCTGCCGTTTTATCTAAACAGATTCAGCAATGGGAGCAAAATCTGGAGAAGTTCAACATGGATTTGTTCCGCATACGGTGTTACCTAGCCAGCCTGCGGGGAGGAGAACTTCCCAATCCTAAGAGTCTTCTTTCAGCAGCCAGTCGTCCATCCAAAGTGGCACTTAGCAGGCTCGGCATCTTTTCTGTTTCATCATTTCATGCCTTGGTAAGGCTGAAATATAAGATCATGTTGTTTTTCAAATGATGATCTAATAAAGTATAAAGACTAGTTCCTGTACATCTAGTAACTTCCACAGTAATAATACAGAAAACTAATATCAAATGAAGAGTACAATATCCTAAATGTGTGTGCTGGCAGATGTTTGAGTAGCTGTTCATTATATGTATATGTTTAAATTTTTTTTCATTGATTGTAAGCATAATTTTATGATTTTAAAAATATATGTACAACTTCTTGTGTTCTTTACCTTGTGTTTGGTGCCATGATTTATTAAAATCAGTGTATATATGGAAATGTGTGTTTTGAGGCTGGATACACAGATGCTGTTTAATAGCCCATTAATTCAGATAGGATTTGTTTATATAGAAAATTTTTTATAACAAGATACATATAAAAGTGAGGCCTACAGTATTTTTTTTTTTCTTGATTCTTAAGTAGTAACGAAACTACCTTGATTATTAGAAGAATGAATTAATTTCAGCACATAGTAATATCTTAGCATTGTATAAATCAATGAGGCTAACAAAAAAGAAAATGTGACATTATATGATCCCAAATAAACTTTTAATAAAATATTAGAATGTTGTATTCATCCACTTTTAATTTCAAATAATCAGAGAGGATCATAGTCTTGATCAGTGTGCATGAACTCAATCTTAAAAGTACTTGTGTCACTCAGATTTTTGAAGCAAAGTTTGAACTATAGATAGAACAATTAGCCCTTTCCTTTTATGCTGTGATCTCAATAAATATTCAGTTGAGAATGGCAAAAATCAACTGAAATATACTTTTCTCATTAAACATGAGAAAATTTTCAATTTCTAATTTCCAGTACCTCCAAGAAAATGAACAGTATAGTTTGGATGGGACTAGTTACAAGGGCCTCCAAAGACATTAATCTAAGGGAACCTATACTTTGATTGCCTGTTGCTTAAATGCATCCTATAGCTATCAAACTGATATTTTAAGCATGAGCAAATTATATATAACAAATATTTTGGTTAATATCACTTTATTATCCTAACTGACATTATATTTTATATTGGTATTTATTTCACACTCATCCAAAATTAATTAAAACCCCATAAATGCAAAGTATGAATATTTCTGTACTTGAATTAGTGTTTTTCACTTTGTCACAAAGTAGGTCTGTTTTAGAGAACTTTAAACCCTTAAGGTTACACTCTAGAACTTTTAAACAATTAGCCATGCTGCTTATATAAAATATGACAGGTATTAAAATGTGGGCTTAAGAAAATTGTGTGTACTCTTTCCCTGAACAGATATGCTCAAGAGATGAGGCAACCCTGAGGAAACGTTCACTCTCCCTCTCTCAAAGGATGAAAAACAAAAGGGGTCTTTTCTCCTCTCTTAAAGGTCTGGATAGTATATCCAAACGTGGAAAAGAAAAAAGACCTTCAGTGTCCCAGGTACAAGACCTCTATACCTAAAATATATATAAAAAATGTAAAGCTGTGAAATGCACTGTTGTTACAGAGTAGCTTTATTATCTGGTTATAAACTTTGTAAAACTGATATTTGTAATGACAGGTAGCAGATTAATGGTTAATTGTGGAGATGTCACTAGCCACTCATACTACATTGTCTGTAGGGCAGTCTTTATAGGACTGTTACAAGTAATGTGAACCAAGATTTTATCCATGTAACAGATGCACAGTTTTAAGTCTATCATTAGTGAAGTTATGAATTACAGTTTTTTAACTTTCAATTAAATCAGTGAAAAAATATGGATTGAAGGAACTGATGCTGCTGCAGCTGGGGTACCACAGCAATTGTTGTGGTCATTTTAATTTTTTTCCTTTGCTTGCACTTCAATCATATCCATCCTACTGATCACCCTAAAGTTGCACATAATTCAGATAAAGGTATATGTCATTAAAAGCTATATTTGTTCTAGTATAGTTTTAGAAAATTACAAGAATTAGTTGTTTGAAATTAACTAAACCATCCCTTTCACTCACAATACCCAAGAAATAGTGTATTGTAAATGGAAAGAGGAGGTATCTCTTTGTCTATTACATTTGACTTTGATAAGAACTTCAAATTGTGTTTAAGGTTCATGTATTGTGTCATTTTCTATCTTTAACAATTCATCAGCTGTAAAATGGTTCTTTATTTTCAGTTTTCAACAGATCCATAATGCTAAACATTACATTTTGTAACATAACATATTATTGACAGACTTCAATGTGTTACTTAAGATTTGTCGGAGTTGAAATTCTTTTTTAGCCTTCATGTACTCTATGATAAGCAGATTGGGACTTCTGGATCACTGCAATGAAGAAAAAAATGCTATGAAATATTAAGCGCTTGATATTGGGTAGCATCACAACAGTGGAATATGCCTTAGAGCATCTAGCAGATGGCTAGTGCTCTTTAAGGGCTGAATCTTATTAAATATTAAAAAAAAAAAAAAAAAAGAATTAAAGTAGGCGGGTACTTGTTGTGCCAAAAGTAAGCTTATAAGCTTAAAAACTATTAAAATCTTGCAATTATAAGTTATTTTTTTACGTAACCATTTGTACCAAAAGGATTATTTTACCTAACAAATACTGTCATTGCTGATAACTGCTGGGGGTGACATTGATATTGTACATTGGACATGGACATTATAATCACATAACCAGTCTGCCATTCTAGAGGTTCTGGCACCAATATCCATTTCCCTACAGAGCTAGGCATCCACAACATCTAGTTGTTACATAAATAGACCCATCCCCACCAGGTACTCCTCGCCACTTACTTCAACAGCCTCCCAGTTGAGGTGAGCATTGTGGCATTCTTACAGAAAGCAGCAGACAACAAATAATATCCTTGGTTTCCTTGGAGTAGTGTATACTGTTGCTCTGAAATGATCTCTTCTCAACTGACACAATCTACAGCTACATATTACTAGGTGGGGGATGTCAGACCCCTCATACCCCATTCACATCCAAGTCAAGTGTAGGATAGTAGAAAGAAGCTTTAATTAGTGGAGGTCTGGCTCTAGCTGATAACTACCTGACATGCCTGCCGCCCGACTCACACCTTTCAAGTAACAAACTTGTTTTTTTTGTTTAGTATAATCACATTTAAACTGCATAGTAAAAAAAATTGGTTTCATTTATATACATGTATTTTTATTATTTCTATAACTGTTCCTGCAATTAATGCATTAATACATCAATTATAGCTTGAAAGTGTATGCTGCAGATCATATAAATAAACTTCTACAGTCATCTGATCAGAATTGCTCACAACTATTGAATTCGCCTTTCTTGTATACCACACATCTTATGCTTCTAATTAGAAATTTAGAAATATTAATTCTGATTATATCATCTATACTGTTGGACAGTATCAGAATTTTGAACTTCTTGTACATTTTTATGTCACAGGGGTCTGCTGGAGCCAATCCCAGCCAACACAGGGCACAAGGCAGGAACCAATTAGTTGTAAAAAAGTTTGATGCTTATAGTTACTGTATCTTAGCAGTTTTATTAGTTTCATTTCATTGTAAATGTATTTTTATATACCATATATTGTCTTCATATTGTCTACTATTTGGTTGGTTAAAAAAATATTTTAAATAATATTCCTAATTATTGAAAAACTATTTTAAATAATATTCTTCATTATTGAAAAATGTAAGTTAACAGGTTAAGTTTTTTTTATGACAAGCACCAAATTTAGTGAAAGATATTATTTAAGCATTAATCCAATGCTGTTTTTCAGATTTTTGAAAACACTGGTTCACAGAGAACATCATTTTTGCTAAACCCAAACAGTTGTGAGGTGAGCATATTTTTTGCACTAACCATTAAAAACAGCTTTCCTTTTTTATGCACAAAATTTTGGTGTGTCTGTAAAGCTTATTTTATAACCTTTCAAAATCACACAATATATTTCTGTCTCTTGTTTTTTATTTTTGATATTTCTAGTATTGTTTCCTAAAGCTATTCAGCTGTCTTTTATTTTCTAGTTTCCTTTTCTGACCACAACTAAGTAAGTTTATTGTAGAACTCCAAAAACTTTTAGGCCAGTTAGGCTGAACCTCTCTATTATTGAACTTTCTTGGCCCTGACACTTAATAGATGTGGAACACAAGGCATGCTTTTTAAAATAAGGGGAATGAGCAAGCAGTTAGGTAAACAACTGTCCCAACCAGACTAGTGCCTCTTCTTTATCGAAACCTGTCCTCTCTTTTTAATATTTGGACTGATTAACAGTTATTAAATTGGTGTCCCATCTGTGGCCACAGTGTTCACTGCTTATTGTGCCAAGAGGAGGAGGAAGAAAAGAATATTTTGGGCCAATGAACACAGCAGGCAAAGAAAGAGATCCCAGAATCAGCAAGGGAAACTGGGGAACTTGTCATGAGGATAGAAAACCATTACCCTACTCTTTATATTACCCTTTTTCTATGTATTCTTTGTCTGAAAAAAACACCTTAAAACGAGTTGCATTTAAATCAACCTGCTTTTCATTATAATTTTTGGCTGAACGTTATTGCAAGTTTGACAGCATACCAAAGTTTTCAGTGTATCAACCATTGTTAATGTGGGCAAAATTTCCTCTGAGAAGCAACACTGGATCACGTTCAGGCTTTAGAAGATAACAACTTTCAGGTATTGCATTATATATGCTACTTATAAAGGTGCCTACTAGGTTTGTTGATATTTAGCTCCTTAGAGAGGAGCATGTTAAATTATACCATATGTGACTCTACTTTTCTACTATTTATATATCCATTTTATGTAAGTCCAGATTGATTTAGTCAGTTATTATCTAAACTGCTCTGTCGTCACGCTGGTGCTGGAGCCTATCTCAGCTAGCATAGAACGCAAGGCAGGAACAAACCCTGGACAGGGCACCAGTCCATCTCAGGGTGAAAACACAAACACACACCCCAGCCACACATTAGGACCAATTTAGTATTGCCAATCCACCTAACTTGCATGTCTTAGAAATATGTGAAGAAACTAGAGCACCCGGAGGAAACCCACACAGAAAAGGGGAGTACATACAAACTCCACACTGTGACTGAAATGAAATCCCTGGTCAACTTACTGTGAGGCAGTAGCGCTACCACTGTGCCACCGTTCCACACCAAATTGAATTCTTTTTTTTGTTATTTATTAATTATTATTCTTAACTAATTTTAATTTGTTTTTTCTTTTTCTGCAACTATTTCCTGAACATCGTGTGTACAGCACTTTCACCTACAATCTGTATATGAAAATGCGCTATTGAAATAAATGTTATTGTTATCTCAGATAAGTAATTTATTCATAATGTTTTCCTATATTGTGTGTGCTGTCTTGTTGACGTCCACTACGTAAATTACAGATCCATATTCCTCTTTGATTGTCAAAAAGCTAAAGAAATGGTGTTTGCCATTTCAAGATGGAAGTCTGTTTGATCATTTTTCATATTTCTTGGAGAGGGGTGGCAGGTAGTGACTGAATATAAATAATACGAGAATGTATAATCAGAAAATGTAAATTAGAGCATTAATACAAAAATATCATCTCTATATGTGATTATCACATTTTTACCTCTGTGTTCCAAATAGTCCATGACATTTTGCTGTCTTTTAATAACAGCTTTGTTTCTCTAACTGTGTTGCCTGGTTAAGTGGTCTGACTAAATTACAATTTGAAGAAACCCTAGCAGATTTCTAAATAGGCAGACAGGAATGTGTCTCATTTGTGTTGTTGCTATATTGAAGGCAGTTGTAAGGAACTCTGGAAACATGGAGCTTTGTGAAATTAGTACATGCAGGTTCACTTAACCAAGTGTAATTAAAAATGACTGTGGCCATAATTGTAAAAATATATTAACTTCAAATATGCCACAACTGTTATTTTAAAAGTGAGCTTTTGTTAGTTGATGAAAAGACTTAACTGCATAGACATTAGAACATGTAATGAATTTAATTATTGGCTGTGCCAGTTTATTTAATTCACATTCTAAGGAATGTTAAATTCTTGCTTGAATAATTTAAAAGTTTGTCACAAAAAAATTTTTTCCACCCAGACAAAACCTCATTGGCCTCACTGAGCCTATGCTTGAAATCAGGGACTCCTAGTGAAAAACAGACCTTTGTTTTGTTTTAGAATGTAAAATGTAACTACGAATAATAACAAAAAAGGTTCTATGACTGGGGAGCAGGCAGAGAAGTCCTTCACTGGCCATCCGGCTTGAGCCAATCAGTTTTCATCAGTGTAATCTGAGAAAGGAAAGAGTATTGCCTTTCATCAGGATAAAACAGATTGGAATGCCTCCAGAAATCGCTTTTCTTTCACTTCATGCCAGAAGGACATGGTTGATTGTCCATTATTTTCTTTGAACATTTGAATCTTGTCCAGTACTGTTTTATTCTGCTAGATGTCAGTGAGGTTAATATTAGTGGCTGTATTAGCATGAACATAAAGTCAGCAGCAGTCCGTTTTTGGCACTGATGCTAACAATGAGGCAACTGAGAAAATATATGGTATATAATTAGGATTTAATATTAGTGTAAATCTCATACACTGGTACAGAATATTTCATAATGCATGTAAATCTTGCAACTTTTGTGCACACACAAACTTCCTTAAAGTTTAATATGCATTTTCCCATTTATTATGATGATCTTCAATATATTTTATTTATTTTCTGTATAAAGGAGTGCCGTAGACTTTAACAGAGGTTTAGTGAGGACACACTACATTCTATCAGCCCTGCCTGTTTTGATTGGTGTTATTTATAAATTTTTTTGCTCTTTCCTGGGGATTTCTTTGGGACTCCTTGGTGGATATTATGGGTTTTCTTAGGTTGAGGAATACAAATCAAATATTAATTTTGTCCTATCTTAGTTCCTGAGGAAATTCTAAGTAATTTTTAACTCCTTATTTCTGTGCTATTTTGCATATTGACAGGTGGCACCATCTTGGTGGTTTTTCTGATGACTGTCCCTAGGAGCATACTCACATGGCATCTTTTTTATTTCCCTACAAGTTAAACCTTTGCATTACACTTTGCATTTTGTTTCAAACTCCATGCTTACTAGTCTGATGATCAAAAGAGGCTTTTTTGTCTGAGTTAGGAATTGCTTCTAGGGCAGGGGTCTCCAACTCCAGTCCTGGAGAGCTACTGTGGCTGCAAGTTTTCATTCTAACTTTCTAACTATTCTTTTCTTAATTAGTGACCGGTTTTTGCTGCTAATTAACTATTTCCCTTTATTTTAATCGACTTTTCTTGAGACTCTGACCGCTGAATTGATTCTTTTTTCCTTAAACAGCACCAAAACATAAATCTGATGTGAAGTGAGCCAACAGATTAGCAACTAATTTAGGCCCTCAAACCCCAACTTTCATTCAGTTTCTTAATTTGAAGCCTATTCTTGTTGCTAATAAAACCCGTTATTTAATTCCGTGGCGTTTCCAAAACTGTTGATTTTCTTTTTTCTTTTTTTTGTTTTGTGGACTTTGAGCAAATCAACATTACTGAGGCCTTCAGCTTTATTTTCAGTTATTGTGTGATGGACACAGGTTGTTGTTTATGTGCTGGTACATTTTGTGTCTTAATATTGTTTGGTTGCTAATTAAGGAAAAAAAATAATTAAGAGGACTGAGTGCATCAATTAAAATTAAGGCAAAGAGTTAATTAGCAGCAAAACCTGGTCACTAATTAAGAAAGGTGTTAGAATAAAAACCTGCAGCCACAGTAGATCTTCAGGACTGGAGTTGGAGACCCCTGTTCTAGGGAAAGCTCAGCTATCAAGAATGGCCTAGGGGCATCTTTCCAGAACTTCACCTGCCAGCCACAGGTGTCCCTGCAAACCCTGGCCACCATTATTCTTTTAAAAGGGCCATGCAACTCTCTAGATGACGTTCCAGTCATAAGTGGGAGCAGAGAACCACATACTAGGTGGCAGCAGGAAGACCCATTTAGTGGTCTGATGGACTCTTACACAGTCGCTCATGATTTACGATCTGCATTGTGACAGATAGGGGGCGCTCTCGCTCCCTTGAACCCCGGTCCACAACTCCAGACACCAGGTAAAAGTCCAAATGATGACTTTATTAAATTGCCACAGTGCACAAAGCACCCTCTCCTCCACTATACTCATACAATAAATCACAATAATACAATTCTCCAACTCCCAGACACATTGCCACCCTTCCACCCGGCTCAGCTCGCCGTCTGGAAGCTCCCATAGTCCTTTTATATTCCCTGACCCGGAAGTGTCCCCAGTCCCCAGTTCATGTGATCTTGTATCACTTCCGGGTCAGGTAAAAAGTCCTTTTCTTCACCCCGGAAGCACGTCATTCCCCTTGTCCATGTGTGCTTCCGGGGCGTAGCGAAAATAACCGTTGTTCCCCCCTGCAGCGTCTCCTAGAGGCCCCCACGGCATCCAGCAGGGCTGCGTATAAAAACTGCAATGTCCATGATGCCCTGCTGGTCTTCGGGGAACCTCCATACAGCAGAGAGGGCTCCACCTGGCGGCTTGGGGGTATTGGCTGGGATAAACGGCCGGCCATACACCACAACATCTAAGTTTCAAGAGTAACATTTGAGGCTGTGAGTATTCTAATTGAGCATCTAATGTCACTATCAATGTTGCCATTGCCAATGTATTTTTACCACTTAAATGGTCCTGCTCCTTTACGAGCTTTACTGAAAAATTTTTTTTTTTAAATCATCTTGTCTTATTCGATTAAATTTCATGTAAATGGTGATGCAAGATTAGGTTTCTTATTTGTCTGATAATGTATTTTGTAAAGCTAAAAGCTTCAAAGATGAAAAAGACTTTGCCATGCAATTCCAAAATATGATCACATAGACTAAGCCTCTTGAGGGCATGTGCCTAAGAAAAAAAAAAAAAGGAATGTGTTGGTGCTGCATTGTAATAACATTTCACACTACAATGGTCCCAGCTCATGCAGAGCGATTTTCAGAAGATACCAGTGCCAGGTACCGATGGGAAGGCTAATCCTTTATTATTGTAGAGAGCACATTTAAGGTCCTGTACCAAGTGAGCTTGAACATTTGTTGTTACTTTCAGTATTTAATAATAGGGGCTATTTCAGAAATGTAAGAAGAGCAAAATAATTTTGATCACTTTTCCCCCCTCAGCGTATTGAATACAAGTGTAATGTTGTTTTATGTAGCTGCTTTTTTAGCATAATAATGCATTTCTAAAATCTTTTTTGTCGTTTATATCTTGTATTTCCTACTTAATGGATTGCAAACAGACCATTCATATTCTCACGGTATGCATATCAGGTTTCTATGATTAGCAACTGTCTTCTGTGGTATGATAAATACAGCATGTTTGGCAAGTAAAAACAAAAAGAAAAAATCAAAAACATAGCTGCTTTTCAAGACCAGCCTATTGAAGTTGGCTAATCAGAGAGCTTTGTCTGAAAGTCCAACACAATCTCCTTTGGTGTGCTTTGAATTTTGTGAGACAATTAAAGTATTACTATTTTTAATGCAGGTAATGTAAGAATGAAAAACTTTCCAGTAATGAGTTTATAAGTCAGTTATTAATGGCTGCATGATGCTCGTAGATGTGGCTAGTTGGGGCTCCAACCATAAGGAAATGAGGGTCATATAGATAGATGGAGGTATATGATTGCATGCAAGAAGAGTATGCTTTATTTTCCTGACGTTCATGTGAGTTTTTCTTTATTAAAAGAATCACCTGCAGATTAGTAAGGATCTGAAGGGTTGATAGTTATCACTTATATTGTTGCTTTAGAAGGGACTGTTAAGTACCAACAGATTATTAATAAGTTTAACTTCTGCAAAACTTTGTGAGCAATCTCATGAAATGAAGCAATATCTGTACCATGTTTTCTTGAAACATATAGTAATAATAAATTTCATTTATATAGCACCTTTCACATGCTCAAGGTGCTTCACAGAGTCTTGTAAAGAAACAACAGGTATATGTAACATTAGATACGAATGTTTCCTGAATAGAACACTAAAACAGATATGATACAGGATATACAAAGGCATTAAATAGTATAAAAACCAATAAACCAGAGTAAATTGCTAAATTGATATTAAAAGAAAAGCCTAGCAAATAACATCATTTGTGATGTAACACACACACAAATTATACTGAGCATCTGAACAGAGAGGAAGACTGAAAGAGGAAGCTGAATGTCAGGTTAAGTAAAAAGCCTTCCTGAACTAATGAGTTTTAAGTTTTTTTCTTAAAAGAATGAATGGTGTCAGCTGAGCTAATTAATTTTGGGAGGTCATTCCAAAGTCTGGTTACTATACAGCTAACGACTCTATCACCCAGAGAGTGCAGGTTAGTGTGGGACACAAAAAGATTGCCACAATCAGAGGACCTTTGTGAGCAAACATGGGCATAGTGGTGGAGATCACCACTGATGTAGTCCAGTGCGAATCCTTTTAAAACTTTGTAGGTTAATAATAGAATTTTATATAATTCTGTAAGACACAGGGATCCAATGGTGGTGAAGCAGGATGGGTGTTATGTGCTCACTGTTGCTGGTCTGTGTTTGGACTCTTGCAGCAGAGTTTTGAATTAACTAGAGCTGTAATTAAAATATTAGAAGTGGCACTTGCCAGTAGGGAGTTACAATAATCGATGCGGAATGTGATTAAAGCATGGACAAGTGTCTCAGCATTAGAAAAGGAGAGGAGTCAACGAAAATGGGATATATTACGAGGTGAAAGTAAGAAAGTTTCTTAATGTGGTTTTTGTGGGCGGAATAAGAAAGGGGGAATCAAAAGTGACACCCAGATTCCTTGTATCAGAGTCTGATGAGATCATTGTCAAGAGAGACTGAGAAAGGAGCTCAGTTTCTTTGGTTGTGCTTTAGTGCCAGTTTGCATAAGTTCAGTTTTGTTGCAATTTAATTTTAAAAATTTCTGCTCCAACCAGGTTTTAATTTCAGTGAGACAAGTTGTGAGCTGAGAAAAAGCCCTGATGAAGTTTCAATTTTAACATTGAAATAGAGTTGAGTGTCATCTACATAAAAACCTAGTCCATAGCTATGAATGATATGGCGAAAGGGAAGCATATAGACACAGAAGAGCAGAGGGCCGGGGAGAGAGCCCTCAGGAACCCCTTGTGTGACCAGCACTGAGCTGGATATGTAGTTGCCAAGACTAACAAACTCTTGCCTGAGAGTCAGGTAGGAGTTGAACCACTAGAGGGAAGTGCCAGAGATACCCATGTTCTCCATTCTGGACAGCAGAATGTCATGTCAAATGCTTTACTAAGATCTAACAGAATTAATATGCTGGTTTGCCCAGAGTCTGCTGCCTTAAGCAAATCATTGGTTACCTGAAGCAGAGTAGTTTCACAGCTGTGCTGCACCCTGAAACCAGACTGAAAGGGTTCCACCAAATTATTAGAAGTAAAGTAATTGGTGAGTTGGGAACTTTTGACAGAAAAAGTAAGTGAGAAATAGTCCGAAAATGTTTAAGTTTGTCAGTATCAAGACACAACTTTTTTTTTTTTATCATTGGGATTACAGAAGCAGTTTTGAAAGTGGCTGGCACAAAGCCAGTGTTAAGAGATGTATTTATCTTTGTCGTTAACAGTCGGGAATATAGCATGAAGGTAGGATTTAAGATGTTTGGTGGGGAAGGGGTCCAGTACACAGATATTGGGCCTTATCTCACAATGCAGGTCATTAAAAAATGCATATGTGACTGGTGAAAATTTAGAAAGAGCTGGATGGAGTGGGAAGACAGGAAAAGATATAAATGGATGATGGATTTATGTTAATTGAATTATTTAGATCTTTAATTTTATTGTTTAAAAAGTGGAGGAATTTTTCACAGACTTTCTTTACAGGTGGTAATTGGGCCAGATCCAGGTTAAAGTAGTTTATTAACTACAGAGAGCAAAACCCTTAGGTTATCATGGCTACTTTCTATTATTTTGCCATAATGTGTGTTCTTGGCTGCAGTTAGTGCATCACTGTAAGCCTTTTGATTGTCAGAGAAAGCCTGGTTGTGCCAGGCGAGGCCCATCTTGCGCGACATCCTCTCAAGGTCTCATCCAGCCGCTTGCATAAAATGTAACTCTGAATTGTACCATGGAGCTGAGTGCTTAAAGGAAAGCTCCTTATGCTATATAGGAACTGTTTTATCTAGTGCTGAAAGAAGGTCTTTATTTTATTGGTCAACAAGACTATCTAGTGTTGATGGAATGGGTGACAAGAGAAAAAGATCAGAACTAGAACTAGCAAGGATAGAGGGACAGATATTTAAGGTTTCTAAAAGAAATTTGAAGTTAACAGGTAAGAGGGAGAGAGGTAATGAGACAGTGAAATTTACTGCTTTATGATCAGAGAGTCCCAAATAACTGCTATAAGTGTTGCAGACAAGTAAGCCAGATGTACAGATGAAGTCCAATATATGACACCAGAGTGAGTAGGAAAAGCAACATGTTGCACCAAGTCAAAACAGTCCAGTAAGGATAGGAACTTGATTCTCAGTTTGCAAGTAGTAATGTCAGAATGGATTTTGAAATCATCAAGAAGGATGACTCTCTGCGAATGGGACCTTAAGTGGTTTAATATTTCAGTCAGATCAGATAAAAAAGACTCATTATGTTTTGGGTGGTGATAGAGAATAATGAGAAAGACAGGACCTGATTTTGTTATGAGCTCAAGAGCCAGACACTCGAAAGACAATGGGCAGTCAATTGGGATTCTTTTGATATTTAGTTCTACTCTAACTTACATTGAGTTAAAGGGTAGAGCTATTCATACAAATTTTAGAAGAGCTGCAAGTAAATGACACTACTTAAAAGACATCCATACTTGAAGAAAAAAAAACTGAATAAAGCCGTCCCGCTTCATATGTTTACCTGGAGTACTCGCAGAGAAGGGCAACTTAGTACCAGATGAATCAGTGTTCTTGTTTTATTTAACTGTAATGTATTTGAAAATAATTTGCAGTTTAAGGAATAAATGATGGTTTGTCCGTAATAAAATTAAAGCACTATTTTCACATCAAATCCACGTGAGGGATATGGGATAAGTGTAACCATAAAACCTGCAAACACAATTGCTAAAGGAGGAGGAACACCAATTAAGGTAGTTTGTTTTCAGTTTTCATCACGAAAATTGTAAGTGTTGGTGTGTGCATGAGTATTCCTTGTGAGGAACTGGCAGCTCTTTCCTTTCTCCCAGTTTAGAGAGTTAGGCTTCAGGGCCACATGAACTTGAAGCTATAGTAAGCAATGTCAAGAAGTGAGTGGTGGTTAGAAATGGTCAGCTGTCCATATTTAATGAAATGATACAAATCATATTAATAAGTTTATGGTTACACTCATCAAGTGTGTACAGTAAAATCATACTGGTAGGATTACAGGCCATAAACAAAGTCAGTTTTGTTTTGTTTTTTTTTTTCTTTTGGAAACTTGTGATTTCACATCAAGTTAAACAAGGTATCTTTTTAAACAAAATGGAAAATGAAGTTTGAGTTGGCCATTCCTTTTAGTCAGGTTCCTGGTGGATCCTGGGTGGGGATTACCACCTCAAAGCTGTCTGCAGATGGGTGGAAACTATGAACTAATACATGGGTTTAAACCTGTCCACTGAATCATGGCTTTAGCGAATGATAGGCTGGGAGACCCTTTGGCATGTTCTGCTGGAAAATTGGATGTGCCGTTACAGCTCTGTGTGGGATTGAATGAAAGAGCCTCAGTATTAGTCAACTAGTGGTTAAGAAAGAGACACAGTTCTGCACCAGGAAATAACACAACTTTCCTATGAGACAACTGCTTGAACAATTTTTCAACAACTATGTGAACAGGAGAATAAAAAGTACTCTGTGTCTTTTTGATGGGCCGTAGAATTATGTATATTTGTTTAATTTTATCAACAAACTTTTCTTTCCTGCATCTTATTTGAAACAAATTTACATGTTCCTGGCTAGCTTTATTTTTTCTTGCCCGTGACTCCATATTTAGTTGCACAACAACTCTGTGTTGTTTTTTATGTTTTTCCCTATGGTGAATTTCTACTTTTTTAATTAGAGTAGTTTTGTAAATACTATAAAAAAAAAAATCTTATGTCTGTGTTTAACAGAAACTTTACCTTCCCAGATATACTGGGCAATTTGTTTCAGAACAAAAGTGTTGTTAAATTTGTTACATGGCAGCAATCAGACAGCATAAGCATACTATGAATATTTTGATGTAAAGTTCTCAAGGATAACAAGTTTATTCCTAATCTTTTATACTCAATATTGTCAAGAACAGTTTAAAAAATGTAAGTTTGTAGAATAAAAACGAACAAAACGTCACCACGGTGTAACTGTGCATTCTTTTACCAGATGACCTTGTATAGTGTTCCGTTTAATGTTGTTTTTTGGGTTTTGATTTCATAACAAGTGTTCCTCATTCAACAAACTATAAAAATTTTGTTTTTCATTTTTCAACAGAGGCTAGATGGCTCTTCTAATATATGTTCAACAGCACCACCTGAAGACAGTGTGAGGGAAACTGCAGTTTATTTGCCTGAAAATCAGAAGGTGACAGTGGTTGTAAGACTGGAACACAAGGTGGAGGATGTTTTGGCCTTGGTGTGCAAGGTAGGGTGTAAAAGATGGAAGCATTTATCAGTATCTGTTGTGCATTACTTAATACTTTATATTTTGTACACACTATTTAATATTCTGATAAATGCAATCCTAAAAGGCAGAGTTATAAAAATATAGCCTACTCTCAGGTTTGCCTCTTCATCTTCATTTAAAAGGAAAAAAATGTTAACACAATGGATAATTGCAGAAACTAAGCAAACTTATTTTGCTGCTATGCAACTTTAAGCTGTGTAGGCAGAACAGTTTTAATTCTGGCTATAAGTAATCTTTTCAGTTAGCTAACTGGTGTATACAGTGGCGCTTATAGCACCTTCCAATAATGGGGTTAACACACTACCTTTAAAACATTAGAAATTGTATATTTAGTGGGGTGCAATCCCCAGGAACAGAATGTCCACAGCATCATTCAGAGGTTTCAGTGCACTGTTAAAGTGTTGGTGAAATGCACCAAATAGACAGCCTTTAGTTTTGACTATTACCTGGACTACTTTTAATATATTTGCATAAAATATTTCTGCTTTTATTTGAAGAAAAAATATTATGATCCTTGACTTAACACTTTGCTCCATTATTCATTCTAGTTGTTTTTGCACTTTAGACCATGATTTTGTTGAGGATGTGGAATGCTTCTTGTTTTAGTTATGAAGAATTGTCGTCATTAAATTAAATGGCATGGATGCCAATCTTCTGTTTCATCTTTTTCCTGCTTTTACTTAATAAAGCAGTAAAATATTTGGTCTAGACTTTTGATCTTAACGTAATGCTGCCTGGAAAGGCACTTGCTTTTTAGTGACCCTGTAACAGAGAAACTGGATACTGAAAAGAGATGAGTGGTACATTATCTTTGCATACATAAATGTACTTGTTGCTGAATAAAGGCATAAAATCGTAGAAGTTTTTTTGGAAGCTTTAACTGTTATAAAGAGGCACATAATCCTGAGACTTGATTAATCAGATGTCTCTCTCTTTTTAATCTTTTTTTAAATCAAGTAGAAATTATTTTTAAGTTAATTTTAAGGAACAAAGTGTTCTCTCAAACCTTTCATAATTTTTTTTATTAGCAATCTATTGGAAATCTTTGTTTTCTCACTTCGGGATTTGTTAAGGACTAGAAGTTATGATTTTAACAACATGCTTTCTACAGAAGGCTGGGTAAAATGCGTAATACTGTACTTCACAGTAGAAATGTTTATCTTCGATCTGACTGTTCATGAGTACAGTAAAACCTCGACTATCCGTCAGGGGTTGGGGACTGAGGTTGTGAATGATAAGAGAAAAGACAGGTAACAGAACAACCACTTCAAAAATGATATACAATAGATTATTTTAGCGAAGTCATATTTATTTACAAAACAAAACTATATTAAAAAAAATATAATACAGTATTCACAAAATTAATTAATTCATACTGTATAATATTGTAAAGACCAGTGTAATAAGCAAATACATCTCAGAGGTACTGGAATTTTCTACATTTTACTTCTTTCTGTAACAATTGATGCCCTGTCTTATACTCCGTGGGTTATAGAGCACACCTTCAAAACAATAAAAGAAAACTTTCCCTACCAATAAGTTTATCTCGTGCCACTCAAGTTCTGTCTTTCTCTATCCTGCAAACACTCCTGCTGTTTGTCTCCTGACTTCCTACTCAAAACTTCCTTCTGCCACACCTTCCTTTTTCTCCGAACTTCTCCTGTCACTCATATCCTAAGAGGCATGTCCACCACTTTACAGAAAGGCAATTCTTTCTGCTTCCGCACAGCCCATCACCATCACCCTGCATGTCACAATTTATTAACAAAGCAATATAATTTTTTAAAAATGACAGTGCAGAAGAACATTAACTTTAATACAGAATCGCATTACTGTCAGTGGTTTCCATTTTCGCCTTTTTTTTTTTTTATTTTTAATTTTGTCGGCGTCATCTTTTACATCATTCACTGTTGTTCTTCCTACTCCGTAAACAGAAGCAGTACTTGAAACACTTTCGTTGTTTTGTAAATGTTTAATAATTAAAAAAATTTTGTGACAATTCCAACACCACACGTTACGTTTATTGACCTTAACAGTGTATATTAAATTGATATAAAAAAAGAGAAAAGCTATCAAACACTATTAAAACTGAAAATATGTAACTAACACTGTGATTTCAAAATGCGGCATGACACGTGTTGGGGAGGAACACTATGCGCTAGCACAAGGGAGGATTGTCCAATGTGCACAGCTCGCACCATACCGTAATGCAGTAGTAGGACAGTGATAAATGTGTGTGTGTGTATAATTTAAATTTTTTTTTGCCCTGACATTTAACAGAGACTGTCGGTTAATCAAGTAACATATAATTGAGGTTTTACTGTATGAGTTCAAAACAAAAGGGTCACCAGGAAGCACATTTGGTTGATGCTAAAGAATTAGAGAAGACAGAGACAGACATTTGTATACCTCATGCAACTAAAGTTTTTTAAAACCAAAAAAAATAAAAATGCATTAATAGTCAAAAGTGTAGCATAAAGTTTGAAATAGAAGTCAGTCTTTAGTGAGATGCTGGCTACTGCTTCTCACCTCCAGGGTCCTAAATTTGACTCCTAGGCCATCCTTTTTGTAGAATTTGCACATTGTCCATGTGTCTTTGGTGGTTTTCTCTGTGTTCTGTCATACCCTAATGCACTCCAACAATACCTGACTGATAACATTGCCATGGTGCCTAGTTATGGTGGTTCTCCTGAAATTACCCCCTTACACTCCACAACCATGTAGTGGATGAAGTGGGTTCAGAAAATATCTGGCTCTATATAGGTGGAAGTATGAAGTTACGAAAATATTTATTGATTGATTTAATTTATTTTAGACACATGCATTTTATTTTTTTACTGTTATTTTTGAGAATCAGAAATTTTAATTTAATTTGAAGAGCTCAAAGCAACTTGAATAGTCAACTTCTTGAATTATTTCTCAGGTTTCCCTCCAAAGAGCTGAATCCAAGTGGATTCCAAAATGAATCAAAAGATGGATAGTTTTTGTGAGGTTGTAAAAAGAATGTTTTGCACATACTGTAAATTATTCAAATCATACCTTATTTACATTATTTTACACTAGGGTGGTATAGGAAAGAGAAGATTTAATTTGACCACCTAGGAGCAACAAATTAAATGTAGTAAAAAGGCAAAATAATGTAGGAGAGAGGCAAGAATTTTAACTTGGTTCATTAATTATCAGTTTTGCCTTTGGCATTGCCAGTAATTTAGTAATTAAGTAATTTGATAAGGTTCCTACTTTATTTTCCTTTACCTTCCTCTGTTGGAGATGATCTCCAGACGTATATCAAGGTGACTGAAGCACACTTGTTTTAACAAACTAAATAATACAATTTATTAGTAAACACAAGGATTATAGAAATATAACTATCTATGCAGAAGAAAGGACACAAAACAATGTTATGTGGAGTAGTTGCAGTTGTTGCTCTGGATTCTTCTTGCATTGGACTGCACTTTTTCTCTTTTTAATGTGGTCCTTTTGTTTGTGGTTTGGTGTGCTTTGGTATGTTGTGCTTTTCTCTGCTTGCTGTTAAACTTTCTGCTTTGTCCTCTGCAATTTCTTAGGTGAAAGAGTTACTGTTTCTGGCACAACAGCTTAGATGCTGATGTTCCCATCTTGAAGTAATGTCTACTTCTTTACTTTCTTAAACTTGCTCAGTTTCTGGCAAAGTGTTTGGCTTGGCAAAGTGGATCTCAGCTTTCAGGTTCACAAAGAAAAAAGTTTGTCTGCTTTCAGCTCACTGAAGAGGGAGTGTCTTAAAATGTAAACCTTATTTTCTTTTTAGAAATAACATTTTAAAAGTTTTTTTTCTGCTGAGGAATTTTTCTCATATTGTACTAAGAGAATTTATTTTATGTCTTTATCCTGTTTTCTCTCTCCTGATGAGTTTTTATGGGAGCTATTTCCTGCAGAAACGAAAATGAAAATTATAAAATGAAAATGCAATCTCTCTTTCGCAATTTCATTTTCAAGGTCTGCACACAAGAATGCTGCAAAAATTAAAATGAAATAACCCTGTTTGTGATTTCATTTTCAAAGTGAATGCGCAAGGGTGCTGCAAAAATGAAATAACCCCATTTACAATTTCATTTTCAGTTAGAACAGCAATGAAGCTGCAAAAATGAAAAGTAATACGCATTCCACTTTGCATTTTCATTTTCAAGTTCTCAACATGCAAATAAGGTCAATGGGCAGGGCTTTGCAACATGATCTCCCTCAATTCTTTGTGCTTCATAGCTGTAAAGCCACTTTGTTTGATAGAATACTTCTCACTTCGACTGCGTGTAATTCACGTGATTTTGATCTTCACAGGAACACCGTCTCACAAAATCTGATTTTCATATATTCATTAATTTTCATTTTCTTTTTTGCAGAAAATACCTCCCATGGAGTTTCAACAGTTTTAAGCTTTTACTTAACAAACTGAATTCAATAAATTAAACATGAACCTAGTTTTTAATTATTTTTCTTTCTCTATTCATCAGTCTATTTTAAAGGGTAATTTGTAAAAATTTGTTTAAAAAAAAAAAAGAAAAAAATCTTTTTGTTTGTAGTATAAATACTGTATTTAGGAACTATGACAAACAATTGACACCTTACAAGATTAATTAGAGCTAAAGCACTTTTTGATGTATAATAAATAAAAAAGTAAGTGAATTAATTATGTGATTGTGATTTGTAATTTTAAACATTAAAATATGCAGTATATAATGGTTATTCCAAAAGATATTGTTAGGATTTTAAAATATTGTGTCTCTCTAAATATGCGAGGTAAAGACCTAAACTGATCATATAAGTTACAAATTGTTCAAGAAAGGAGAGGATAAAACACTGAGAAATTTCACTCATTATAATATAAAAGTCAGTGTTGCTTTTCTCATATTTACTGATACTGAAACGTTAAGCACCGTTATCTTGTTCTTCTGTATTTTCTCTTAATTTGTAAAGACTATATTCATTATTATGCATACTTTATTGATGATGAAAGCAGTATTTCATTTTCTTCTTACCTTAACTTGAAGGAAGATAGGAAAATCACATTGTTTCTTAATGCATTTGTATGTTTTAGTGAAATTTACTTTGTTTTGAACCAGTATACAAAGATTTTTGTATTTTCCTGAACTTAATTTTGTATAAATTCATTAAACAGAGTTCTAAATTGTACAGCATAAAGTGTGTTTCAGTTATTGTGTTCTTTCACTCATTAAATGGAATTTAGTGAAACTCATTTTCTTAGTGTTATTGCTTCACTGTATCAAAATGCTAAGTTCAAATCCTGCCCCTGGCACTTTCTGTCTGTACGCATTTCCCTTTGTTTTTTTTTTTTTAGTATACTTGCATCCTTTTAAATCTCCAAAATGTGCAGGTTTGGTTGGTTACTCTCAGCAATTAGTCTGGTGTGTGTGAGTGAACATGGCTATGTTACCTTATAGACTAGCAACCTTGTTTAGGTGTGGTTTAATTATTTCTTTGGTTTTTTGTTATGTAGTAAGATGCAAATCAGTAGTGTCTGTGATGTGTGTAAGCATGTAAATATAATTAACATATATATTATGTATGTACTGTACGTATAAGCATAGTTTTGCTCCCTTTTAGCATGTTTCATTTTCACATAAAACCTCATCTTTAAAACCAATTTCTGCTTTCATTTAAAAATGATCTTGGACTTTCTGAGATTCTGACTGATTTTTTTTTTTTTCCTCATTGCAGATGAAACAACTGGACCCAGCTATGTTCTGCTTACGACTTAAAAGAATAATGGATGGAAGCATAGATTTTAGTGTACCTGCTTTCAGCGAGTATATTCATGAGCTGGTGAGTTTAAATTAAATGTAAGCTGTGACATTTACTGTATAAATTGTGAGATTTCAAACAGTTTCATTAAAACCTTAATAAAACTGTCTATAGGTTTGGCATTTACTCAAAGTATACAGTCACAAATGTATGACAGATGATTTTACTGTATATGGACATAAAAGTTGAGCTGTATAAGTTGTTCAGTTTTCTCATAACACAGCAGCTCTTACCTTCAAGCTTATTTCTCTGCGTGATGCAGGCTATTTGTGTGCCACAGTAAAATTAAAAAATCAACTAGTCATTCAAATTCACCAAGGAAATTTGTGTACTTTATACTGATGAATACAAATTATCACAACCATCTCACCATTTATTATCTGGGCTTACACATGATTTTAACAGTAGAATCCCTGAAGCCTACAAAAATATTTGTAATGCTGTGCCACCTTAAATTCCCTCGCAACTCTTCATCAGCACCTTTGTTTTGCAAAAGTGTTAATCAGCACTAGCAGCAGTCCGCCTGCTCGGCCGTCCCCCACCGAGGCAGCTGAAGTCAGATACAAAATTCTCACAGCTGAAGTCTGTATCTGGGAGTTAGGTGTCTGGAATTGTATAGGGTAAATAATATATTGTTATTTGGAATGCATACTTTTAATGTGTGTTCTGTGTCTATAGTAATCTGTATAAATGTAGGATGATAGAAAATGTGAGACAAGAAATTTTGAACACATAACTAACACAGAAGCTTTTTTCATGTTATAGTAATACAGTAATCCCTCCTCGATCGCGGGGGTTGCGTTCCAGAACCCCCCGCAATAGATGAAAATCCGCGAAGTAGAAACCATATGTTTCTATGGTTATTTTTATATATATTAAGCCCTTAGAAACTCTCCCACACTGTTTATAAATATTCTCCGCACAGTTATACAGTAAACCCTCGTTTATCGCGGTTAATCTGCTCCAGACAGATAAATGAATTTCCACGAAGTAGGATTCTTTATTTATAAATCTAATATTTTCACAGTTAGAGCATAGAAAACCTGTTTACGACCTTCTAAATACGTTTTTTAACATTATTAGAGCCCTCTAGACATGAAATAACACCTTTAGTCAAAGGTTTAAACTGTGCTCCATGACAAGACAGAGATGACAGTTCTTTCTCACAATTAAAAGAATGCAAACATATCTTCCTCTTCAAAGGAGTGCCGTCAGGAGCAGAGAATGTCAGAGAGAGAGAGAAAAGTAAACAAAAATCAATAGGGCTGTTGGGCTTTTAAGTAAACAAAGCACCACGACCGCCACAATGAAGGGATCAATGTGAAGGTAGTCTTTTCAGCATTTCTTAGAGGAGCGTCCGTATCTTCTAACCAAACAGCCTCTGTTCAAACAGCCCCTCTGCTCACACCCCCTCCGTCAGGAGCAGAGAATGTCAGAGAGAGTGAGAGAGGCAGAGAAAAGCAAACAATCAAAAATCAATACGGGCTGTTAGTGCTTTGAAGTGTGCGAAGCACCGCGCAGGAAGCATATCGTATATCATTGAGGAGTTTTATTTAATACGTAATACGTGCTCTGATTGGGTAGCTTCTCAGCCATCCGCCATTAGCGTCCCTTGTATGAAATCAACTGGGCAAACAAACTGAGGAAGCTGTACTATAAATTAAAAGACCCATTGTCCGCAGAAATCCGCGAACCAGCGAAAAGTCCGCGATGGAGTGAAGCCGCGAAAGTCGAAGCGCGATATAACGAGGGATCACTGTAATGACAAACTGTTGACGCAAACTGTATAGTCTGTGAAGACTGAAGTCCAAATATCAATTAAACACTTTCACAAAAAGTTTAACAAAATAATTGTGCTTTTATTCAAGAATATAAGTGAAGAAAAATAAATTGTTCAGTTTACATTTTGCTGTCAATGTGAAAAACTGAAGCCCAAATATCAATTAATACAAAGTAGACATGTCCACTTGGCTGTTGCAGAGGTAAGAACTGCTGTCTCATAATCAAGAAGTTGCAGTTCCAATCCTTGGTCCTCCCTGCAGTTAGCATTTTGAAGAGTGAGCTGTTATTATTATTATTATTATTATTATTATTATTATTGTTACTATTATAGAATAAAAACATACATTTGATTTGAGTCTGTAACAGCCGGTGTAAATTTGTTACTTGTAAAAGATATCACTGAAGAGATGTAAGCAGACACACAAACATTGGTGAATCATGATGTCTTGGTATCTTGTTGTTACTTGAATTTTTTTTTTAAATTCGGTTTTATTCTTGAAAAAAAGCATACTTGTTTCATTGTACCTTAGTGAATATGTTTATTTTATATTCCAATAACCACATGAATGACATCAAATCTGTCTCTGCCTCACTCGCTCTCACTCGTGCATGCACACACACACATCCCATGCATGAAAACGTCATTATTTGAAAACACTATTCCAGACACCTAACTCTCAAACAGTCTTGACACCTAACTCTCAGAAACAGTCTGCAGCTGTGAGAATGTTGTATCTGACTTCAGTTGCTTTGGTGGGGGTCAGGTGAGCAGGCTGCCTACCGTCAGTGCTGATTGACACTTTTGCAAAACAGACGCTGATGAGGAGGTGCGAGGGCATTTAAGGTGGCCCGGCCTTACGAATATTTTTGTAAGCTTCAGGGATTTCTAGTGTTAAATGACTCCTAAATTTACTTCCTATAATAACGGCAACACCAACATTTATTTCAATAGCATGTTTACATACCCAAGATGTAGCTTGATTGATACAAGAAAGGAAAAATTAAAGTTGGATGAGGATAAGACACAAAAAAACTAAATCGATACTCGCATGCAAGAGATACAGTTAGGTCCATAAATATTTGGACAGAGACAACTTTTTTCTAATTTTGGTTCTGTACATTACCACAATGAATTTCAAATGAAACAACTCAGATGCAGTTGAAGTGCAGACTTTTAGCTTTAATTCAGTGGGGTGAACAAAACGATTGCATAAAAATGTGAGGCAACTAAAGCATTTTTTTAACACAATCCCTTCATTTCAGGGGCTCAAAAGTAATTGGACAATTGACTCAAAGGCTATTTCATGGGCAGGTGTGGGCAAGTCCGTCATTATGTCATTATCAATTAAGCAGATAAAAGGCCTGGAGTTCATCTGAGCTGTGGTGCTTGCATGTGGAAGATTTTGCTGTGAACAGACAACATGCAGTCAAAGGAGCTCTCCATGCAGGTGAAAGAAGCCATCCTTATGCTGCAAAAACAGAAAAAAACCCATCCGAGATATTGCTACAATATTACGAGTGGCAAAATCTACAGTTTGGTACATCCTGAGAAAGAAAGCAAGCACTGGTGAACTCAGCAATGCAAAAAGACCTGGACGTCCATGGAAGACAACAGTGGTGGATGATTGCAGAATCATTTCCATGGTGAAGAGAAACCCCTTCACAACAGCCAACCAAGTGAACAACACTCTCCAGGGCGTAGGCGTATCGATATCCAAGTCTACCATAAAGAGAAGACTGCATGAAAGTAAATACAGAGGGTGCACTGCAAGGTGCAAGCCACTCATAAGCCTCAAGAATAGAATGGCTAGATTGGACTTTGCTAAAGAACATCTAAAAAAGCCAGCACAGTTCTGGAAAAACATTCTTTGGACAGATGAAACCAAGATCAACCTCTACCAGAATGATGGCAAGAAAAAAGTATGGAGAAGACGTGGAACAGCTCATTATCCAAAGCATACCACATCATCTGTAAAACACGTTGGAGGCAGTGTGATGGCTTGGGCGTGCATGGCTGCCAGTGGCACTGGGGCACTAGTGTTTATTGATGATGTGACACAGGACAGAAGCAGCCGAATATCTCTGAACACCTCAGAATTCATACTGTCTGCTGAAATCCAGCTAAATGCAGTCAAATTGATTGGGCGGCGTTTCATGATACAGATGGACAATGACCCAAAACATACAGCCAAAGCAACCCAGGAGTTTATTAAAGCAAAGAAGTGGAAAATTCTTGAATGGCCTAGTCAGTCACCTGATCGCAACCCAATTGAGCATGCATTTCACTTGTTGAAGACTAAACTTCGGACAGAAAGGCCCACAAACAGCAACAGAAAACCGCTGCAGTAAAGGCCTGGCAGAGCATTAAAAAGGAGGAAACCCAGCATCTGGTGATGTCCATGAGTTCAAGACTTCAGGCTGTCATTGCCAGCAAAGGGTTTTCAACCAAGTATTAGAAATGAACATTTTATTTCCAGTTATTTAATTTGTCCAATTACTTTTAAGCCCCTGAAATGAAGGGATTGTGTTAAAAAAATGCTTTAGTTGCCTCACATTTTTATGCAATCGTTTCGTTCAACCCACCGAATTAAAGCTGAAAGTCTGCAATTGCATCTGAATTGTTTCATTTAAAATTCATTGTGGTAATGTACAGAACCAAAATTAGAAAAAAGTTGTCTCTGTCCAAATATTTATGGACCTAACCGTATATAATTAATAGTCCTTTTATACAGAATAGATTTTTTAAGTTTCTAAACGCGAGTCTGGTGATAAGGTCAGATGGCCAGAGACGACATTAAAAAAAAAAAAAAATCTCTAGATAAGATGGAGAGAAAAAAAAATCTGTAGAACTTCCGAGGTCAAAAGGTTGCCCATCCCCTTTGTTCTTTATTGTTTTTAGGCTTTTTCTTCAAGGATTCGACACTGTGGGTCTTGTGGAAAGTTGGGATATCTGCTTTCATTCAGACATATATAGTATATACAGTATGTATATGTTTAAACGCGTGTAAGTGAACAAGGTGAATTATTCCTTAGGATGGGATCCAGTCATTCTTAGCGTTGGTTCCAGATTGTTAAACCACCTTAGCTTGACATACACACCTTGTTACTCATTTCTTCCACACCAGTCCTTTTTCTCTACTCTTGAAATGTTATTACCCTCAATGTAGCACTGCACATCAGTCTCGTTATTGTCATCTTAGCGCTTTCCTTAGGTATTTTCATATTTGAGTCCATAGTTAATAAATTTTTTCACATGGCCTGCATTAGCGTTTTTTTTAAATTTTAGTGAAGGTCAGTTCCATCCTCACTACCACTCCCAAATCTGAAGTTACTTATGTGTTCAACTTGCAGCCTTGACCTTAA
Organism: Polypterus bichir lapradei; assembly: GCA_026402145.1. Lineage (NCBI taxonomy): Eukaryota > Metazoa > Chordata > Cladistia > Polypteriformes > Polypteridae > Polypterus > Polypterus bichir. The sequence continues at coordinate 25,838,853 of JANRMT010062791.1, forward strand.
CAGAAGAACATCCATGCTGTCTTTAAAACAAGTTAAGTGCAGATGTCTCAGTTTTAAAGTACACTCACTACTGTACTGTATATCAGGATCTATCAGCACTCTCATTTACTTACCTCATGCAAATGAATTTTTGAGAACTTTTTTAGCAGCCTGTTCACTGAAGAGTGTCCCCCTTTATAGGTTTTCTGCATACACCAGTTGGAAATGCACACTTCTTTTGTAACCCTGTGCTGAACCTTCATCCAACCATCACCTTGGCACCTACTTTGGCTTTCACCTCTATCATGTTAATGAATAGCAACAGACTCAGAATATATCTCAAATGAAGCCCACTTTCACCTCGGAACCTTCAGTAACTTCATCTACTGCAGCTTCCTTCATTGCTGTTAATTTATCTCAGACACATTTTACTAACTCTGATCTGATTTCTTATTCCAATATTACAAAACACTACTGTTTGTCCAGTAGAAACTTAGCATAGAAGGTCTAGGAAATGGCCACATGAATATGCTTTGATTCAAATAAGCCATTCAGTCCATCATAACTTGTAATTTTCGATTTACATAATGTTTCCAATACAATGCTGAGTAGATATCTGGAAGTCCCTAAAGTGCTACAGTAATTTAGTATAGTTTACCATGTGATAAAGTGCTTCCAGTCTTCTCTGCAAAATAATCCACATTGCAGATTATACATTGGACAGTTGGCTTTTCATTTAATCACTTTTCATGAGAATAACCAGTGTTTATCTCATTTTGCACTGTGCTTTTCTTTACTCAATGACATATCAAAGGCATGCAGGTATACATTGGACAAAGCATACAGCAGTTTTTCAATGAGGGGTAGAGTACCAACAAATTTGTCCATCTGTATACCTTCTGCTCATAAATGCTCACAGGGTCTTCACACTTTCCTTGGTATTTGATGCTACTGCAGCTTTGAAATACTAGACTGATGGAAAAGATCTTAATTTTGTATTCTGTTTACCATGAAGGTTTTGCAGGTGTTTTTTTTTATTTATATAACTGAAATGGTCCTTCTGCTGCCACCAACTTTTAACATATCTGTGCTATAAAGCTGGGACGCATTATAATTCAATGCAATAATATACCTATACACATTAGAGAAAATAAGTACAATGTGTTTCACTGTCATGAATGGAGTTGCACCTAGAATCTTATCTTCTCCCTATATACTTCATTATCCCTGTTGGTAGAAACATGTACATGCTTCTCACAATTACCTTATTTAGGTAATTTTAAATTTTGCAGACATATGATGAAATAGAAGTAGTTCCTGTGAGTGTCTACCACATTCTACTGGAGAAAACTGACACTGATGGTGATTTTGGTAAGTTATTCACAACTGAAAAGTGTTTTTATTATAACTGTAAATACAGCATGTATAAAATAAAATCACATGTTTGTTATTCCATTACCAAAATGAGTGGTCAGATTGAAGATATTTGTAGATAAGCTCAACCTATAGGTCTGAGACTACTAAAATGGTTCTGTTTGCCATAATGAAAAATATGGAAGCCATGAATTCACAAGATTGCACAATAATGAACACCTGATTAGTATTTTTACATTAGTTGGCCTTTTCAGTATTGGAAACAGTCCTCCATATTTCCTGTAAATGGCACTGAGTGTATAGAAATTTAAACTGTATATTGAAATTAGTAAACAAAACACGTGCATTAATGTGGAAACTGGAGGGCAAATAATTAAATTCAATTTAAACCCTCCATAATTACGGATATAATGGGAAAGGACTTGATTTTTAAACCCTTAATTAAAAGGGTTTCATTAAGTGAAAGGTGTAACCCCCAAATTCCTTTATTGCCATGGTACACCAACTCATCATAGGGCACATGTTCACACCACTCAATACTCAGGTGGTAGTATATACCTCTTCATATCTATGACCAGCCTTCTAGAGTATAGTAGGTTGGTACATAGTTTACTGCATCTCTCAAACTGTTACAAAATACAGACTTCTTCTGCTTCTTCAAACTTATGTCCTAAAAGTCATGTTATATAAAGAAAGTATTTTATTCACCCTTTATCATTTTGTAAACCACAGTGAAGCTGTGAAAAGTGAAGTGAGACTAACTAGTTTAAAAGGAGGTTTTAAATAAATTTCTTCCCTAATCCACAAGATGAGTGTGCTGAATCTGTAGCACATTTCATTTTTAAATTACTTTTTGATTCATTTAAATCCCTTACCCCTGATTTATAGTTGGATGGATTGATAGTGCAATTTTGCTCCAACACTGCTGTAGGTATGTAGGGTCTTTAACCTGTTCTTAGTTTGCTTAGAACATTTCTAAATATGCAGTATGTATGATCTTGGAAGCTTGAACCATCATTTACTTTTGTAATATGATACTGTACCTACCACAGAGCTCAAAGAAAAAACCCACAGGCTTAGTACAATCCAGCAAATAGTGTGGAGCTAACCATGCAAAGGGAAACAAGTGAACATGCCAGTACAAAACTGAAAGAACCTCATGAAACACTGGCTACTTCACAAGGACTGGGTACACAAGCTTTCAGTGTCGCAATAAAAAAATCATTATTCACTTACACATACAAACTGCAGGTACTTGTTGAATGTTGAACTTCCAGGTAGGCTTCTGTTAATCTCATGATGCCCTTGCAGAAATGGGTTTCTGCAGCGTAGCAAATCCGAGAGCAGCCTACATTTTGCTCTGCACTTGTAGTCTAATTTGTAAGTTTCATGGAAACTGGATTAGTTGCTCTAATTTTCTTTAGAATGCATTGCCAGAATGGATTTGAACAACCTTTTTCTTTTGCTTTTGTTGCTTTAGGTTTCTCAATTGTGGCAAAAGGAGATGAACTACATAAAAGCCATATCCTTGTCACTGAAGTTCTGCCTGATGGGTTTGCATTCAGTAAAGGTAAGAGCATTTTTTTCTGTTTGTTATATGAGTAATGAACTGTACTGCACATGAAATCAGTTGCATTTGAAAACTGATGTCCAATATGTTACCCAAACAGGGGCAGTAGAGCACATTCCTGAGTGTAAGTTGAAAATGCAAAAATATTTACACAAACAGCATTATCATTCAAACCAGAGAAGATAGTGTAGAAAATAGTGGCTTTTCTCCCTTCAAGAACGCTGATGTCATTAAATATTATTCTGTCCTTCTGTTCTCAGAAATTGTAAGGTATTGAAACATGCGGTGTTAAGACACTTTGTTTTCAAGAACAAAAGCAATATAATATATTTGTATAGTACATGCACATACACATGTACAGTTTTTAAATTACTGAGTAAATGGAAGGGTTTTTTTATCAGTAAATTTGTACAGTGTTTTGAGCATGTAAACGAGAAGTACAACACAGTATATAGACATTACATTTTGAAAATGTATTATTAAAACCCTGAGTCTGTTATACTGTATGCTGGCACATTTTTAATATTTTTAGCCATTGAAGCACAACAAATTATCATTAAATTTATTAAAGTAATTGAGTATATTTCCAAGCAATATAATATTTAAACACCTTTCAGAGACAATACTGTGTGTTGTACATTCTGTTTACTGTTTATTTCTTACCTACCTGAGGTTTCCATTAAAATTGCTTATGTATCGTGTATTGATATACACACCTGAAAGTTTTGGTTTGATATTATACATGCAGTGTTTTCTTAAAGATTATGTACTCCATCTTTTATATTTTACATATCTCCAATAAAATTCTTCTTTAAATCAACAGTAGGGCTTAATTTTCTTAAAGAAATTATTTATATCCACTAACACTATACATTTTTCAAAGGAATTGATGTATACTGTGGCAAATGAAATCCATGATTATTAGCTCATGAGTAAAAGTGACTCTCTTCAATATATAATTGCACATCCTATCCTAGCTTTGACAGTAATAAAGCATTTCCTCTAGTTGCTCATAAGCCCCTTGCATCTGCTTGGAGGATTTCCCCCAAATGCTTCCTTACAAAACTGCTTTCATCATCACTAGATCTGTAGGTTGTTTTGCATTGTTACAGGTAATATAGTAGGTGGGATTATGTGTTTGACAGTTTTTAGTTATTTTAATTAACTCTTCTGGTCAAAGAACAGCCTTCAACCAAATGATTTTTGCAACCTTAATATGAATGGTGATGTTATTCTTTGGAGCAGATTTTCACTAGTCAGCTTCTTGTGAATGCCATTGCTGTTCAGTGTACTGTACATAAAGTCATTTGAGTGTATGCATCAACTACACAAGGAGCTGTCCAGAGACCCTGGATGTTTTTCTTGTTGCAATATGTAATCATCTTAAAAGTTAATACCCAGGGATGAATCAAAGTGTCCTTAAAGAGTCTACAAGTGGGTACATTTTTGTCCTTCAGTAAACCGATGAAATGCAGCATGTTTAAAATCACTTTATAGATTGATGGGTACTTATAGCACTTTTCGGACATTTTCTGAGTTCTCTTTAGATTAAAGCATGTATTACATTGACATATTGGACATTTTTCAGTGGGAATCTGAAAAATCTGTCCTGGTGATGGACTAATTTGTCTCATTTCTGTCTGTCTGGAGAGGTTGGCAGCAGCTGCACCTCTTCCAGACAAAATGGGCTCTTTTAGCCACTTTTATGCATGACTTAATAAGCTTGATACTTTAAAGCCACTTCTTATTCTGATTTTTGAGATTTTACATAGTTGTAGCAGACTGAAGGCTGCTGATTCTGTAACTTGCAACAAATCTGGGTTCAATTTACTGAATGCACATAGTATTTCCCAGTTAATATTAAATGATTTTGTTTATGGTGCTAGTGCATTAACTAAAAGGCCTCGCTCTGGTGTTCGATGATCATGATCATACAACAGTTTTTAAACTTAGAAAAAAAAAACTGAGCATAGGTGCAAATGTTTTCTGTACGTCACACAAAGTTTGTGAAGAAATTAAGAAACGAATGGGTACTATAACTTATCAAAGTGGTCTTGTGCAAGGAGCAGTGTGAAAAAGAAACCTCTCTGTACATGTGAATTGTAGTGTCATAATTTACCTATGATGACAAATCAGATTCTTAAAATATTAGTGATGGAGAAACAGCAAGGTTTAGAGTGTACCAATACTTGTAACCTACTGCACTTCAAAGGAATAGTCCACCCAAAATAATAGTTTTTAAGCTGTTGCTCACTTTGCATTATTTATAGTGATGGCTGAGGAAAATTTTTATCTCACACTTGACATACACAATGAGCTTGAATGGAGTCCCAGATTGAACAACAATAGAAATGTCTGGAAATTTATTCCCAGCAACAGCTCATTCATTGGTTACCATGACAGTACACGTGATATCAACATTGCAGAACATAGTCTGAGGAAGCTGTGCAATTGGGAATGAGAAATTACAGATAAGCAGGTGAAAGCATTATCTTCTAGAATCACTGAACTCCCTGGGGAGGCAGGTCAGTTGAAAAGCACAATCTTGTTTGTGTGTGCCTCACTGTCATACACAAGAGAATTTTCTGCAAATGGTTTATTTAAAAATATTTGGGCAAAAGTACACATTTGGGACCTTGTGAGGACATGTCTGAATACCTGATATTTGGATTATGTGACACAAGTAATTTTGAAATTTTTTTAATAAAGTTTTGATATTATTTGCTGCATCCACAGTGTATCATAAATTTTGTGATCCATTTTCACCATGAATATGTGAGATTAACAGTTTTCTTAGGCCATCATTACAAACAGAACAAGGTTAATAACACATACAAACCACCCCCCCCCCACCATAGCCAACCGTCTGTGGGGGAGGAGTGAGAGTTTTAGATTCATCATAAATTTCGATCTCTGGTTTTTGACGGATCTTAATGTTTTAGGGTCCCCTGATACTGAAAACATTGATATCTCAAATTATGGGTGTGTGTCTGTGTGTGTGTATGTGTGTCACAGTTTCCTGAAGACGGTCTAGAGCTAAAATAGCTGGACGAAAAAATACCAAACTTGAAACTTAAGACTCTTATGAGATGACAATGTGCTGATTAGTTTTTGAGCCAAATCATGCAAGAGAGAGAAAATAATTCTGCAATTAATTATGAATTCTTCTCGTCAATTGCTATCTTAATGACCTATTTTAAGATCGGAAAGATCAGCATCTGAGTGGTAAATAATTACTAAAATGTTATAGAATAGTTCGGGTAACTTGGTTCCTAGGGCACAAAGCCTACTGACATCCAAAATTTTTTTTTAGTGGAGTATTCATTTAACAAAAGAAATCAACAAAAAATATCTGGTTTTTGACAGGCTACCAGCTTTAGTATGCTCTGTCTTAGTCTGCTAAGTAATTGGATATAGTTTCTTTAGAGCTGCAACATCTCTGGATACTTTTGACTTACCCTCATTACCTACTAATTCATTTGTGTTCCTTGGTATTTTTGAGTTGTTTTGTCCTCAAAGTGTCCAAGGATTCTTCTCACTTGATGATAAACATAATAAAGGATTGTTTTTATATATAACTGTGGTGTACAGTTGAGTAGAAATTAAGAAGTAAAAATCTTGCATTAGATTGCAGTCATGCATGGTTTTGTGCAGTGTCTAATTAATAGTCAATATTAAAATCTGTATAAAGTACATAAAACACGTACTGTATCCTTGATTGACTGACTGACAAGAAATTCTTAGTTATTTGCAGGTAGCTAAAGAAGAGCAGTTCTCAACTAATGGAACAGTTTTCACTGAAAAGCTAATTATGAAAAAACTATGATGTTTTGTAATTAACTGCCCAGCCGTATTTCCAGCTGAATAGCCCAGGTGGTAGCATGTCCAACTGCACTGTTGTTTGAGTACTGCCTGACTGTTTATCTTGAGTTTTTTTTAATCTGTAAAAGTATATGCATTATCAACACTACATAAATGAATTTTTTACTATGGTAAAATAATCTGTTATCAAAGACATATTTTCCCACATTGTTCTTGGAAAATTTTAGGTATTCACGCCATTGAGTCTTCAGTCTATTTCCAGTTATTTTAAGTTGTGCATTTATTTTATATGTTGTTTGTCTGGAGGCATAATATCTGTGTTATCCATTCTAGAAAAGGAATATGAAATTGCTTGCAGAGTGTGGGATTTAATTACCACTAGTAGCTACATAAAGAGAAAAGTTAAAGAAGAAAAAAATGAGCAGTCCACATTCTCTGTTTACATTTCAGTATTGCACCCTTGGCTTATTTCTTTTCTGTGCATTTTTTTCCAGTTTTCTTTGACTGTAGCAGTGTTCTTATTTCAAAGATGCCAGTTTTACCATAAATGATTTATTTGCACTCTTTTTTGTTTTTATTGATTGCCAGTTTTGTTTTCCAGGGCTGAGACAGGGTGATGAAATCCTCGTCATAAATGGGAAAACTGTGTCCACACTTGATCCAGTTCACATCAGGGAACTTTTCAGCGAGCAGAGCCTATTGTTGACACTCAGGAGAGTTTCAAACAATGATTATAAAACAGACAAGTTAGTAGAAAATGAACTGAAAGACCCCAATTCAAAAATATCCACTGCTAAACAATCCCAGCTTCTGGAAGAATTTTTTGACAAACAGATGGAGCAGAAAACGACAGGTAACATACATGCCCTGCTATTTAAATCTGTTAAATGGTGGTTTAGTTATGTTATTTTATCCCAGTTTTCTGGTCACCTGACCAACTAATGTTCTTCCATTTACTCGGTTGGGTTTCAGTACTCTAGATTGTTGGTCCTAATGTCATTTATTTAGAAGAAAATGTAGGCCTGGCAGTGTGTAATAGTATAGCTGACAAGGCATTAGACTTGAAATTGTGAGGTTGCCATCTCAATTCTTGCCTTTAACTTAGTGTATAATCTTGCACCCTGGAATATAGCTAGTCATTAAGTAATCTAAAAAAGAAACCATCTATTATTGCATAGAATATACTCTTGAATATGCACATGAACACAGCTGAATGGCACTACAGCCGTTTGTTTTAGATACCAACAACATACATCACATTTAGCCTGATACAACTTCCAGGAACTTTGTGCTACACAATTATATTGACAATGCTGGAAACATTTAAAAGGACAGCGGCATTGTTCCAAATTTGTCATTATGGAAAGAAAATATGGTACATTATACACAAGGCTTATTTTGATTAGTATTAATTAATAGCTCCAAAGTTCCCATTACTGTAAATGTAATTATATTATGTACACCTTTTTCATGTTGTCAATTTTGGCATTTGTTAGATCAGTCCCACTTGAAGTTATTAACATACTTCTGAGTGATCAGTAAGAAAGGTACTATATAAAAATAAACTGAAATTAATTCTTGTAGTTTACATTATTCTTAAACTTCAGGAGGGCCCTAACCACTGTTAAAGTCAAATCATCAAGAGCCAGCTCTTAAGTATTTCCAAATTTTGCTGCATTCTTGAGAATACAGCATTACTCATAGAATTTTTGTGGCATGGTATGGCAGCCGACTATATACACATGGAGAAATGAAAATTTGAGTTGCATTTTTATGTCATTTTCTGTTTGTTCTTATTAGGTCTGATCATGTTAGATTTGAGTTTTGTTTAACTGGGGTCAGGTTAATGGAATATTGTGTGTTATGTTTATTTTTTCCTCCTTACATGTGTCATGCTTAAACCACATTTTGTACATGAATATGGATGATATATTGTATGGTTTCTTTAGCAGTGAAATTGAATATATTCCAAATTTTGTTTTGGTTGTCAGTGACGATTTGGGTAGTCAGCATTTGATGGACCATAGGGTTTTGTTAGCCATGTTATTGTAATGAAAATGCATTTGTTCAGTGGCCTGCCTTCCCAAACTGGTTGTCTGATTTATGTTAAGTTGCACTGATGCTTTTGATTTTTCAAAATAAATGAACTGCCAAATAATAAGCACATTAGTAGCTATGCTGTAAATAATCTATTTTTTTTGGTCAACAGAGTATTCGGAAATACAAAATGTAGGCATAAAGTAATTGAAAAGCGCCTGTCTAGTCTTAGTCTTGGTGTATTGTTTTTGAGGTGATACTGCATATCAATTTTAATAATACACAGTATAAAGAAATTCTTTTACCCCTGTGCAGAGCTTGGATTTGACTGCACTTTGTCTTATGGGTGTTGCATTTTTTTTTTTTTTGTTTAAATCTTCAAGCATCCACCAGATGGCACCTAATCCATGAATTTGAAGCCAACCATTTTCAAAATTCAATTCATAGTTTTGGTCAGAGCTTCCATCTATAGGATATTATTTCTTTGTGGATCTTCACATTGCATGCCAACACATTTTAAAAACAAAATAATTTATACTTACCACAGTATTTTGATGTTGGCCTGTGAAAGAAGGTTAAAAATTTTATCCACCATACTTTCTCCATTTTTAGGCTTTGGAATATGATTTTATTTTGTTTTTTAAAGGCAGTTTGTCTGCCTGGTTCCTTAATATATCTAGACCCAGACAAGCCTGTTCAAATCTGTTTTGCCCAGGCTGTTTGTAGTAACTACAACGTAATCTGACTGGAAATTGAAGCAGAAATTAGATTCAGATTTTTAAATAAAATATTTTAAATAAAACACATGTAATACACATGCATAATGATAAAATAATATTCTGAGGAACAATGCAGTTTGTGAGTTTGATAGATTAGGGGAGGGGGAGAGTCCTTTTTGTGAAACCTGAATGGGATGTCAGTCCATCTTTCCATTTTCCCCCAAATACATTAATTCCAGGTTCTGGGGCCTAAACCACCCGTGATTGTGTGTGAGATCAGAACCAGCCCCACAGAGGTTGACAGCAGGAGAAAAGTGAGAAATGGATAAACTTGCATGGGTAATACATAAAACTGTCTATCAAGGGCTGGGAAGCAAACCTTTTGTGCATTGTTCCTAATACTGCACAGTACTGATACTTGGAGATTTTTCTTGAAGTATTTCTCTCTGTATACTGTGTGATGTTTTCCTATTTTATTGTGTGTGCAGCATTATATTTTATTCTGACTTTGGTGTATTTGATAAATATGCAATACTCATTTGTATGATGTTGGAAAGTGTGTTAATTATAAACAAAATACAGTTGTCAAATGAAAAACATAAGTATAACTGAAAAGCTACTGAGTAAATTGATAATAAAGTAAATAATAGAGTTGGGAGAGCTGTGTGCTGTGGTTTATGTGGTTGGTTAGAGACTTCTAGTATATTGTACATCACAATGAGGTGATAACTGCTATTTTTTTTTTTTTTTTTTTTTGTTTTTTACTAGGCACAGTCTTGGTATCATAGTTTGTATCTTCAGTTAGCGGAAACTTTTATAAGCCATTAAGTTTTAGACACAAGTATTCACATCTAAAATAGACAGTAATATAACATTCTTCATATTAGAAAGGAAATATTTTGAACCTTTGAGAACTACTCAGTGAACAATAGCCCTACAGTTTTAAATAATACTTTACATAGGGTGCATCCAGAGAGTCTTCAACTGGTTATTCTGGGATTTTAGTATTTTTTTTTTTTTTTTGTCTAGAGGAAAACAGCAGCACATATTTTATTTTACACTTGTTTTATGTTCTCTCTGTTTCTGTGTGGGAGTTTGTCTCCATCCCTCTGCCTTTCACCTGAAGTGGACTAAGTGTGTTTGGGACTTTGAGACTGCTCTGTTATATTTATATATATATATATATTTTTAATCATCATGGGCTGAGCCCCAGCATGGATATTACTTGTGGATGTTAAGCTACTGTAGTCCAATTCATCCTTTTTTTCCCCTGTGTTTCTATGCTTTTGTCTGAAAACAGTATTGCCATAACAAAGTTTCAGTGAGTGCTATTGAGCCTCAAGTAAGCCGTCCTTTAATGACTCACTTCTGCACAGCTTCTTTCACACACCCGCAGTCCTGTCATCCCCACCTACTTCCTCCGAAATAAAAAAAAGATTCCTTAAGCTGTTTTGTGCTGGTGTTGTTTTGGGTTCAAGCTTTCTCCAGGAACAATGCAAGTGTACTGGTAAATGTGAACTGGTATTTGTGCGTGGCTTCTTTTATAGTCTGCTTTTGTGGGGGAGGGCAGCAGAGACTTGCTTGGCCATTATGCTATGAACATTATTTGCTGCCTGTGATAGGCAAGTGATGTCTGTCATCTCTGAAGTGGAAGTTTACCAGGGACGAAAATAATGCTCAGCTAATATACTGAAAACTGTAGCTATTTTGACACGGATAACTCTGGAACAACACAGACAAGTAATTCTTTGTTCTTTCGTGTATTCTGCCTGCTGTCTTCAAAGGTAAGTAAGCCAACAGATGACTCTTTAAATTGTTAAATAGATAACAATGAAGCTACTTTCCGTAGCTATTTATTCTTTTAATGAAAAATCTACTCTTTTATATTTTTCATTAACCTTTTTGTAGTCTCTTTATCAAGCAGTTCCAGTGATAAGCAGTTATTATGAAAAACAAGTGAGGTGATCTACTTAATACTTTTCTCTCAAAACATTGTTTGTTTTGTTTAGTAAAGGAATTCGTAATTGCTTCATTGTTCATATAGTTCAAACACCTTGGGATTGTCTTCTCACATTTGCAGTGATCGGCTTTTATTTATTCATGAATGACTCCTCCCACGTAGATAGAAGAGATCTACTGACTTGGACAACCATTTTCGGTGTCACCCACCAGCACATTTTTATTTTTGCTTCCCTCTACAGTATATTTTATGTCTTTTTACCTCTCTACATCCTACTCCTCACATCATTAGCAATTCTTTAAGTTGCCTGGTGATCAGAGAACCTAGGTGTGTGGTTTTGTATTCCGGGAGTATCATTCAGTGTATAAACAGTTTAAGTGTGTGTATAATACATATATAATATACAGTATATGAAATGATGATGATGTGTGTGTTTATAGACTGGAAAGTAGTGATACAGTAGTTAGTGTTTTTACTTAGATTCCTAGAATTCTAGACCAGGCACTGTCAGTGGAGAGTTTGTTTCCACTTCCCATCCCACTTTATGCTAAGGACTTTTGCATATCACCATCATTTGTGACTCTAGATTGCCCCAGTATAAGCTGGTGTCAGTTGCCCTAGGACAGACTGGTGTTTTGTCCAGGGTTCCTCCTTTGTGTCTGATGCCCAGTAAGTGAATTAATGGTGTGGTGTAGTACAGTTTCCCATCCATCCACATTGTATCTAATTTCTTTTCCTTTCCCTATTACATAGTTGGGGCTTACAGCATTATACAGATAATATCTGAAATGTGGCATTTACATTTATGTAATTAGGAAATGTTTTAAGCAGTGAACAATGCCAGCCTAGCTGTCTCAACATAAACCTAGAACTGTGGACACAATGGTCCTTCAGTTTCTTTAGAGTATCCATTTTTAAATTGCCTGTTTTAAGTTGCCTGGTTTTTCCTCTAGCTGATTTGACAGTTTGACATGCTCAGTACATGAGTATGAGCTGAGGATAATGGAGAGATAATGCTCTTATCTTTACATGCCAGAATGTGCAAAGTTTTTGTTTTTTTGATCAGTTAACCAGTCTTTATCTTGTATGCATTACACAAGTATATATTTTTACTGTCACAGAGAACTTTACTTAGGACAGAAAATGTGATAGGCAATTCACATTTAAAGTTCTTAATGGCAATTATAGACTGCACAACAATAAAACGGTATATTTTTAGATGCATGATGAAGCAAAGTTGGAACAGAAAATGTATCTCTTCTTCCCTTGGAGAGAATATTGGGATTTAAATGTTGAGACTGAAAGAATATTATGTACGGACAGGGAAAAAAATTCAGAAGTGTGGAAGAGTGGCAATTGCCAAGCTAAGTGAGCAATGGTGAGTACAGTGGAAAACGAGACAGGCTGTAAAAGGCGTCATTATGTGAGAGCAGTTGTAACAGGGAACTGTATCCTCTGTCATAAGTATATCTTCAGCAAATGATGAATTCATCATTGGTTTATTCTGCAGTTTGGAAACATAACATGCTCTATTCTGAATTGATTCTACCATTTTATTGTATGCTCTTTCACTACATATTTGTTTTTGAGCTATCCTTTATATCACTATGTCTTTACAGACACTTTTATACCATGACAAGCCATAAATGCAATGAAAGTAAACAGCTAGTTTTCAACTGTCTTCCAAGTCTTTTATAGTCTTTTTTAAAAAAAAAAAAAAAAAAAAAAAAAAAAACTCTGACTACAGCTGAAGTTGAGGGCAAGGATTTTTGATACATAGTTATGTACGAGTGATAATGGAGGGTTTATCAATATTTTTAATTTTGATATATCAGTTTATTTTTTGTCGAATGTACATTTTGTCAAACAAAATTTCAATTTTCATAGCTGCCACTCAGCAATTGCCCAATTTCATATCTTCCCAAATAACAGGAAACTATACCATCTCCAGCTCATACTTGCTCCCTACCATAATGCAGATTCAACCTGTGAAGACAGTTTAATCTGTGATTGGTGCCTCCTGAAATAGTACAAGTTTACCATAAAATGCACAGTCATTGTTGCTTCCTGCTTCATTGCACATTCGATGAAAACACCACTGTAATCTGTTTGCCTTCCACAGTGTAATGGGCATGTTCATATAATAGTGAAAAGATTTAGAAAATTGCTGCAAAAATGGATAACCAGGGTTCAAAACCAGGAATGCCAATATGTCAAAACTCGATATGTTAACCAGAAATCAAGGTTGAAAAACATGCAATCCTGACTCATTAAGATTTTTGATTGCTTAGTATATGCCCATAAGTGGTCTCCACAATTCAGAAACTTGGAAATTGATTATAGCGCTCCACCATGTTAAATAGTACCAGCTTGACAGCATGGCATGGCTGTAGCCCATATAAAATACATGAAATGGCGGCACCCACAAATAAAAACAAAATGGCAGCTCAAAATCATAAATATAGTAAAAAAAATTAACCCCATACCTCAAATTGAAAATATAATTACAAAACACTTGCAAAACTAAAATCTGACCATTATAAAACCTCAAGAATCATAACAAAATGGATGAAATAGTGGATGCTTTACTGTGACTAGCTCATCCACTTTAATTTTTCAGTGGGTACTTCATGTCAAATGAGCGTCGTATATATTGGAAACAAACATCCTGAACTCTAGGCTAGCAATGTGTGGCCAAATGACATGGCTATAACATGGTTCAACAGCAGAAACTAATAATGTGGTCCTAAACTCTGAGCAACTAATAGCAGAGATACCTCAAGCTAAACCCTGTTTTTCTTCCTCATATTATAATGTAGGTTTTTCTTTTGCCCAATTAAGGTGCTCCGTAATAATACTAGCTCACCCATGTGATCTTGTCACAGCTGTAAATAGGAACACCTGCCCTGAAGAAAGGGGCAATTATATTAAAGATCCCCTAAACTTGGACACAAAAAAACATCAAAAAGTTCAAATGTACTTCTGATAGTCATGCTCAATTCACGAAGCTCTAACAATCTCACTTGATCCACAAAGGGGGACCACCCCAAACCCAAGTGGGTCAAAGGAAAACATGTGCTGTGACAATCACACTCGAGTTGTTAAGGGAGATCCACCCCACCTCCCCTTGGTTTGTCATGAACACACCTGCATAGGAAAAAGTGGGTCACAACACCAAAAATTTTGAGGAAAACTTTTTTTTAGAGTAAAGAGTCTCTTTTTTTAGAGAGGAATGTGATGAATGTGGTCAGTGAAGCTTTTGTGTCCTTTTTAATGTCCTTTTTAATATTATATTCTTGCTTGCAGAGATACACACAGAATTAAAATCATTTGGATTATTGGCGTTGGTGCTGGAAAGGACACCTTTAAACAGCACCAGCATTAGTTAGTAGTTTTAGGTAGACAATTTTGGATTATTGGCGTTGGTGCTGGAAAGGACACCTTTAAACAGCACCAGCATTAGTTAGTAGTTTTAGGTAGACATCAGTACAGGCACCAACCTGTATTACATTTAAATTTGGTAATACAGTTAAAAATTAGGCTTCATAGTGCAAAACACTTGCTGACATAGTATTGGCCAGTGACAGTGAGTACATGACTGCTTGAAGCAGTGTTGTAGATTACTATCTTAAAAGTATCTAGAGAAGATAAATTGCATTTTTCGAGAAAGTTACATAAACATTAGTTTATATTTTTTGCAATATTTGTGTGCTAAACATCTTCAAATATTTTTACATTTTGGCTGCCTGAGGGAAATTACATTTTTCACAGATGTCACAAGAAGCAAACAGCCATCTTCAGTGGGATCAGTTATAAAAGTGTATTTGACACCGAGATTAAAACATAAAACAGAGTTTCCGCAGAGGTGGCTATCTACTGCATAATTACAGGTTACACCATACTTACTGAGAAGTTGTAAACTCGAGATACTATACTAAAAATGGCCCCCTTTTGCCATTCCTGTTAGACTGCATGAAACCTTTTAATTAAAATTGTGCTAGACAAGGAGAACATTTACCTATATGAAACATGCTTTTCTGAATTTTTTTTTTTTCTTCTTCTAAGTGTACAGCATATTTCGGTATAGTGTAGTGCTTGCTATAGGACATGTTTATTGTAGTAGATCAAAAAAATGAAACCTTTTTTTGCATGAAAGCTTAATCAGATCGCTCCCAGGCCAAATAAAGGCCTTCATCTTTCGCATTGTGAATAGAACAGTGGGACTTGACTGTTTGTCTTTAACAAAGAGTGTGAGGCAGTGTTATAGCGCATGTTACTGCAGTATAGTGTCACAGTGCTGCGTGTGCATGTCGAGTGTGTTGCTGTTGTAAAAGAATACAAAGAGTAGGTCAAGTAGGTTCAAGTAGGTCATCAATGCGGGGCATCGGGTAGGCATCGAATTTGGAGACCTGATTCAGACATCTGAAGTCATTACAGAACCTCCAGGAGCTGTCCGGCTTGGAAACGAGGACGATACAACTGGACCAAGGACTATGGCTCTCCTCGATAATGTCCATATCCAACATCCGCTGCACCTCTAGTTCCACTTCCGCGTGTTTTGCCTCCGGGAGTTTATAGGGTCTCTCCCGGACGACTACTCCGGGGTCTGTGACTATATCGTGCGCAATCAGCGTGGTCCGACCCGGTGATTCGCTCACTACTTCGGGGACAGCCTGGATTTCATGGGTTGTCTCCCGCCGCTGTAGGGGTGTCGGCTCGTCACCGAGGTTAAGGGCAGACGTGCTTGTGAATAGGGAGAGGGACCAACCGCACAACCGCATTCCGGGCAAACCGCAGGGAATCGTCATTCCACTACTCCCTCTTAAACAAGGCAGGCATGGACCGGAATTGATGGTCAAAGTTACTAAGGGGGTCTTGAGAGCCGGTCAGCGGGAGTGTTCCCTGGCTTGTCCCTTCACCGGCAGATACTTCCGGCTCAGGGTCCGTCGCCGGGGAAGCGTCCCCCGACGTGCCTGCGCCATTACGGCCTGCCCCAGGGCACGGCGTGGAGATCGCGGGAAGGGTGCCTTGCCCCCTCATAGCTAGACCCAGCGAGGCCCCGGGAGCGGTGTGTGTCTTACCGCATTTTTTGTGTGACCAGTCTTGTCCCAAAATTACTGGATAGGGGGGTTCGGGCAACACCGCGACCAACAATTTAGACAACTCCCCCTTCCAGGTGATGTAGCACTGTGCGGAACGATAAGACTTGGTCTCCCCATGCACACAAGTGACTTGCAAATGTTGCTTAAGCCACTGTCGCGGTAATACATAACGGCGAGCGACAATAGTGATGTTGCTGCCGGAATCAAACGGAGCCACCACCAAATGCCCATTTACTAACACCACTACCGTGTTTGGATTCGCCAAGGGATGCGACGGAGTACAGTACCTCTCTGCGGTGGCCCAGGTGCAATCCATCGGCTCCGTGGGGGTGTTCAAGGGGCAGGTCGGCAGTAGGTGGCTGGTCTCACCGCACTTGTAACAGCGTGGGGAGGCCGGCTTTTCTTTGGGTTTCTGCGGCGCTTCCACAGCGCGTCGAGAGGGCTCGGGGGTGGCCGCCCGTCCCTGTTGGTTCCCACGAGCTTGCCTTTCTGACCCCCCGGCTCGGAAAACCGCGAGCTGACGTTCCAGGACTTCCAGGAGTCCTGGCATGTCCTTATATGGATGGCACCGGACCTGCTGGGCGAGGGAGCTGGGCAAGGCATTAACCAGGCCCTCACAGGCCACCTGCTCCACGACCTTCCAGGCTTGGGGACCCTCGGGCCGTAGCCAACGCCCCTTTTTCCTCCAGAAGTCGAAGGCCTGTGCTCGGGCCGGCTTCTCGGGGTCGAATTGCCAGCTCCGCCATTCACTCGCCTGCTGGCTCGGCGTGATGCCGTAGCGTGCCAGGATCTCCTGTTTTAGGAGGTCGTAGTCCGCGGCTTCCTCCTCGGGGAGATCATAGCAAGCCCGCAGCGCGGGCCCCTTCAGGTAGGGCGCCAGAATGGACACCCACTCAGACCTCTGCCACTCGTTCCGGGTGGCCGTCCTTTCAAATATGCCCAGGTACGACTCCACGTCGTCTGCTTCTGTCATTGGCACTAGAGGCGGAGGCTTTGGTCGAGGCGGGTCGGTCCTTACCCTCTGGGCTTCTGCCAACCTGGCCTTCATTGCCTCCAGCTCCTGGGTAGTAGCGGCTTGCGCTTGCTGCAGGGACTGGATCTGGGCATTCATCCCCTGCAGCACGGTGTTGAGGTCCTGTCTTTCGGTCATTATTTCAGAGCAGTATCCTGCCGAATACGCCACTGTAAAAGAATACAAAGAGACAGCATAAAGGTTTGGGGTTCCCGGCCCCGTATACTGTAAAAATATTTCACACAAAAGGTCAAAAATATAAACATAAACTGTTCATATGCGCGACCCCCATACTGGCGTCGGCGGCCATTTTATAAAGGAGGAGCCGGAAGTGGAGGAATGCTGGGAAGGAACCGTGAGGGAAGATGGGATCGATGACGTCAGGAACAATGGCGGAGGAAGGGCGGAAGTAACGTGCTGCGGGAAAATGAAGCTTATGGTGGCGGAGCGTCTTTTGTTCTGCAAGAAAGCAAAGGAGAAAGGTTAGTACCCCGCTACTCCCTGCCGGCGAATCTCTTTCGAAGCGTGTTTTAGGGTCCGTCCGCGATCTCCTACTCGCGCGTGTGTGACACTGTATAAAAAAGGTATGTGTTAAGAAAGGTGTATTTTACTTTTAAGCTTTTAAATATTATGATTTTAATTTAAAGCTTATGATTTTTAAAAGTTGTGGTTTTGTTTTAAACATTTTCTGGTTTTAGTTGGAAAAGGATTAACAAATGACATTCTCATGCAAAAGTCTGTGAGCTTACATTTTGTTGTTAGAATAAACAACAAGCAGAAACTTTTTATTGGCCTATTGGGTGAATTATCAGCCTATGTGAATAAATTTACCCTTTCAGTCTGTTACTGCTAGATGAATGCTCCATTTAAGTCTGCATTGCTTTTATTAGATTTTTTATGTTAATATTCAGATGAGGAAGTTTATCCCAGCATTGGTGGGCACAATGTGCTATTTGAACAAAAACGTTTTTTCGTAAAATAAATAGCCATTAATTGAACTTATTGTAACATTAAACAAAATTTTAAGAAGAATAGAACAGTGTGAGACCCTGGTAGTCACCTTTAAGGTACATACTGTTTAGCATTTTGCTTTGAAACTGGGGAAAAATGTTTTAAACATTTGAAAATCAAAATAAACTAGAGGGTCTGCTGCACCCAATGGACATCACATTTGTCTACGGTGACATCAGATTTATGCAAGGCAATTCACAGCTATTTAATGATAGTCTAAAAATGCTCAGGAGTTGTGAGAAGAATTATCTAGTGTGTCGTCTAAGTTTATATGTACAGTTCATAGCCATATTTTAATTTGTATGTATTTGTTCAGTTGTTTGTGCTGGGGCCCCATATTCTCCTCATAACTGCAGATTTTTCTCCAGGTACTGTATTGTTGTCTTTTCTGTCTTGTCACACTAGGTTTGTTTTGTTGGTAGACACAGTTATAATTAGTATTATCAGTGGTGAAGAGACTTAAAAATTGTAATTTTAACACCATTACAATGACAAATGGCAGGTATTTTCCCATTATTTCTTGTTTTGATAAAAAGCCAACTATTGCTTGCTTGCTTGCTGCAAAACAGTGTACTATATTTTAGTCTACAATAGCCGTAAATCAAGATACCTTGGTTTTATGGTGTGTCATTTCTATACTCTTTCTTTTGCTTGGGGACAAACTGTGGTGACATTCCCAAAACAAAACTGACAACTGACCCGAAAATCAAACTACTACTTATTGGGATATTCCATTATATTCTGCACTTTATAGGTAAGGTTTTTGCCAGCATATTATAAAGAACTATTGTAAAAAATTGTTCACATTTTTGATGTTCACAATGGCTACGCAAAAAGGTAACTTAACTTGTGCTGTTTTGCCCATTTATTTGGATCATACAGAATGTATGGTTAATTGGTGAGCATCTAAGCAAAACACATAAGTACTTTTACACAAAAGTGTAAAACCGCTGATTATCATTATGAGTGGTAATGAAAACTGCAGTGCATTTATTTTAATATTAACAATGACTTCTGAAAGATATTCCTGTATTTACTAGTTCTTAATTCACTGTGACCTAACCTACTGATCCTGTTAGCAGGTTGTGTAAATACCTTCTTGGTCATCTGTACACTCATCAATCTCTTAAGAAGGCAGGACCTTACATGACTTCTAGTTGAGGTGATGTCAAACTTGATGAAATTGGTTGCTAATCTTACTGCCTTGAGGATGTCAGATTACATGACAAGATATCGCAGGGGAAGACCAATTAAATGACTCTATGGTGAGTTTTGAGCATAGTTTGCAAAAAGTATTACAAACTCACCATGTGCTTTTAACCAGTTAAACCACTTCCTGACAAAGCTGGTTCTTGTACAAATGCTTTCTACGTATGGCAAGTTCACCTACCTTCCCATCCTTTATATTTTTCCATTATTCATTTGTGTGTAGTATGATAAACATGAGACATTAGACATTTTTGTTTACTTGGCCAAAACTGCCACGGTTCTTATTGTTTTTGACTGCTTTCTATGCATGGTTCTTCAGGGTGGCTGCTCATTGTTTGTCAATTCTCACACATACACATGAGCATCCCCTATGACTTAAGCTAGAATCAAACCTGTTTGATTTAGTCACAATGAGTTGCAGACTACATGACAGGCATTGATGGGAGTGCTACTCATCTGCCCTCTACTTGGTTAGATTAGATTATGTAAATGAAGTCTGTACCTAAGAATCGCTGTCTTGTGTAGTGTTATGGGGGCATTTAGCAAGTAGGCCCTACAGGAAGTTTGATAATTAAGAGATTAATGGATTAATGTGTATTTTATTCAATAGGATTTAACTTTACTGTTAAAGTGGGAGAAAAATTAATCCCCCATACCTCCTCTCCTACCACCACCAGTTTGTCAGCCATTTTTTGGCTTCACCCATGCTGGGCCATTTGCTCCTCCTAACATCATAAGGGT
This sequence comes from Polypterus bichir lapradei, assembly GCA_026402145.1. Lineage (NCBI taxonomy): Eukaryota > Metazoa > Chordata > Cladistia > Polypteriformes > Polypteridae > Polypterus > Polypterus bichir. Next base: position 25,859,389 of record JANRMT010062791.1, read on the forward strand.
ATTGAGGCAGAATCTTTTCTTTTTTGATACTGCTTCTGATGCCAGTGAAATGATAATTTCTTAATTAATTACAGCATATACACTAATCTAAAGGATTATTAGGAACACCATACTAATACGGTGTTTGACCCCCTTTCGCCTTCAGAACTGCCTTAATTCTACGTGGCATTGATTCAACAAGGTGCTGAAAGCATTCTTTAGGAATATTATCCCATATTGATAGGATAGCATCTTGCAGTTGATGGAGATTTGTGGGATGCACATCCAGGGCACGAAGCTCCCGTTCCACCACATCCCAAAGATGCTCTATTGGGTTGAGATCTGGTGACTGTGGGGGCCATTTTAGTACAGTGAACTCATTGTCATGTTCAAGAAACCAATTTGAAATGATTCAAGCTTTGTGACATGGTGCATTATCCTGCTGGAAGTAGCCATCAGAGGATGGGTACATGGTGGTCATGAAGGGATGGACATGGTCAGAAACAATGCTCAGGTAGCCCGTGGCATTTAAACGATGCCCAATTGGCACTAAGGGGCCTAAAGTGTGCCAAGAAAACATCCCCCACACCATTACACCACCACCACCAGCCTGCACAGTGGTAACAAGGCATGATGGATCCATGTTCTCATTCTGTTTACGCCAAATTCTGACTCTACCATTTGAATGTCTCAACAGAAATCGAGACTCATCAGACCAGGCAACATTTTTCCAGTCTTCAACTGTCCAATTTTGGTGAGCTTGTGCAAATTGTAGCCTCTTTTTCCTATTTGTAGTGGAGATGAGTGGTACCTGGTGGGGTCTTCTGCTGTTGTAGCCCATCTGCCTCAAGGTTGTGCGTGTTGTGGCTTCACAAATGCTTTGCTGCATACCTCGGTTGTAACGAGTGGTTATTTCAGTCAAAGTTGCTCTTCTATCAGCTTGAATCAGTTGGCCCATTCTCCTCTGACTTCTAGCATCAACAAGGCATTTTCGCCCACAGGACTGCCGCATACTGGATGTTTTTCCCTTTTCACACAATTCTTTGTAAACCCTAGAAATGGTTGTGCATGAAAATCCCAGTAACTGAGCAGATTGTGAAATACTCAGACCGGCCCGTCTGGCACCAACAACCGTGCCACGCTCAAAATTGCTTAAATCACCTTTCTTTCCCATTCTGACATTCAGTTTGGAGTTCAGGAGATTGTCTTGACCAGGACCACACCCCTAAATGCATTGAAGCAACTGCCATGTGATTGGTTGATTAGATAATTGCATTAATGAGAAATTGAACAGGTGTTCCTAATATTCCTTTAGGTGAGTATATATATATATATATATATATATATATATATATATATATATATATATATATATATATATATATATATAGATATATATATATATAGATATATATATAGATATATATATAGATATATATATAGATATAAATATAATAATGTATGTATAAAACTGCGGTGAACGGCAACCTGCCCGGGGTTTGTTTCCTGCCTTGCACCCTATGTTGGCTGGGATTGGCTCCAGCAGACCCCTGTGGCCCTGTAGTTAGGATATAGTGGGTTGGATAATGGATGGATATATATATTAAATGTAGTTAAAGTAGTTCTCACTGGTAAATATTTATATTTACAAATAGAGGATGTGGAGAGTGATTTGAACATACTGTACACTCCCAATCACATTAGCTCACATTGGGAAATCAGTTTTCTGTCTAGACATTTGTATAAAATTGCTCTGTAAGAGTGAGCTGCAGTGTATTTCTTTTTATGCAAATTGGTATAATGTTGTATATTTTTCCTTGGTTCACTTACATTTACGTCTGAAATCCTTTGTAAAAAAAAAAAAAAAAAAAAAAAAAAGGATCAGAGTAGCAGCATCCTCCTGAGGTTTAACTGGTAACTTTTCAAACTGCTCTCAAGATTTTCTTTAACATGACATGTTGTTAAGGTTCAATTCTGTGTACAGTGTTTCTTTGGAAAAAAAAATGGCATCCTATCTCATCATCTTTTTGAGTTGGAGGCAGGGTTTCATTTCTCATTATTCATTTAATGATAATGCATTTATATTTTAAGGATATTAAAAACTGAGCTGAAAATCTGGTAACAGTTTAATGATTCTGTTAATCATTATTCTATTAGACAACAGTAAGTTTTCAATCATCTGGTAAAATTGCTTTTTTTTGTACCGCTTATATTAGCTACCCTTTTATTGTAAAAGAATTTTCCTTCTTCAGCAGTATGACAGAACAGTAGACTGCGCAATTTACTTTACATGGTGACATTATTAAAATGAACAATAGTTTAGTGCCACATCTAGAGAAACACTAATTGTACATTCACTGCTTTACGTTTCCTAAGTCATATGAAATGTGGCATATATAAAGCTTGTTAAGTAATTAGTCAGAAAAACATCTAGTTTTGGTTTGAGTAACGTGAAATGCTGGAAGCAAAAATGCCTTCTTCTTAGTGTTATGCGTATCCTCTGAAATCAAGTCCAAAATAATTAATTTTTGTAAACAATAAACAATGTAACAAACATGTAAATACCTAAACTTCGACATAAATATTGTAGGAAAGGATGCCTAGTGTCCACTGCTGGGCTGATGCAGATTTAGTACATATCCTTTGTATGATATGTTTTGAAGTAGTCACCAAAGCACAGTGCAGTATGCATCAGTTTCACTATTCATGTGAACATCTGATGACCACTTCACATTGTCATTACTATTGTTGATTAGTGTAATTTGCCAAAATACTTTTTGCAGAAAATATACCAGAAACTAGAAATTTGCTGTGTGGCCAGCTTTTATTTCCCAGCACTCCATGATGCTTTTCGAGGCCAGTATGTCATCACAGAGCTGTAGCAACCATGCACAGACCTTTTACACATGTTAATCTGCACGATTGTTGCCCATCTGCTTCATGATGCCAAGACCCAATTATATACTAGCCGGATTTCCATCCTGCATGCTTTTTACAAAACCAAGGATGTTATGTTAGACTACTTTTAAAGGTTTATTAGGGCCAGGTATATAAACATTGGTACTGTATTCATTTTACTTCTTTCAGAAATTATTTTTATAAACATCATTTTCATCAGAAATCTCAGATCCTGTCTAAGCCATCTACCTGTCAACTGGACCCCCTCTCTACAGTCCTGGTCAAAGCCTGCCTACCCTCTCTGTTCCCTCTTATCTCTGCTATAATCCACTCTTCTCTCACTACTAGTACTGTTCCTTCATCTTTTAAAACTGCTGCAATAACCCCAATACTGAAAAAACCTGGTTCAGATCCGACGGATTTCAGTCATTTTCGTCCTATTTCTAATCTACCTTCATTTCCAAAATTCTTGAAAAAATAGTGGCTATTCAACTTCATTCTCATTTATCTCAAAATAATCTGTATGAACAGTTCCAGTCTGGTTTTCGTCCCCTCCACAGTACAGAAACGGCACTTATAAAAGTTACTAATGACCTCCTTATGGTAGCTGATTCTGGTTTAATTACTATTCTCATCCTCCTTGATCTAAGTGCAGCCTTTGACACTATTTGTCACACTACTCTTCTCAATAGATTATCTTTGATTGGCATTACCCACACTCCACTAAATTGGTTCAGATCTTACCTTTCAGGCCGTACTCAGTTTGCTCAGCTTAAAACTTTCACATCCCATCCTACCACTTCTACTTCAGGCCCCTCCTTTTCATTATTTACCTCCTTCCCCTTGGCAATATCTTTCGTAACTTTAACATTAGCTTTCACTATTATGCTTTTGACACCCAGTTCTATCTCACTAGCAAACCCACTGCTTCCTTTCCACCCTCCTCACTTATTGATTGCATAGCAGAAATCAAATCCTTGTTTTCTTCAAACTTTCTTAAATTAAATAGTGACAAAACTGAGGTTCTCCTCATTGGTACAAAATCAACATTATCCAAAACTGATCATTTTTAATTTGTTATTGATAATTCCTCTGTCTCCCCTTCCCCACAGGTTAAGAGTCTGGATGTCATCCTTGACAGTACTTTATCCTTTCAATCCCACATCAATAACATCTCCCGGTCTACATATTTCCACTTACGTAACATTAATCGTATTCGCCCCTCCTTCACTCCCCACTGCTGCTATCCTTGTTCATAGCCTTGTCACTTCTCGTCTGGATTATTGCAATTCTCTTTTCTTTGGTCTTTCTCACAAATCTCTTTATAAGCTTCAACTGGTCCAGAATTCAGCTGCCCGTCTCATTACTTGAACCCCCTCTATTCACTATATCACTCCTGTTTTGCAGCAGCTTCATTAGCTTCCAGTTCAGTTCCGAATTCAATTCAAAATTCTCCTACTAACTTTTAAGGCTATCCACAACCTTGTCCCTCCATATCTGTCTGACCTCCTTCATGTTGCCATTCCCTCCCATACCCATAGATCCTCTTCCTCCATCCACTTGACTGTCCCCTTCGTCCGTCTTACCACTATAGGGAGCAGAGCATTCAGTTGCTCTGCTCCCCAGCTTTGGAACTCACTACCACCTGAGCTTAGAAATATTGAATCATTTTTACTTTTCAAATCTAAACTTAAAACTCATTTGTTTAAGACTGTTTTTTCTCTTTGATTGCAATTGCTCTGTCTGATTTTAACTTTTGTATTTTACTTTTGTTTATAATCTTTGTTTTGTCTATTGTTCGGTGTCCTTGAGTGTTTAGAAAGGCGCCTACAAATAAATAAAATATTATTATCATCATCATCATCATCATCAATGCAGTCAGCATCCTGCAGATTAATTTGTACTTAATGACAGTATTTTGTTGTCTGCCCAACACTGGTTAGATGTCAGTTTTCTATAAAAGAATCCTAAGTATAGACGAGAAGTAGAAGATAAACTGAAAGCAGTTCTGCTGTAGTTAGCTACACTATTTTTAATACCAGCGACAGAACACTGCAGTGTTTTTGAAAACGTATATAACCAGCAGTGTTTTTGAAAACTTATAATTTATGTTTAAAGTGGATATAACACTGTTTTTTCCCATTTTAAATGTTCTGATGTAATGATTGCATTCTCATTAATTTTCAGGAATATTTATTTTAAAGCATTATTACCAACTATCAAAATACCCGCGCTTCACAGCAGCGAAGTACTGCATTAAAATTTTTATTAAGAAGAAAATTAAACCTTTTTAAACTGAGGGAAAATATGCCAATAATTATTTGTTAAGCATCTCTTTGTATACCACATTGTGAGTTCGGCCCTCCGGTTGTAATATGACCAAGCTGTGCGCTGAGCTTACTCTTGAGCATGCAATGTACAGTTGGCCATGTGAACAATAATCTTGTTTCAGATCTCACAGCTTGGATTGCTGCTGATAATCAGTTTGAGTTTCATGGTTTGTTTCAATTACTACAGTATTTGCAGGACTTGTGTTGAAGTGACATTCGGCATCTGTCAAGCGTTGTAAGCATACAGCTGGTTTCATCGATAACTTCACATCCAGCTTTTGAGAGTTTAAACATTCATAAACATCAAAGTGTCCACTACTGAAATCGTCACCTGTGAATCTAAGATGTTTAAGAGGCATTGGCGGTTGTCGAAAGGTGTAAAATATTGGCAATTTCAGTACACTTGAAAGTGACAACCGAACAATTCAGCGGCAGCCCTCAACTCACATGCAGAACCATAGGTGAAGGGCTTAAGCATTTCACTCTTATAGTGCTCCTGTGTAGTATAATGATCTCCTGTACCGTCATCAGTCCACTCCTTGATCCTGTCCCAGTCATTCAATACATAAGACACAATGTTCCACCGGATATCAAGAGTGAGCCTGATATGGCTGTGCAATATGTAACACAGAGAATGGAAAAGGTAGGTGCCATCTCCGGGCATGGAAACCACTCGATAAGTGACAGTTCTTTGATCGATGGTGATCACCTCGATAGACATGGTAATGGGGGTACGGTTGGAATGATAAAAGGAAATGGGCACCTGAGTAATGTAAAGTAAGTCTAAAATACCTATACAATAACTATAATCGTAATAAACGAACAATAAAACAGCGGAGAAGCCGTGGATTAAATAAAAAGGCTGTAGTTATCAGCAGGGAGACGTGAATCCCGTGGCGAAGCAAGGAAGGGAATGTAGAGACCGGAGCGACGGACGGCCTTATACAGGCAGGCAGCCAACAACGTGGGAGGCGTTGGGATGGGGGACCCAACGCCGCCTCACACGGTGACCGAGCTGCAGGCTATGGACGTATATATGTACGTAAGTAGGATTCAGTTAGCGTTGGGAACCCGTGTACCAAATTTCTTGAAGATGGGCCCATAAGTAACAAAGACTGTTGAAAAGTTCAGTAGAATTTCGAAATGAAACCTGCTTAACTTTTGACAGTAAGCTGTAAGGAATGAGCCTGCCAAATTTCGTCCTTCTACCTACACGGGAAGTTGGAGAATTAGTGACATTGGAAAGGTCAATATGGCGGCTGACAGTGGCATCATACCACCGAAATAAGTACGTACAGTACATTGGTTTTGGTTAACTCAGGGAAGCCGCCTACCAAATTTCGTGAAGATGAGGCCATAAATAAGAAAGTTCAACATGGCGGACGTTGTCGACCGTTATGACCGTTACGCGTAGAATTTCTAAATGAATCCTGCTTAACTTTTGTAAGGAAGCTGTAAGGAATGAGCCTGCCAAATTTCAGCCTTCTACCTACACGGGAAGTTGGACAATTAGTGATGAGTGAGTCAGTCAGTCAGTGAGGGCTTTGCCTTTTATTAGTATAGATTCAGGGTGGTATTATGAGTAGTATTATTGTTTCACAGGTGGTGCTGTCATCTCACAGCAGGTATCTGTATGTAATAATAATAATAATAATAATAATACATTTTATTTATATAGTGCCTTTCCCCATGCTCAAGGAGCTTCACGGAGGCTTAGGAAACAAAAGACAGCAGGGTATATGTAACATTGGATACAAATGTCTTCCTGGATAGAACAATGAAACAGATAACAAAGCATTAAATAGAATAAAGGACAATAAACCAAAGTAAAATACTAAATTCAATACTAAAAGAAAAACCTAACAAATAACCTAATTTGTGATATAACAGACACACAAATTATCCTGAGCACCTGGACAGAGAGGTAAACTGAAAGAAAGGGCAGAATGTTAAGTTAAAAGCCTTCCTAAATAGATGAATTTTAAGTTGTTTTTTTAAAAGAATGAATGGAGTCAGCTGATCTAATTAATTCCGGGATGTCATTCCAAAGTCTGGGTGCCGTGGAGCTGAGGGCTGTAGGTTAGTGTGAGGCACAACAAGATTACCAGAATCAGAGGACCTTAGTGGGCGGACAGGCACATAGTGTTTTAGAAGGTCACTGATGTAGTCCAGTGCAAGGCCATTTAAAGCTTTGTAGGTTATTAACAGAATTTTATATTCAATCCTGTAAGATACAAGGAGCCACTGAAGGCGAAGCAGGGTGGGTGTGATGTGCTTACTGTTGCTGGTTCGAGTAACGACTCTTGGAGCTGAGTTTTGAATCAACTGGAGCAGTGATATAAGATTAGAAGGGGCACCTGCCAGCAGCGAGTTACAATAATCGATGCGGGATGTGATAAAAAGCATGGATAAGTTTCTCAGCGTTAGAAAAGGAGAGGAATGAAGCGAACACAGGATATGTTACGGAGGTGAAAGTAAGAAAGTTTCTTAATGTGGTTTATGTGGGTGGAATAAGAAAAGGAGGAATCAAAAATGACACCAAGATTATTTGCATCAGAAGAAGGTCTGATGAGATCACCATCAAGATGGACTGAAAAGGAGCTCATTTTCTTAAGTAGCGCTTTAATGCCAATTTGCAGGAGTTCAGTTTTGTTGCAATTTAATTTTAAAGAGTTCTGCTCCATCCAGGTTTTAATATCACTGAGGCAAGTTGTGAGCTGAGAAAGCTCTGATGAAGTTCCATTTTTGACATTGAAATAGAGTTGAGTGTCATCTGCATAAAAATAACCCAGTCCATTGCTACAAATAATATGGCCAAGGGGAAGCATGTAGATACAGGAGAAGAGGGCCGAGGACAGAGCCCTGTGGAACTCCTTGTATGACTGGTGCTGTGCTGGACCTGCTGTTGCCAAAACTAACAAACTCTTGCCTATCAGTCAGATAGGACTTGAACCACTGGAGGGCAGTGCCAGAGATACCCAGCATGTTCTCCATTCTGGACAGTAGAATGTCATGTCTGACAGTGTCAAATGCTGTACTGAGGTCTAACAGAATTAATATGCTGGTTTGTCCAGAGTCTGCTGCCTTAAGCAAATCATTGGTTACCCAGAGAAGAGCAGTTTCACAGTTGTGCTGCACCCTGAAACCAGACTGAAAGGGTTCCATCAAATTATTAGAGGTTAAGTAATTGGTGAGCTGGGAGTCTACAACACGCTCTTTTGACAGAAAAGGTAAGTGGGAAATAGGCAGAAAATTGTTAAGGTTGTCACCATCAAGACCAGACTTTTTTAACATGGGCGTTACAGAAGCGCTTTTAAAAGTGAGCGGCATAAACCCAGTGTCAAGGGATGTATTGATTATTGTCGTAGCAGTCAGATTATGGCATGAAGGCAGGATTTAAGAAGTGTGGTGGGGATGGGGTCCAGTACACAAGTAGTTGGCCTTCTCTTACAAAGCAGGTCATTAACAAATGCTGATGTGACTGGTGAAAATTTAGAAAAGGAGCTGGATGGAGTTGGAAGACAAGGGAGGATATAAATGGATGATGGATTTATGTTAGTTGAAATATTTAGATCTTTAATTTTATTGTGTAAAAAGTGGAGGAATTTTTCGCAGACTTCAGTAGAGGAGTTAATTGGGCCAGATGCAGGTTGAAGTAATTTATTAACTACAGAGAACAAAATCTTTGGGTTATCATGGCTACTTTCTATTATTCTGCCATAATGTGTGTTCTTGGCTGCAGTTAGTGCATCAATGTAAGCCCTTTGATGGTCGGAGAAAGCCTGGATGTCAACAGTGAGGCCAGTCTTAAGTGACATTCTCTCAAGGCGTCGGCCAGTTGCTTTCATAGATCGCAGCACTGAATTATACCATGGAGCTGAATGCTTAAAGGAAACCTCCTTATGTTTTAAAGGAGCTGTTTTATCGAGTGCTGAATGAAGGGCTGAGTTATAGTGGTCAACAAGACTATCTAGTGTTGATGGAATAGGTGAAGACAGAAAAAGATCAGAAATGGATCCAGCAAGAACAGAGGGACAGATATTTTTAATGTTTTGGAAAGAAATTTGACATTTACAGGTAAGAGGAAGGAGAGGTTATGAGACAGTGAAAAGCACTGCACTGCAGTTCAGAGTCCCAAATCACTGCTATGTGTTGCCAACAGATAATCCAGATGTGCAGATCAGGTCCAGTATATGATCACCAGAGTGGGCAGGAAAATCAACATGCTGCACCAAGTCACAACAGTCCAGTAAGGATAGGAATTCATTTCTCAGTTTACATTTAGTAATGTCAATATGGATGTTGAAATCGCCAAGAAGAATGACTCTCTGGGAAAGTGAACTTAATTGGGTTAATAATTCAGTCAGATCAGATAAAAAAGACGCATTGTATTTCGGGGAACGATAGACAACAATAAGTGAGACAGGACTAGATTTTGTTATTAGCTTAAGAGCCAGGCACTCGAAAGGCAATGGACCGTTAATGGGGATTCTTTTGATGTTCAACTTCAATCTAGCAATTACTGCTACTCCTCCACCTTGTCTTGAGCTGCGAGGCTCCGTGAAGTGAATGTGTCTGGGCGGGGTCACCTCCTTGACAGATGTAAAATCATTTGGTTTTTGACAAGTTTCTGTTAAGCATAGCAAGTCAAAGTTTGAGTCTGTAATGAATTCTGATAGCACCAGTGCTTTGCCATTAAGAGATCTTGAGTTAAACAGCGCAATACTAGCCGATGTGGGTTTGTTGTGTTCGTTCCTGTGGGGGGTACTCCAAGAGTATGGGGTACCGGACCCCCTGATAAGGGCTGTTCGGTCCCTGTACGATCGGTGTCAGAGCTTGGTCCGCATTGCCGGCAGTAACCCATTTCCAGTGAGAGTTGGACTCCGCCAGGGCTGCCCTTTGTCACCGATTCTGTTCATAACTTTTATGGACAGAATTTCTAGGCGCAGCCAGAGTGTTGAGGGGGTCCGGTTTGGTGGACTCAGGATTGGGTCACTGCTTTTTGCAGATGATGTTGTCCTGTTTGCTTCATCAGGCCGTGATCTTCAGCTCTCTCCGAATCGGTTCGCAGCTGAGTGTGAAGCGGCTGGGATGGGAATCAGCACCTCCAAATCCGAGACCATGGTCCTCAGCCGGAAAAGGGTGGAGTTCCCTCTCAGGGTTGGGAGCGAGATCCTGCCCCAAGTGGAGGAATTCAAGTATCTCGGGGTCTTGTTCACAAATGAGGGAAGAATGGAGCCTGAGATCAACAGGCGGATCGGTGAGGCGTCCGCAGTGATGCGGGCTCTGCATCGGTCTGTCGTGGTGAAAAAGGAGCTGAGCCGTAAGGCAAAGCTCTCAATTTACCAGTCGATCTATGTTCCTACCCTCACCTATGGTCATGAGCTATGGGTAGTGACGGAAAGAATGAGATCGTAAATACAAATTGCAGAAATTATTTTCCTCTGCAGGGTGTCTGGGCTTTCCCTTAAAGATAGGGTGAGAAGCTCAGTCATCCGGGAGGGGCTCAGAGTAGAGCCGCTGCTCCTCCGCATCGATAGGAGTCGGAAGCGGTGGCTCGGACATCTGATCTGGATGCCTCCCTGGTGAGGTGTTCCAGGCATGTCTAACCAGGAGGAGTCCCCGGGGAAGTCCCAGGACACGCTGGAGGGACTATGTCTCTCGGCAGGCCTGGGAACACCTCGGGATTCCCCTGGAAGAGCTAGAAGAAGTGGCCTGGGACAGTGAAGTCTGGGTGTCTCTGCTGAAGCTGCTGGCCCCGTGACCCAGTGTCGGATAAGCGGAAGAGGATGGATGGATGGGTTCGTTGTGCGAAGATCCAGAACCAGAGTTTATTTTAACATATTGCAGATTTGGCACACTGACACTCCTATTTCCAAAGCCCTGAGTATGACGGCATATTCCTGAGCAAATCCTGCCGGTGAACTTTTCATTCGCAGCCCGACTGTGGTGGTGACCTGACCCACAATGTAAATATTTGGGGCGCCACACAATACCATTGTCTTTTAGGACATTCCAGTCTGACCATTTGCTCTGAACAAACTGTTTAATATGAAGGAGTTTGTCACGAGAGTATTTTAGCATAGAAGACAGCAATACTTATCTGATAGTAGCAGAGAAGCAGCACAGCGGAGAAGGTTAGATGGCAGGATCGGGTGGCGCAGATGAGTGGCAAGCAGCAGAAAAAGCATAGTAGGAGATATTACAAAATGCACATGAAGATACCAAAATTTAGAGGTTCCAACATACAGCCACATACATATAACGCTGGGTATTACAGGCGGGATCACCCAGAGCCACATCCAGCTGGGTGTAAACCTCAGATCATTTCTTAGTCATTAAGCACATATAGAAGGAATCAAGAGCAATCCCATGTATAAATTATAATCAAGAAGACAAACCATTCCCAGCTCATAGATTGTCATGGTGCAAAGAAATGTCCATAGGGCTCATCCAGTGTGCTACAGAAAGATTTGGTTGTTCCCCGAGGCTGCAAACCCAGTCAAGGCAAATTCCATAAAAGTAAATCCAAATCAACACAGTTCGAGTAAATTGCATCCATGAACTATACATACAATAAAAAAGAAAGTGATCAATTGCAAACAGTTTAACACGAACGTTAACAGAAAGTATTGATAATAGGAAAGAGCGGCAGCAACATATGTGTGCCGACGTCCCCTCCATAGTTAATCTGTATTGAGTCTGTATGTTCCATCCACTATATGGCTTTTCTTCTGAGTACTTTAGTTTTATCCCCCTATCTCAAATCATTTATATTAGTCTGATTGTGGGGTTTAAATGAGTCCCCAACATTGGGGTGTTTACAAATCCACCCTGTGATGGCCTGGTGCTCTGTCTGGTACCCTGTGTTGCTTCTAATCCCATCCAAGTTAATAAAGAAAAGCTTGGAATCTTGGCCAGTGAACTGTAGCAGGGTAGATACGTTGAACTCCGTTGCACAGTCTTCAAGGAAAATCAGTGGAAGGATCCACCTAGTGGATGGAGTATTTTGTAAAGTTAAAAAACAGAGCCTGTCTCAGCAAACACCATCTGGAAGAAAATGTTGGTCCATGAAACAGGGCAATGTGCTAATGGTGTTTTTCAATGGAAAGTCAATATATGAAATAAAAAGAAAGCTATTTTTACATGTTTTGCTTAGCAAAACTGGATGTGTTTAAGTAAGGGAAGAAAATGTAACATACAAATACAAGATGCAACTACCTTATGGAAAAAACAATGACTTGTATTTGCTACCCATATTTCCAGTTCATCTACCGTCTGTGTGACACTTGGAACAAATGCAAACTTTTTTTTACAGTCAAGTAACAAATATTCTAAAACACTGGACAATGCTTCCTTTGATCAAGGCATCATATTGAAGCCATAGGCAGACACATGTGGGTGGAAGGCAGCTGCAAAAATTTACATGACATTTTAACAGTGCATTACTCAGCATCTTAAAGGGAGCTGGAGACTTTATCTCCAGACAGAGTTAGTTGCCTGCCTTTTAGTTGTCTTAGGCAGCTAACATCTAAACACACAAGCCTTGCTATCAAGTAGTTAAAACAGAAGAAATTTCATGTTTTGGAAGGGCTGAGTCGAAAGAAGGACCCTGGAGCTCGCAGTTCATAAAGGGAAGCCCAATAATATCCCGGAACTGGAAGAGTTCTGTAAAAGGAAAGATTGGCCAACATTCCTCCAAGCTAATGTGCAGGGCTGATCAACAGTGATTTAGTTGAAGTTGTTGTGTCGTGTGTGGGAGTGGGGGGTGACACGCTAGTTACTGAAAGCAAAGATTCAGATACTTTTCACACTCAAATATGTCACATTAGATCATTTTCCTCAAATAAAATAAATAAAAGCATAAGTGTAGTATTTTTATGTAATTTGTTTAATTGGGGTTCTCTTTGTCTGGACTCGAGGCTTATGCAAAAATTTTATCACATTTTAGGTCATATTTATGCAGAAATAAATAAGACTCTAAAGATTCACTAATGTTCTAGCACCACTACAAGTAGCATTCTAACTGTGCTGAAATGTTTGAACAAGTATCAATCATATTCTTAGGAAAACCTTTCATACTGTCTGTAGTCATTCTTTTAATGGCCAAAAGAGCAGGGATCAGCCGTCAGTTTTAATGACTTTCTACGTATTTCCCCCATTCATAGTTTTCTTTCCATTTACTGTTTCATATTAATATTTTGAAGTTCTTGCACCCTTTATGTTGGCTTTTTTCCCATTTTTCTTCATTTAAAAACTTCTCTTTCGAGCAGAGCCCTTCAGGCAAAAACTAAGGTCAAGCATGCAGAAGCCTACACAAGGCCACCCATCAAACCTACACATTCAGGCATTGGTCTGTGTTGTGTAGTTCTGTAGTTCATTGTTAACGTTAATCAATTCTGTACATATTTTTAAAGACCAGCTCAGAACACAGCATTTAAGATGATTTTTAATTTGAATTTATGTTTGTTAATACTAAAGTACCCGATACAGCTTGCACTCCAGATACCTAATTGTTTACATATGGGAAAATATCTACAAATCAATCAATTTATTTAATCTTAAAGGTTCTCACACTTTGTCAGAGTAGGGACCCTTTAAAAGGGTGAAAAAATTATAGACCATCAAACTAATCATATATTATCACAAAATGCATAGGGCTCTTGAAAGTAAAGCATGTTTTCAGATTGTTTAGAATTATAATGGCACTATGCCATATTTTTGCATATACTTTCAGTGACCATGTACCTGATAAATTAGTGCAATAGGTGTGCTTGTCTCTGGGGGTGATGAATGATAGGCAGACTCTGATATCATCCTTCAAATGCAAACGTGCCCTGTACTCACTTGACAGTGTAGATATTTGACCCAATTGATTACTTTATTTTATTTTTTTTTTCCAACAAGCTTTAGTGCAACTCATCAAAGCAGAGTGTAATGCATGATTGATGCTCATGTGATTAAGAGTAGTATTTACAAAATGAATGAAGCAAGGTTTTTCTAATGATTTTTTATTGGCTCAGAAAATGATGGGAGTGACTAGTACAAATGCATATGCTTGGTGCAAGGGGTCTCGGCATGTATTAGAAATAAAGGAAGGTAATTTTTTTTTCATTCTAATTGGATATCCTGTGGTGATTGTTTAAAATATTTCAAATGAAGAGTAATGAAATATAGAGTAAAGGAGAATAGAATAACCAGACCATTGAGAAACCAAATGTTTGTGATATTTATGAATTAGTTACCAAATTGTACCAGTTATTTTATGGATGCCTTTGCTGTGTATCATAGGACCCCACTTTGAGCAACACTAACCTTACTAATCCTAATCCTAAGGCACTGTGTGAAATGCAGAAGCCAACCAACCTTGGACAGGATACAAGTGCACAAATCAAATCAAAGTCGGATGTGAAGTGCAACATGCTTTTTGATAGTATGGAGGCTCTTGCAAACTAAAATTTTAATGAAAATACTAATACTAATGATCTTCTTAAGTACGCAAATAGATGGTGCCTGTCTTTATACATTTAGGTGCTTATCTTGGTAAAGCATTAGGTCTCATCCATACACCCTCTACTGCAAAGCTAAGGAAGACTGAGAATTTTGTTGAGACGACCATATTACTTTGTTCTCATCTACATTGCATTGCTCTGGAAACCCAGTTTCTATTTGGTTGTGTTAGAAAATGTTGGTGCTGAAGTTTTTAAATGCTCCATGGGTGCAGCATCTCAATCGTGCATCACTCACTACAGGAAGTCGATGAAGCAATTGAGAAAGACTGCACCTTCACATGCAGGTGCGTCTCACCCCAATTACTTCACCAACTCCCTGCAGCTATGCGAGTGTGTCCATGAGGAACAAGCCAGCCAATGCATTACTTTAGTAAAACAGCCTTTTTTTTTTTTTTTTTTTTTTTTTAACCAAGAACCCGCTATACCACAGGTCAACAGAAGCATGCACTTTATCAGAGTGAAGAGATGAGGTTGCAGTAGAGAGCCTTTGTGTGCTAGGGCACCTGATAAATAGTTTGGACTTTGACAAGTCCACTGAAGACTAGGCTCATTCCTGAAGTGAAAGGTATGAGCTGTGAGGAGAGATTGAAGGAGCTGAACATTTTGAGTTTAATCAAACGAAGATTAAGAGGTGACAAAATTGAATTTTTTCAAATTATAAAAGCAATTAGTGCTGTAGATCCAGACTGTTTCTTTAAAATTAGTTCAACAAGAACACATAAACAGGGTTGCAAACTTAAGGGAAAATTTTTGCACAAATGCTAGAAAGTTTTTCTTTGAAGAGCCATAGACACATGGAGTAAATTACCAAGTAGTATGGTGGAGAGACGGGCTTTAGCATCCTTCAGGTCTCGGCTTGATGGTTTTTGGACAATCTAGGTGACTAGGATGAATAAGCTTGTTGGGCTGAGTGGTCTGTTCTTGTCACAATTGTTCTAAAGTTCTAATGTAGCATAATGCAAAAAACAAAAACAAAGACTTATTCCCTGTATGTAAACAGAGTTTTGTTCAGTTCTAGCCATATGATTTGAAAAGTAAGCAGTGGTCTTTGAAAGTATTATATTCTGGCAATCATTGTTATCTACTACTTGGATATGAGGAAGCATAGTCTGTGTGGATATGGCAGCACCATATTTAAAATAGTCTCATGGAGACATCCAGTTCTGTGAATTGTTAACTTTATGGGTTGAAAAGAACTCTCGTGACCTTTCTGTATACAAAAAGGTTTAACCCACTGTCAAATATGACTGTGTTAAGGGGATGAAGAACAAACCCTCCACAAAATGCATTTGAAAATGTATATTCAAAATGATAATCAGCTGCACTTTAATTATTTTAATATCAGAAATGTTGTAATATAAACTACAAAGCTAAATATTATAAACATTTAGTCTACAAAATGATTCTTGCATAAGTATTTAGTCTTTATTTAAGAACACATTTTAGCTGTATCAATTGAAACAACGCTGCTGCATTACAGGGACGCTGAAATCTGTTTGTTACGGTCACTCTTGTTTGTGTATTTCAGATGTCTCCAGAGTTCCTGATATTACAATCTTCGAAGTGAGGGACTTCACTGAAGACCATCTGGAGCAGGATAGAAAGCCAACTGATAACCACCAAAAGGTCAGAGCCTGTCACACTCCTGCCTCTTTGACTATGTTGGCCAGTGAACAAATGAACTGGCCTTATGTTGTGATATTTCTAGTTTATTCTGCAAATGTTTCTGGTTTTAGTGTAGTTTTTTTACAGGAGTGGAATTAGATGGTATGATATGAATCATTGATCTTCATCATCCTGGGTGCAAAAGGGAAGACCAGTATTACTAAATATGTCCTTAGAGGTCTGCTTCGTGACTAGGATTAGGGAGGATAATAGAGGAGACACAGCGATTGTGATTCCACACCTCTTATTGCCCAGCTCAACCATTCATGTGGAATGTTGAGTCTGTTTTCATTAGTGTTTTCCATATAGAAGTGCCTTATTTTAACTACAGCAATATGCAGACAATAACAAGTACTGCTGAAATGTGAACAGTATTAACACTGGCTGAACTTCTAGTGCTGGTTTCCTTTAATTGATCATTGTAAATAATAACAAATTAGTTTACCATCCATCCATTCATCCACTGACTAACCCAACATGGTGCATGTAACTGTAGTATAATCCATCCATCCATCCATTTTCCAACCCTTTGAATCCGAACACAGGGTCACGGTGTCTTAAAAAGTTGTTAGACATTGTTTTTATGCATCTGAGAACAAACCAAATAGGTCAGATTTTCTCTGTCCTCCCTGAATGAAAAGGTGCATTTTCTTGAGGGTTGTCACACTGAACAATTCACAAACATCGTGAAAATTGAAAGTTTTAAAATAGTGTTTGGTGACTGATCTCAGCAATGCTGCATCTTTCAGATTACCTACCAAAGGCATCCTTAAGGACCAGTGAGTAGCGGAAGACTGTAGAGTTAGTGTTTGGTTGAAGGATGCTGAAAGTTGTGCTTCTGTTCATTTTACCGAAACTACCCACAATTCAAAAATGAAGCCATGTTTATAACATTTCCTAGAAGGCGAAGCAAGCACATACTGTCAGGCTAGCAGCCCACCCACCACTGCTACAATTTACTAGTACGAAAACACACGGGGTGCATCTTTGTGTCATGTGTTATTTTTCATAATTTGTGTGCATCAGAAGCATTCCACAGAGTTATTATAAGAGAGAGATACAGTAGATTTACTTAATTTACTTTAATGAAAAATGATGATAGATGTATGCATTTATATTTTCTGCAAAAAATGTGTGTTCAACCTTTAATTTTTGTAAATGGAACTAAATGAAATTAAAGGTTGAGTCATTGATGATCTGGAGGAGTCTTAGCAAGGATCACAGTTTTCATAAGTATATGTTTGCAATAGTTCTGTTAAAATTAAATATGGTATGTATTGACTTGTCCACTGTTTCATGGTGTGTTTCAGAAAGCTCTAATTAGTTTTGTTTTTTTATTGCTAAAGATCATTTTAATGTGGTGGCATTATGGATAAACAACTAAAATGTAAATAAAAAGGTGGTTGGATCAGTTCCATGGATTACAAAAATGCTTTGTACTTGTAAAGTGCCTTGAGAAAATGCTTCCTGTAGGAGGAAACTATATAAAAAGGAGGTAACTGCTTACAAAAATATTTTGAATTTAACAAATAATTTTGCTTATTTTGTTGGAATATCCTAAAAGTTGCCTGTCATTGAACAAAACTATTTTCAGTTGGATTATGAAGCCATGTCTTTTTGTGTTGCAATAGACTATGAGGTTTAAGAGGAGATCTGTCTGGACCATAACATATGCAATGAGTGTGTTAACAGAGCATTGGAATGCGTATTACAAGCAGTAAGCAGCAGCTCCCTTCTTTTTATAGCACACTTCACACACTCTTTAAATGATTTTTTTTTTGATATTTCAGAGTACATAGGGAGAAAGACTTTTCACACCATGTACAAGCTTTAATGTCCCTATGCATGAGGCTTCAAATAGGGGTAATATGTCTGAGTGTAAATAGCAACAGTTAGCTGGCCAGTATAACCAAGGTTTAAGTTTCCAGTGTATTCTGTGTTCCCTTCTAAGCTGTTGTGGAGATGTGTAATTGCAGCTTAGAGGATCGCTAGGGTGCAATGAAAGAAGCCGATGAAGGATCAGAACAAGACAGACTACAAAAACCTTTCATACTGAGTTGTTGAGCTGGGAGTTGACATGCATTGGTGAGACCTTTGAAAACAAATTACAGCTCTCCTTTCTTAATTTAAATTGGTTTACTCTTTGGAATTTTATTATTTTCTTCTTGTTTATGTGTATTAGTACTGAAGTATCCCATTGTCTTTAAGTCCAAAATCAGCTGCCGTGTTCCTGAAGTGTGTGTGAGAACTACTTCTTCACTTGTGAATGTTGCGCTCAAAAAATGTTTGCAAACCTTAAATTGGGTAAACAATAATGAGAGCACATTGTTGTTGTTGTTCTTGTGCAGCCATGGAGAGAGGATTATTTCATGGACATGGATCTTACTCATTTTTTTACCCGTTCATCTCCCATAGTCTTAGAATAACATTACAGGAATAATAGCTGATCAAAGCTTATTTTGGACTACTGCCTACTGTCACTCTGCCTTGCTCTTTGTTGCAAACATACATCAAATGTAAAGATGTGCTACTTTCAAATGTGCTGTAGTTTACTAGGATCACAGGCAAAATGGGGTCTAGAAAGCTTGAACAACTTGAGCATCTTCTTATGTATTATTACTCAAGGGATCTGCTGTAGCATTATGATCAAAACAAGTTGACATTTCCTAAATGCTAAACTGAAAAATGAATGTGACAATATTGTTTTCTTTGCACATTACTGTGGGTTAGTAGTTTGTCTCTTTGTAAAACACATGAATGGTGTGTCAAATAAGTTAAGAATGGCATGCCAGGTGACAAGAGAAATGTTATGTCGTAGTAGCTTGCACTCTGAAATATTGCTGTTTAATTCGACACTGGCCACAATGCATTATTGCATTGAAGTGACTTGCACGCTGGCACAGCTGTAGGCTAGCTTAAGGCACTGGCGTCGTAGCTTTGTGAACACTATAATTTAATGGCTCATTACTTGGCTGCCTAGGCTGAAATTGCTTATTACTGTCAGGACTCCTTTTCTACCCTTGTCAGCTGCATTTTTAGTGAGTGAGTAATAGAGAGAGGCTACGGTACAATTAATAAATCATTATTCAAAATAAAAATGTGAGGTTTGTCTGAATAACCTAGATTGATAGATAATTTTGTGTGTATATATGACATTTCTATAACCATAAGAGACAAAGAGCCAAACAAGTTTTGGGAAGAAAAATTAAAGTATTAGTGATGCCTAGGGTTTCCAAGATATCGGGCATGTAATAGCCGTGCATTATTTAATTTGCATGCTGAAGTGTAGATCAAGGGCTTTGCTTGTCACAGCTGTAATATTTTGTTGTTTCTGGCCAACTGGAAGCACCCTTTTCACTGTGATGCTTGCATCCACACCTGGACACATCATCACATTGTAACCAGTGAGCCAAGATCGCAAAGCCTGTAAGAGTGGAGCATTGTTCACAGTGGCTGAAAGCTACAGGGTTTGATTGGTAAGTAGCGGCTGGAATATGAAACAGTTTTGTATTCATTTTTAAACATTATGCAAAAAATGTTAAGTGAAAGCTGCAGAAATGAAAGAATTTGCCTGTGTGTGGGAGGGGAGGATAATAACTGAATTACTAAGCTGAAGCAGCTTTTTATTTCTGTTTTTGTTTTCCTATCGAATACACGCTGTTGGAATTTTCTGTTTTTTTTTCTACATTTTCTGCATGTCTGTCTGATTATTTTCCTTCTTAACGTTTTAAACACTGTGCTACAAAAACTATATTTTGCATGTGGCTTTTTTTAAATCATGTAACATAAAGGACGTTTATTTTAAATAGAGACTGAAGATCATGTTGTTAATGAAATAAATATGTTTCCTTCACACATGGTTTAAAATTTGTAAGGGGTTACTAAAATGCTTAATTCAAAGGACATTTTTGTGGGGGAGGTAGGTGGATGCATTTGTAGATTTATTCATTTGATTAAATTATGTATGTGTATAGAGTGTTAGTCTGTTACTTTGCTTTTACTATTTTTCTTAGTGTTGCCTGTTTTGTAAAGCATAATTTGAAGCAAAAATGTTAAATCAAACCATGTGCTGTTGAGTATTGTAAAATTAACTGGAAGCATTACAGCGTTTTAGGATTGTTACAAAAAGCACTTGTGTTTGTTTCTGAAAATGAATTATTTTTCTCAGCATGCTTGCTAAAGCAAATACCAGATATACAAAACATAATGCTGTGTGAAACTCTTTCACCGTTTTGTAATTAACGTCCGAGTTTATGTAACATAACTTCTGCCACTGACCTACTAAATTAAAAAGAACCTTGTGTGGGCTTAGTAATACTAAATCAAATATAATACATTAGCCAGCCATAATGTTCCATGTAGAAATATCAAAGGTCATAAAATTCAGAATAATGGAAAGAATAGTTGATTATTCTGTAAAGGACTTTTCACTCCAGCATCATTCCTGAGTGCCTATGCGTGAGCGGTACATTTAACCTTCACCAACACATATTCTTAGAAATGGCCCATGGGCAGCTAAAGTTATGTAAGAATGGATTTGAACCTCAAGCTTGATGGTTCTGCTGGACCTTAAACTGCAGACAATACTACTTGCTTGCTTATGTCTCTTTGGGGTTAGTATTACAAGTTATGCAATATGTACACCCCCAGCCAAAAAAGTAAATAAATGACTAGTGAAAGGTCTGGGTTTTACAGTTCAACATTATAGTTTTCAGATTAGTAGGGTGGGTTTGTTTTTCATCTGTCAATCCTCTTTTTTTTGCCATATTGTCATTAGAAAATGTATTTTAGTAAGTAAATTGAAATTTTAAGTGGTTTCACTAAAGGTGACATCAGGTCTGTGCAAAGTAAATATTTGTATGTTTGGTCTACATCCAGTAATTCAATATATCCAAAATACTACCCTAAAAAGCAGACTGAAGTCAAATTCCAGTTCTGTTGCCTGCAAAATATTTTTGTTGAGAGGTGTTTTGATTCCAACGCAGCGCACACATTGAAAGGCATCTGTAAAACTCTCAGAGGCAGGCAAATCATGTGCCAGGGAATTTCAAAGTGTTTTTGTTTTCTTACTAGCTTGCCCTTTTTCTTTGTTTGTTTTTTTCACATCACACATTTTCTTGCATTTTGTATTTAACATTTGAAATATTAAACCACAAGAAAACCCAAGACTTGGTTACAGACTCTACATTATTGGCCAATTTGATTCACTGTAATCATCTGATTGTTGATTTATGATGACTGACTTGCACCCTCAACAACACTGATTTGGATTGGGTAGGTTTGAGAATGTTATGTTCATTAGAAATATGGAGGTGTCTCATTGTAATGCAAAAGTCATTTTTGGTTATTAAATTCAGATTTACTGTTATTAGTAATACTCAAAATAAATTATGTTTAGCTCACCAGCTGTCTGAGAACACTATTTTGAATGAGTGGTCCTGAGTTGAGGCTGCACATTTGAAGTTACATTTTGAAGTTTTTTCCATGATGAGACTGACTAAAGGATTGAGGCAGAAGCAGGTCTCTCCATGTGTGAAACAGCAATGGCAAATACCTAATTTTAATTTGTTTTAGTGACAATCAATAGTATCTACTTAAAGAACTACTTTTTCTTTTGGCCATAACTCTTGCTGCTGGAGTAATTTTCTTGTCATTGTATCCAACTGCTTTGTGGCTCCCTCTAAAATGTTGCACCTCAATACCTGCAAGTGTATGATTAAATGTTTGTATAGTACATTTATACGAAATATATTTATGCTAGGTTAACACCAAACTTTCACCTTTGCTTGCAAATGTTTTAACTTTATTACTATTATGTTAATCAGCCCTTGCAAGAATTCATGGACAATATATCATGCATAAACACACATTTTTAACTGCAACATTTTGTTGAACCACTGCAGTATGCGATTTACATAACCCCTATTGGTTGTAATTTACAGTCATTGTAAAGGTATGGTTAAAGGATGCGTCAAAGTGAGCTACACATCTTTTTTTGCTGTTAGGGGAAAAAAGGGTATGTTGTTTGTAGAACCAGTGCAGATTGTACTCCATGCAGACATGTAGTAAGCCAGATTTGGAGAAGGTCCACATGGCTTCTGCTAATCCGAGAAGCCGTCAATATGTTATGGTTAGTGCTGCTGCTTCACAGCTCCAGAGTCCTTGATTCGAATCCTGACTTGAGTACTGCCTGCTTGGAGCTTGCAAATTCATCTCAGTTTGCATGAACTTTGTTCCAAAATACAACACTTTTCCTCTTCCATCCCAAAGACATCCAGGTTAGGTCAAATGTCAACTTTCCGTTGGTCTGTGTTGAGCATATGGATGGGTGTACATTACTGTGTGTAACCTGGAATAGAGTGGTACCTAGTTCAGGGTTTGTTGCCAATAGGATAGGCACTGGCTCCTCACAATTCTAAATTAGATAAATGAATTAGATGAAAGGATAATTAAGGATGCATATCAGTCAGTGTCAATCTGTATAATGTTATGTTTTAAGCAATCTTTGCTCTGTCAAGAAATGATTTATTCTGCAACCAGTGTCTCATTTGCCATACTCTCTAAAAGCTAGCTTTGGGTAGAGTGGTGCATTCTGTGTCGTTGTGATTGCATCTTATACTACATTTTTTAGCCTGTTTAAAGTCAAAGAATGTCTATGTTGCTATAAGAAGTGTTTCATAGAGCTAGAGGCTATAATGGAAGTAACACTAGAAAAGAGGAATTAACGCCCAAACTAATCTGCATTCACACATGGATTGTAATAGAAAAGAGGAATTAACGCCCAAACTAATCTGCATTCACACATGGATTGTAATGTTAACACCGCACTTTCACCAAGAAGGACAAAAATTAAACAAGGCTTCAAATGTCATGACATAAGTCTGCTTGGTCTTCCAGACTTTTGTTAAATTGAGTTTTAGTAGTGTATAAAATATTCTTGCTACATGTATCCTATCCATGGTATTTCCTGTCTGATGGTGTTGGATTAGCAACTGCAACCCCCTAAAAAAGCAGGAATCAGGGTAACTTACTTCAAGAACAAGTAGATGGAGACATATTCAATTTTATTGCTGTGCTACTGTTATGCTCTTAAATAATCAGTAAGGTTAACAAAATATAATTTAATACTTTCTAGGTTGTGATTCAGTTACTGTTGCTCTGTTTGCTATCGTGTTAAACACAATCACACCTGCGTCATTTGCAATCAAGAGGATTCTTGACGTTCTAAAAATGTGTTTCTTTCTTCTAAGGTTTTGTAGCATAATGAATGATAAAGACATATTTTATTACACTTGCCATTTTTCCATACTGAGAATTATTCCATTTGTTGAATTTGATGACGGTTGTTTACCTAGAGCTGGTAACTTTTACCAGTGGAACACTGCCAGGCTGTGCAAATTGCCCAGACATGTGCATGGTAATTGAACTGCCTCAGTGTGGTTTATAGGTCAACTCCTTACCTGGCCAGTGTGAATTAATAGCTCAAGCATCAAACTTTGAACAAGAAAGCTTCCAATTCAGTCCCCACATCTGAATCACTTTGTGATCCAGAGCAAGTCCCTTAACCTGGCTGTACTCCAGTTGTAAATAAATAAATAAATACTTTTTTTTTTTTTTTTTTTTAAAAAAGTCCATTTGGGATCCTGATCTTGTACGTCACTAAAGAATAATCAGTAATTAAATGCCTGTCTGTCTGTCTATCTAGCTGTCTATGTAGAATTCTACAGTCAAAGTAAAAAGTATGTGAATCCCTAGGAATTATCTATATTTATGTCTAATTCACATATAAAACATGGTCTTATCTTTATGTCAGTCACAATAATGAGCAAACATAGTCTCCTATAACTAAAGATACACAGATTTTCAGAGAATTTTTGACCATATTGAATAAATCATTCAAACTCTGAAACTGAAGGTTGGAAAAAGTAAGTGAACCCTAAGCTCATGACTTTTTAAAAAGCTCATTACAGTCAGAATTTAACACACCTGGAGTCCATTTAATGAAACGGGTTCAGAGGTGTGGCCTAGAATTACTTTGATTGATAAAAAAAACACTATACAGTTTGAGTTTGAGCTTTTGACAAGAAGCATATCCAGATGGGAATCATGCCTCGCACAGAAGAGCTGTCTGAAGAGCTACAATCGAGAATCGTTAATCTACATAAGGCTGGAAAGGGTTACAAAGTCATCTCAAAGATTTTAGATTTTCATCAGTCTGCTGTTAGGCAGGTTGCCTATAAATGGAGACAATTTGGTATTGTGGCTACTCTGCCTAGAAGTGGGCCCCCTGCCAAGATGACCCCAAAGAGCACAACGCAAAGTCAGCAATGAGGTAAAGAAGAACCCTAGAGTGACAGCAAAGGACTTGAAGTCATTAGAACTGGCTAACATCTCTGTTCATGAGTCAACTATACGCAAAACATTGAACAAGAAAGGAGTCCATGGCAGGACACCAAGAAGGAAGCCACTGCTATAAAAAAAAAGAACATTGCTGAACGCCTGAAGTTTGCAAAAGAGCACTTGGACACTACACAACGGTACTGGGAAAATGTTTGTAAAGTGATGAAACCAAAATTGAAGTATTTGGGAGGAACAAGCAGAACTTCATTTGGTGTAAAAAGGGCACTGCATATCAACATCAAAACATCATCCCTACAGTAAAGTATGGTGGAGGGAACATCATGATTTAGGCCTGCTTTGCTGCATCAGGGCCCAAAGAACTTACCATCATTGAGGGGAAAATGAATTCACAAGTTTTATCAACAAATTCTCCAGGATAATGTGAGGGTGTCTGTCTGTCAACTTAAGCTCAGAAGAGGCTGGGTGATGCAACAGGACAATGACCCCAAACATCGCAGCAAATCCACAGCACAATGGCTTCAGAAGAACAAACTCCGCCTTTTGGAGTGGTCCAGTCAGAGCACAGATCTCAATCCTATTGAGATGCTGTGGAATGACTTGAAAAGAGCCATACACAAAAGACAACCAAAGAATATGGAAGAGTTAAGGCAGTTCTGCAGGGAAGAATGGGCTAAAATTCCCCCTGCTTGATGTGCAGGTCTGATCTGAAGTTACAGGAAGCGCCTGGTTGACGTCATTGCTGCCAAAAGAGGCTCAACCAGTTATTAAATCCATAAGTTCACTTTCTTTTTCCACTACCACTGTGAACGTTGAATGCGTTTGTAAAATAAAGACATGAAAGAGTAGAATTTTTTGTACATCATTGGCTTAAGCTCATTGTGTATATCAGTATCTGTGACTTAGATGAAGATCACATCACTTTTTATGGCCAATTCATGCAGTAAACCAGATAATTCCAAAGGGTTCACATACTTTTTACTGTGACTGTAAGTAATGTCCGTCTGTCATGCAAAAATATGTGAACCACTGGGCCTTGAACCTCAGTCTTGGTCATAATGGAGATTGAGAATTTAAGAAGTGATATGCTATGACCCACAAATTGAAGGTGTGGTCTACCTCGAGCCATGTAGTTGGGCTTCAGGTCTTTCTCACAGCTACAGCACTCTGTGGCTAATAGGGAAAGAACAGTGATAATATCTGCTGCCAGTGAAGCACATTGCACTCACCAACTGATTTGTTTTCATCACAAAAAGTCCTACAAGTACAACAAGAAAGTCATACACGTCCAAAGAATCAGACATGCAGGTTAACGTAATTGGCCGTTGATTCCTTCCCTAAGTAACAGTGGTGTGGGACCGCTGAAAAGAACCACATCAATATCTGTTGAATGTGAAGCACATTGCACAGGTTGACTAATTATTTTCACTGCAAATTCAAGTCATATGCTCTGTTTGCAAAAGACAGTCATACACTCTAAAGAGGTGATGGCACGCCTGCCAGATTTACTTGGGTTATCTATACTAATAAAAGGCAAAGCCCTCATTCACTCACTCACTCACTCACTCACTCACTCACTCACTGACTCATCACTAATTCTCCAACTTCCCGTGTATGTAGAAGGCTGAAATTTGGCAGGCTTATTCCTTACAGCTTCCTTACAAAAGTTGGGCAGGTTTCATTTCGAAATTCTACGCGTAATGGTCATAACTGGAAGCTGTTTTTCTCCATTTACTGTAATGGAGATGAGCTTGAAACCCGTGGGGGCGGAGTTTGACATCATCACGCCTCCCACGTAATCACGCAGTACGTAGAAAACCAGGAAGAGCCCCAAAAAGCGCTGAAGAAAACATGCATTATATAATTGAGAAGGCAGCGAAACAATAAGAAGCGAGCGAGTGATATATACAACCATATTCATGAGTTCTGCTACTTCGGAAACAAAGCACAGTGTAAACCTACACTTTAAATTAAGTTCATAGACAGGCTGCCGCTGGCGTTTGTAATTTAGTGCCTGCCCATATAAGGCCGTCCGTCAGTGGCAATCCAATAGCAAACTGCCACGGGTAAATATTCACGGGTGAAGGACTGTGCTTATGCAGAGGAAGATGAGATAGTCAGGGTGGTGTTTGGCACAAACTCAGCGAAACTGCGAGAGAAAGTTTTAAGTACCGGGACTTCGGTAGCATTAGATACAGCCATGGACATAGCACGACATGGCAACAGCACAGCTGGGAAACTTCGATGCATGTACACCGAGCGGCTCACGTGAACTGACGCAGTGCACAGACAAAAAGCAACAGTTCCGAAGAGCGCTGAACAAAAACCGAATTACACAATTGAAAAGGCAGCAAAAAAATATGAAGCGTCTGATAAATACAAGATAAGTATGTAATAAGTACAGCTACTGCAGAAACAAAGCACACGGTGGAAAAAGTGAATGTCCCGCTAAAGGAAGACAGTGTTAAAAAAAAACCGTGCATGCAGTGTGTCAGGTCTCAGATAAAGAAGAAGACGAGCTGTTTATTGATGCAGTAAGAAACAAATCTTTTTCATAGCTTATTTAACACACTTCGTCTCCGCTGCGATACGCGGGTATATATATATGTATATGTATATATATATATATATACCCTGATCTACATACTCGAATAATGAATACTTTATTCGCAATCAATGATTGTTTTGGTAAAGCCATACTCAGTGTATTCATTAGATGAACGGTAAAAAAGTAAGAGCGAGGGGAGGGTCACTTATTGAGGCATGCAGGCAAAACCACATTAGCACG
>JANRMT010062791.1:25888042-25898542 GCA_026402145.1 Polypterus bichir lapradei
TATATATATGTGTATAAGTATAGATATGTATATATATATGTTTATGTGTGTGTATATATATATATATATATATATATATATATATATATATATATATATATGACAGCAACACTCATCACTCACAACAGTGACAAAACAATTACATTGACAATCATGTTACGTTATTTTCAAAATGTTTCCTTTTCTTTTTCATTGCTTCTTTAACACACTACTTCTCCGCTGCGAAGCGCGGGTATTTTGCTAGTGTTTCATAAAAAGAGCATGAACCACCTTCATTTGAGGACTGGAGGTCCAAGTGTTTTCTAGTTTGCAAAATTGTAAGAAGCTTCATGCAAAGCATTTACAAGCATATTTCAGTTTGTGTTAGTGCCAAGGGTGTTTCGACATGTCTACATTTTCAGGTGTTTGCAACCAACTACTTAGCAATTGTAAACCTTGCAACAAGAGTCCAATGTTGAGTCATAGTTGGATTATTCCTCTCGATTGGCTGAAAACATTCCTCATTGATTTTTTTTTTAACTGAATCCTGGAGTATTAGTGAGTGTAGGATTTTGAAGGTGATTTTTATACAGACAAGTGCATCCAGTATATTTATTTTTTTTATTCATAGGTTACAGTGCCTGCCAAAGCAAAATGAGCTGTAAATCCTTCCACTTAACATATGGTATGGAGATAGCTAATAATCCTGGCTTACTGTACATTGCAACATCTGCTTCTGTGTGTGCCTCTCAATAAAGGGCTGAAACAGTTGTTCATGTCATTTAGCTTGGATTATTTACTTACTCTCTTAGTTGAGCCAAGGGAAAAATCTGAATCTTGTATGTGTCGTAGTTGGTCAATAAAGTCTGCCATTGTCGAGTAAGC
Organism: Polypterus bichir lapradei; assembly: GCA_026402145.1. NCBI lineage: Eukaryota > Metazoa > Chordata > Cladistia > Polypteriformes > Polypteridae > Polypterus > Polypterus bichir. Next base: position 25,888,907 of record JANRMT010062791.1, read on the forward strand.
GGTTGGCTCATAGCATTTTATACTACAGTAAACACTGCAGGAGATATGATGTTGTGCTGTGTTCTGCCTGAAGACATGGCTGAGAAGCGGCTGTTTTTGCACTTGACAGTTTCAGGGATAAGAAAGTTATTAAAGAGTAAACTTGCTGGTCTAATGGAAGATGGAACATTCTGCGTCATCTGTAGGAAATCGTCTGAAACTCCACTTTTGGTATATACACTTTTTTCCTCTGACGTAGTTGGTCTGTACTGTTATGGCTTATTATGTGTGTGTTTTTATTATTTTATATTCAAGATAAAAAGGTAGTATTGTATTGATTGGGCACATTGCTAGTAACATGCTGCCTATTAATTAGTTGGATTTTATTGTGTAATGCATAATAGGTTTTTGTTCATTTTGTCATTGTTTTTTTGTCATTTTAGTTTTGATTTTTTTATTTAGTTCAAAGAATTTCTCTTTTAAGAAACAGTATGCATGTTAGTTATCAGAAACCTCAATTACAGTCAATGATTGCTGCACAGTTTGCAAAGCAAATTTCAGGATGTAGTAGCTACACATCTTTTTTTTTAATACATAATATATATTCATTTGGAGTGCAAATGTGTGCAGTTGCCTCCCAATGGGCCAGGGAACCAGTGTCTCAACAGTACTTGTGTTTGATTCTGCCAGGGCTGCACTGCAAGTGAATTAGCAGGCTTAGAAAATGGAGAATGAGTACATTATTTGTGTGTAGAGTAATTCTGAGGGGTAATGTGCATTGGTTGGTGGTGTTGCTTAACAGCTGCAAAAGACTGGGCTTCGATTCCAGCTTGGTCACTCATTGTGTACCATATGATTCTCACCTTGTTTTGTGTGGGTTATCTTGGGCTACTCAAATTTTCCTACCATATCTCAAAGCCTTGTGTGTCAAGTTAATTCACGACTATAAACTGAGGGAAGGGAGTAGGTGTATGTGAGGGTGCCTGTCAATGGTTGATTGGTCCTTTGTGTCTGATGCAGGAATACACTGTGATCCTATATTTGAATTTAATCTGGTCCAGAAGATGAATGGACATAAGATGTTTTGATTTTTTTAAGTCTATCCTACCATCTTTATTAGTTTCCTCCTGCTTTTGTGTGATCACACATTACTTAAACTGTTGTAGAAATGAAGCAGTTGGAATGTTAACAAGAGTTCAGCCAGAATCCTTAAAATATAGGTTACAAATCAGCTTTATAGGCCGGTAATGACGCTTACGCTATGTGTGGCCAAATTGTACCACCTGCTAAGTAATGTTAACATCAAAATTGCTTTCTTATTGAAAAATGGCATTGCTGAGTCACAGTAAAGTCATTTTTATACATGCAAGTTATTTTAAATGTTGTCTTTGTAAAATATTGCCATTGGATTAGCTATTTTACTTAAAGACTTGGATTCAAGTGTAATCCTTGTGAAAGCTCAATGAGATTACTGCTGATTACCCTACTAACAAGATGGTGCTTTAGCAGTACAAGCCTTGCATTAATTTATCTGTGTATACAACATATGCAAAGATTGATTTAACTTCAGTTAGGTACTATGGTATTTCCCTCCTGTGCACTCTTAATTTTATTTTGGGTAGGTCAGAAGTGCAGTACCTGTTTTTATTTTTATTTTGTTTTCTTTGTCACACTCTTTACTGAGTATCAGATCACAGTACTAAAGAAAGGTTCAAAATAATTGTAATTGCTGTATAATAGTTATATACTGATTTATTTAACTCTTACGATTATTTTTCTAAAATGCTTATTACTTGATAGCATAATTTGAGTTTGCTGTTTTCAGAATGGTCCATTGTGTGCATCTTCACCCTCACAGTTTCAGTTGATTGGAATCAGTGAAATAATGACAGTAATTTGGCCCTCGCAGATCTATAACACTTTACATTTAACAGTTCCCAATATATCCAGTACAGTACGGGCTATCCAGGTATTGTCATTGAGAGACTGCATTTAGGGTATTTATTGCTTAAAGAAAGACCTTTTTTAGTAAATTCTATAAGCATTGACTTTAATAATCCTGAAAGGCAGTACAAAAAACAGATATCCTGGGATACTATGGTCCTGATATGGTGTTTTACATTATTGTTAATTTCAGTTCCAGTACTGAAATGCCTTTTATTCAGAATGCTGCAATTGGTGCATCATGGATCGATGAATCCAATCTAAAAGACAAAAAAATGTAGTCAGTCACCTTTGGAAACAATGGCACTAGTGGTCTTTCTTAATTACTGCATTTGCATAGTTTGACCAGGTTAGGTGACTAATGTTAAGAGTCTCCAGAAACAGCTGATCATCTTCACTGCATATTCAGCAATATGGTCTCTTCCCTGTTTTCTGATATCAGCGCCCAGTTACTTGTTTTTTAATTTATTTCTCACATGGTCATTATTGTGGTTTATTTTATTGAATTGATGTTTTTAGAGCTAAAACTAGCCATACCGCTGTGAGCTCCCAGCCCTAGATATCGCTTATGTTAAGGTCCAGCATGGGCGTTGGATGATATATTAGGAGATATGCCAGTCTGCATACTGAGAACTGCCAGTCAGAAAATATAAAATCCAATTACGACAGAGGTGCTGAGAACCTGGTCCATGAGCTTGATGATCAGCTAATACTATTGAGAGGAATAGGAAGGGATTTAAGGCTATAAATAGTCTAGGACCAACATGACAACCCTGAAGTGCAGCAGTAACAATTTAAAATTGTCTGTAGACCAGTAACAATTTGATCAATCAGTCATCTGACTACCATTCTGAAGGTGATTTACAAACCACAAAAGAATCCAAACTATTCAAAAGACAACACATTTCAATACAAGTTAAATTAGTGACATGACAAATAATGGGAATAAACGTTTTAGAGAGTCTACACATTTGACAAAGGGGACTGGAGTTGTGGGGAAAATAGAAATGAACTGATTTCTAAAAATGTGAATATATGGCAAACAGAGATCCATCTTGGGGCTTTACAGTGGTGAGAATGGTGGCTTTAAAATATCTTTGAGAAATGTTCATAATGAGCAGTTTGAGATAATCAGAATTACCATAGTTAAGCCCTTAACAGTTACAGGACAGTTCCTTCTTACACTGTTGAAATAGCTATATAGTTGAGTCAGTAGAGGGTTAATAAGTGAATTTACTTTCGACCGAGCAAGCAGTCAGTGAGTATCATTTTTTGAGTCTGGTGATGAAGACTTGATACTAAAAAGTCAAATTTGTAAAGTTTTGTTACAAATTCCTCAATAGGCAAAACAACTCTATCGAGGTAATTGCAATGAATGTTAAGGAACCTTGTCTGTCCCCAGTGTATGAGTGATTTCTGCTGATCATCTAACATCCTTTTGTGGTTTCATTCTTTCAATGCTAGTGCTACTCTGTAAAACTTTTCTCACGCTTCTTTTGTTGTGATCCAACCTGTTACAAATACTACCAACTGGCCTGCTTGGTATTAAAGACATTCTCTTTATTTGTAAATTTCAATGTCACTATTCATTGTAGAGGCCAAAAGAACGAAAAAATTGTATCACATACTTCATACAACAACTCCTTAAATTTCCATTTTTCTTAAAGTGTTAAAAATAATTGATGTATCATGTCATAAAATAAGCCTTTTTAACATAACATAAAAATGTGAAATAACAGTCAGATAGTTTGAATGAAGTCTTGCTATTTCCAATAAGTATTGTTAGTAGTATAAATTATACTGTTGAGTTTTAATTGTAATTGATAACCTCAAAATTTTATTTGGTTTCCGCATTTTCTTCGAAATGAAATATTTGTGTTAGGTAAACCTTTTCTGTTTTTCAGAGTGGCAAATTTTATTCCTCCTGCTTTTTCCATAGCCTCCAAAATCAAGCAAAACAGACTTGCTTATGAGTTTTTGTTCATCTTGTATAATTATGGCAATATTATCTCTACAATGTCAAAAAATAGCTATAACTATGGAGAAAGTGGGGATGTAAAGTGATACCATATCATGGCATTCCCAAGTCAACTTAAATTAGCCTGAGGCATCCTTCTAGTACAGAATTCTGCAGCCTGTGTCATGATTATGGCATATAAAGGGAATTGGTCCTTGTATGTATTGACGATGAGTGAATGAATATCTGAAGATATATTTGCTCTATAGGTTATCATTGATAGCATGACCTTTGCAGTTTTGACATCCACATTGACTTGGTTCTCAAAGAAGAAACATACTCTGCAATGCACATAGCTAGAATTTTGTAATCAAGAAGGTGATCTTTAGTCACTTAGCAAATCAACACCGTGGAGTCCTATTTTAGGTTCAGGCTGAAATTTTTTGACCACCCTTTGTGATATCCTTTAACACAAAGTATTTCACTTTTTCTGCAGCTATTAGTATGGATGTAGTGACAACACATGCTACCTCACCTGCATCACCTTTAACTATACATGCCATGTCTTTGTACCTTGTTTTATGATAAATGCACAGCATTGACAGGTCAGCTGTAGGTGAAAGCATTAATATACATCTATTCATAAAATACAGACCACCTAAATATACGCATTCTTTGAGTCTAAATTGTGCTTGTATTGAAAGAAAGCAAAAAAGAAAGGGGTGAAGTAGATATCTGTATAATACTGATATACATGTATAATTTGTCATATAAAGTATTAGTCCATTTTTGACATATCCACTTATTCCAAGTTATTCTATAAAATCCTGAAATGTAGTGATCACATCTATAGTCTCAAAAATGGGAGGTGCTGTATCTGCTCTGAGTAACCTCACAGAAAGCCCATGTTTTATCCAATTTTCTAAAGTGGGTATGTTCACTTTGATGCAAATAAAAATGGTGTGCCCCCTACTGTGTAAGATCATCAGCACTTTCTATTTGACTACTTTCTTTAAGGACTCTAATAAATACCAGATGACTCCATCACTGGAGTGCATTGTAGAAACATTGATGCATTGTTTATCGTTACATTTAAAAGGAAGATAACTTCCCTTTTGTCTGTCAAAATAGACACTCATAATTGACCTTTGGTTTCATCAAGGAGTTGTCTAGTACTGTGAAAAGCGCTATATAAATGTAATGAATTATTATTATTATATACATAATAGAAGTTTCTTATAACTGTTACGTTTCAGGTTATGTTCTTGACAGGGGGAAAACGGCAAAAAAGAGTTTTGTCTTAATTTGAGCATATTCTAGATGTGTAGAACTTATTTTTTAATAAAACAGCTTATTTAATTAAAATGTGTTTTATTGAACACAGTATCACTCAAGATAAAGCTCAGACTTGTATTGGGGATAACTGAAAGAAGATTGTGAAAAATAGACAAAGTCTTGCTGCTTAGTTATACTGTGAAAGCTTTCTTTCTGTCAGTATTTCCTTGTTAAAAGTTACTAAAAATGCAACCATTCTTCATGAAGGTGATACAGAGTGATGTTAGTATGCTTCTGCCTACTTTCATGATTTTATTTCTTTGAGTATAAAGGCTGAAGCACAGTAACATTGATACATGTGTGTAGTATTTTATGTTACTAAATGAGCTTGCAGGCTGAAGCAATTCATAAATGGCTTTTGTGAGAAGTGCATGACTGTTCTGTCTTTACTGTGGAAAAAGTACAGGGCAGAAAAGATGGCAAAGCACCAACTTCATTAATAGTTTGACCCTGGCTCCCTTACGTTATCCACACACTAAACACTAAAAATGTATGAATTGCTATAATCCATGTCTCCTTAATCTCTTAATTGTTTTCCTTGATGGTAGCCTTGAATATATTGAGAACAGCAGATTCTGACTCACTGTGGCCGCCTTTGATCTTTGCTTTGCAGTGCATTAGTAAGAGACTAAATAATAGAAGATGAAACTCCTTGAGTAATTTCAGTTTAGTCTTGTTTATTTATGCTGTGTGAATTCTTATCCAAGTTTTTAGGAGCTCTCATTATCATTTGTCTTTCAAAGAAGTGATTAATGGACTAACAGATAATTCTGACTTTTATAATATATACTGTAGCTAAAAAGAGAATTTCTGTTTATGGCAAACCCTTTGTATTGTGACTTTTGTGAATTTCTGCTTAAAAGAAAAACTGGGGCTTTGAGGGGGTTAAGGGCATGCTGAAGTATTTAGTTCCCTTGAAAGTTATCTTTCCTTGAAGAAGGGATCTGAGTTGCCTCGAAAGCTTGAATATTGTATCTTTTTAGTTAGCCAATAAAATGTTTCATTTTGCTTGACGTCTCACTTGAAAGTCATCATAGTTTACTGTATGACACAACTGACAAAATAATCACAGATGAGACAAACAGTGGCAGTTATTTGACCATGATTAAACATAATTAGGTACTAATTGTGAATCCTTTTTTTTTATCTCTCTGTACATAAAAAGCACCCATTGTACGGTCCATAGTCTTTGGTCATTCACAGCTAAATTGAAGATGAAGGAGCATTCTGTTGATGTGAGAAATAGTCATTGAAATGCACAAGGCAGGAAATAGCTAAAAAATATCAAAGAGTTTGCATGTCTCGTTAAGCACTGTTGTATCCGTCTTCAGAAAGTGGAAGATTCATCACAGCACCCAGACTCTTACTAGAACTCGCCGCCCTGCAAGACTAAATACCAGAGCAAGACGTCATCTGGTGAGAGGCTACAAAAAATCCAACCATCACTGTCTTTGTCACTGAATTTTACTGGTAACCTTTGGCATATCCTGCATTTGGGAGAGTGGGTTGAACCCAGTGTGACCTTCTGTGCAATTCAAAATACTGCATGATTACATGTTGGTTTAATATCACTGTACTTTATACACATAATATTACTACTACTGCTACATATGCTTTTGGTTCATGCTTTCATTTAAAGGTTTTTTGCAAAATAAGAATTAGAGCATATGGGCAAGTTAGGTGACTTACTGTTTGCCACACAGTAGTTAAAAAAATTGGGACTGAACCAGAAACCACCACCACCACCACCATGAAGTCCTCAAAAATTCAAAAAATGGAGAAAAAAACTTATAAAATATTGCTGCCTGTGTTCTTGTATTTATGGGTCCACACATGACTCGTGTGGTAATTTCTTCAAAAGCTTTTGCAGTATTCTCACCAGCAGTGTGTGGGGATCACTGTGAAAACACTTGAACTCCAAGTGCCATCTATTGGACAATGGGGATATAACACTGTTGACTTTTATCATTTGTTTACCTGCAGCAGAAAGTCCTGAACAATTTACAATTATGTAAATTAAAGCTGTGTCTGCAGTTGACAAAATTCAAGTGTATTTTTGTATGGGGTGGCTTTAGTAGGGTTAAGTCCTGGTATTTATAGCATGTACAATATTTTCAGTCAATGCATTTGTTCACATTAGTAGAGTAGGTGGAAAGAAGGTCAGCTGTGGCACCAGAGAATGGAGCAGAGTCGCAGTGAGAATTCTAATCAGATGGTGAGTGTTAAGTTCTTGGAGAGCCATAGTTGCTTCAAGTTTTTGCTTCTGTCAGTTCCTAAAATAGATGCCAATCCTTATTGGTAATAAAACATGTCATAATTTTGTGGCGTTTTTGCTTCTCTCACTCTGCCATTTCATCCAGTTCTAATCTTTTGGACAACAGTAGATTATTATTTCTCAGTCCTGAAATTTTCTTTTTATTTATTGAAACCATTTATGATGAACACATACTTCTCATATGCAAATAGAAAAATTTATATAGTGGTTCAGTTGTTATTTGCATCTCATTGCTATCTGCCAGAAGAAAAAAATGCTCAAGGGTAAGAGTAAGAGAAGTGATTAAAGGTTCAAAACCTTAATGAGTGTGTGATTTAAAAATTATGATAAATGTACCAATAGCAGCAAAAAAATGGGTTTAATTTGCAAAAAAATTAAAATGGCTGGAAAAACACTTTCAACCACCTCCATTACTACAGGACACTGGGACCTGGGGAGCTGGCCTATTAATATCAATCAATTGATAAAAATAGTGACCTTATAATATAGAATTGTAAAAGCAAGGTATAGAAGTTTACATGCATAAATGCAATTCATCAGATGAAAATGGACTACCCACAAAGATTATGTTGAGTGAGCTATAAAAACACTATTTCACAACCCTTTAGCAAGAAGTTAAATTATTAATGGAGTTTTGGATTTTAAATAAAGGCAAAGCTGTTGACGGTATAATGTTTATATGTCAAATAATTGCTAAAATGGTGAGTGAATGGCAGTTAAGTATACCGTAAAGCAGTTTTTCTCTGTTTTGTTGATTTTTGTGACTGGTATAATTTTGGAAAAACACACAAAAGCACTTTGTTGAATGAATGCATAGAGATGTTGTGTGCATAGTATTATTTAAAAAATGATCGGCTGACAGGTTGTTTACTGTTGAAGTCACAACCATACTTGGGACTGTTTTCAAGTAAGCATTTAATTAACTAAGACAGAATTATTTCAAAAAATGTCTTTTCTGCTTCCATTGTCTAAATTTGTAACCAACAACAACAACAACATTTATTTATATAGCACATTTTCATACAAAAAGTAGCTTAAAGTGCTTGACCAGCTGTTTGCTTATAAAAGTCCCACTTTTCTGGCCAAATAACCAGCAGTGAGGTATGTGTTGTGCCAGTGATTTGGTTTTTTGTATTTACACTGTTGGAGTCTTTTACAGTTATTACAGTTTGTGCTCTCTCTAATTGGTGAAGTTTTCAAGCACAGTCCTATAGGTTCACAGATTTTGGTTAACGGAGTTCTCAGATTACTTGCGTCAGTAGTAGATGGTCTTGGACTTGGAGTGGAACAGATTTTTACTTCAGTGAATTGTTGACGTTATTGAAATATGAAATTTAATTGAAAGGTACGCAAAGCAGAGTTGATTGGTATCTCTCAGACCTCAACATTGTTTTCTCATTCCACTGTAAGTACTTTTTTAAACCAATTTGTTCATAATAAACACTCACCGTGGGCAAATTGTACCAAATTAGATGTCAGCCACTGCCCCCATCTATACTAATAAACGGCAAAGCACTCACTCACTCACTCACTCACTCACTCACTCACTCACTCACTCACTCACTCACTCACTCATCACTAATTCTCCAACTTCCCGTGTAGGTAGAAGGCTGAAATTTGGCAGGCTTATTCCTTACAGCTTCCTTACAAAAGTTGGGCAGGTTTCATTTCGAAATTCTGCGCGTAATGGTCATAACTGGAAGGTATTTTTCTCCATTTACTGTAATGGAGTTGAGCTTGACCGCCGTGGGGGCGGAGTTTCGTGTGACATCATTACGCCGCCCACGTAATCACGTGAACTGACTGTCAACGCACTATGTAGAAAACCAGGAAGAGCTCCAAAATACGCTGAACAAAACATGCATTATATAATTGAGAAGGCAGCGAAACATTAAGAAGCGAGCGAGTGACATACCATATTCATCAGTACAGCTACTTCGGAAACAAAGCGAGGTATAAACCTAAACTTTAAATTAACTTAATAGACAGGCTGCCGCTGGTGCTTTTCGTGCCCACGGGTAATGCGGGATACAAGTTTAATGAGAGGACGCAGGATATAAACGAGAGTTTTGATCACTTTGTAACTAAGTTAAAATTGCAGGTGAAGGGGTGTGCTTATGCAAATTCCGAGAGACTGTGTTTGTGG
>JANRMT010062791.1:25898942-25911600 GCA_026402145.1 Polypterus bichir lapradei
TGTTGTGTATATATATATATATATATATATATATATATACACAACAATTACATTAACAATCAAGTTACGTTATTTTTAAAATTTTTCCTTTTCTTTTTCATAACTTCTTTAACACAGTACTTCTCCGCTGCGAAGCGCGGGTATTCTGCTAGTTTCTTAATAATTGTAAAGTGCATAGAAAATTGTGCAGATTGTTTGGAGTAAAACTGCACTGTTTAGTAATTTGAGATTTGACTAATAGCTAAGACAAACTGCATTAATTAAATTAGTTTTCAAGTTTTAAGAGCCTGGCTAGTAGAATTGCTTACTTAAAGTTTGTATAGTTACATTGGTGGATTGTATTCAGCCATAATTCTTTCATTAGTGTCCTACAATAGATGATGAGCAGCACCACCTTTTATACATATGTATATAAAAATATATAGTCCATTTTCTTCTTTTATTTGCAGTTTGTATAGTGTACATTCCTTTTTCCTCAACGTTTAAAGTCTAAATTTTTGGTATTGTCCTTGTGCATGTCTGGCGTACTGTATGAGATCTATACACTATCCCATTTTGATACTTACAACTACAGTATTTAGAAAACCTGTGTACTTCACATTTTGTTTTCTAGTGCCTGTTCTTAGTCTGTAATATGTATAAAACTTTCAAAGATGTATGTTGTTTGTTTTTTTGCCTTAAAATGTATTATACCCTTGTTTCTTTTGATACAGCTTTTTTTTGTGTAGGCAATGTTCAGCAAAGGTTGTGTGGGTGTGAATGGCAATCATCATTTTTTTTTCCTCTGCGTACGTATTTATTTTCCTGCATGCTGTTTTTCTTGCCTCCTAAATAATTAAAGTGGACAATATAAAATGCAGTCTACCAGTAACCGTCTTTGCCAGGGTTGCTTAATTATGGTCCTGGAGATCCACAGTGGCTGCAGGTTTTCACTTTAACCAGTTTCTTAAGTAGTATTTACTAATAAAGCAGTATGTTTTGGGCATAGCTAACTTTCTTGCTACAATTCAGAACCTTTAATTGCCTATTTTAGTTTTAAATAGCTGCATTAAAATTTAAATTGTTGCCTGTTTTCCTAACTAGCCATCTATTAATAATGAATTGCAAAAGACAAAGGAACCACCAGTTCTCCAGCTAACATGCTTCCTTTGAAACCTGTGTATATACATCATGAAGTATCCGTGTTAATACAATGTTTTGAAATAAATTAGAGGGGAAGAACCACAAAACATGGATAAAGTTTTCAGAAAACAAATAAAAAATACAAGTTTTATCTTGGAAGAATGAAAGGACTAAGACACCATATAATTAAATACCAACTTCCATTATCTGTTAGGCCTTGCTTCTTATTACGAAACAGCCTCCAGGACTGTAATTGAGCAACCATGGTCTTGGAAGATGCGTCAGTTAGAAACAATTGAATTCTTAAACGTAAGTCATAATTTGTTATGGCAAATTATACACTAATTAAGAAACTGGTAGGACTGCACATCTAAAGACAGTGAAAACTGATGTGAATGGGAACTTCGGGGCTAAATATCAACAAACCTACAAGTATTATTCGGTTGTAGTGCATATCATATAAGATAAAGATTGCGTTTCAGTGGCTTGTAGTAGGTTGTATTGCCAGTTCTGTAAGCTTAAATCTCAGTCCGTTTTCTCATATGAGGTGCCATCTATGTGTAGTTTTTTTTTTTTTTTTTTTTTTCCCCCCTCCCAATAGTAGCATCTTCTAATGATAATATATAAAGAAAATAAATCTAGTTCCAGCACTGAACCATGAACGGCATGCTGCAACTAAAAAATGGCCCAGTGTGAGTGAATTATCAGGATCTGATGAGTTGCCCTGTAATTCACAACTGAAACTAAAGAGTTCATTTGTATTTGGATGCATTTTGAATTGAAAGACAAGAGCTTTCTAAAACCATTATTGCAAAGTATTCTATGTTGTAAGTATTGGTATAATAAATTTTTATGAAAAGTCAGTTCCATGTTTGGGTGGGCCTGCATATTATGTGAAAAGCACCAACTGCAGTTGCCATGTCTGTCTGTCTGTGTGAAACAACTTGGCCCCCAGTAGACTCAGTTTTTAATTACAATTTGGCACATTTACTCTAATTTGTTGTAAAATTTCAGTTTTCATTGAGGTATCTCAAATAAAATTTGCTGTACAAATGTTTTAAATTTCAAAATCTCCCCATGAAAAGCATTTTCAAACTTGTCTGTTTTAACACAAAGAAACAATTTGTACGGCTTCAGTTACAGATTACTGTTTCTAATGTAACTTGAGAGAGGTCAACTTGTATATTTACCACTTCTACTTGTCTGAGGGCCACTCCTGAAATGAATCTCCAGTACAAGTTTGTTGAACACTGGGAGAGTCATGCACAAGCCGCACCTCTGCTATACTTGCTTACTTGTGCTGCTGATTTAATATCTAGAAGTAAATGTAATGCTCCTTTTTCTGTAAACATTGAGCCCCTGAAATAAAGGAATTGTGTTAAAAAAAGCTTTAGTTGCCTCACATTTTTATGCAATCTTTTTGTTCAGCCCACTGAATTAAAGCTGAAAGTCTGCACTTCAACTGCATCTGAGTTATTTCATTTAAAATTCATTGTGGTAATGTACAGAACCAAAATTAGAAAAAAGTTGTCTCTGTCCGAATATTTATGGACCTAACTGTATAACGGCAAATTTACAAATAATATAGTTAAAACACAACCCAATAAAGTATTCACATACAAATAATGTACATTTTGTTATATATTAATTGACATTAACTTTTTTTAAAATTCTATAATTATATACACCATGCTGCATGTTTGTCATTCATGTAAGTAAAAATTTCACTATACTGTGTTTACTTGACAATATTAATACTAGATAGATAGATACTTTATTAATCCCAAGGGTAAATTCACATACTCCAGCAGCAGCATACTCATAAAAAAAAAACCAATATTAACTTAGAGTGATAAAAATGCACGTGAAACAGACAATAACTTTGTATAATGTTAACGTTTACCCCCCAGAGCAGCTTTACTTTCCAGCAGCTTCATGTGCTACTTCTGCTACTGGCAACATAAACAAAGTAACACCAAAGGACGCCATAGCTAACAGTGTACAGGAATGAGTTAGCACTGTACATATATGTATTTATTAAATCATATTTAATAAGTAAGCCATTTAAGAGTTGTGCCTGGCAATCTAAAGAAACTCTCAAGCCTGACTCATGCATTAAATGCTGTCATTAATCACATCTCAGGATGCATTTCAGCCTAAGGGCAACTCTTATCCACTGATAGATTTTTCACATTTGAGGATAATCGCATATGATTAAGAGCCCAAATTAAGAAATTTCTATTCTGTAACTGGGCAAAAGAAAACCTTTGTATTTTCATTTTCATATTTGCTGAGTACAGGTTCAGTTTACACACATATGTAAATTGATGTTATCATTAAGATGAAGGTTACTAATATCAATATCTGATATCATATTCCATTGGTTAGGAGAAGTATCTTGTCAATACTGAGAAGGAAAACATACCATATGACAGTCAGGAATAGTTCAGTGATTGATTATGTGTGGATACCTGAAAAGCAGAGCTGCAACATGAACACCTCATCAGAAACTCTGTCTAGTCAGAGCACACTAAAGTAACAAGTCTTCAGCTTTGAAGCCTTGCAGTTTAAGGTTCAACCACCCACAGTTGTTTTATCTGTTCTTGAAACTATTAGAGGACCAGTGTTTTGAGATCATAATGTGCATTGTGGTATCTATGCTTTCATAAGCCCTTGGGTCCATAAGTGGACCCAAGTCATTTAAAGTTTTATAGATTAGAAAAATTGTTGACACGGTGGCACAGTGTGTAGGGTTGCTACTTTATGCATCCAACATGCTGAGTTTCAGTTCCATCCCTGGTGGTTCTCCTTGCGGAGTTTGTAGTTTCCCCTCAAGTCATTGTGGGTTCTACTCCGGTATGCTGACCCAGTTTGAAAGTGCACGACTGGGCTTTGCAAAGGACTCGAGCCTTAACCTATTTACCAATGTCCATATTCCCACTTTGACCAAGTGAAATTTGGTAAGTCTTATAATGGGAATTTTCTTTTAAGTTCATTGTTGAGAGATGTTCCAGCATATCCATCAGTAATATAAAAATGCTGTACATCTTGACTACTTTGGAAGTAATTTAAACACTCACAGAATAACAAAATCATATGTGTATCAGTGTTGACACATGGAATAAATGACCAATTAGTGTAGTTTTGGGACTTTCAAAACTCGATTCAAAGTTATTTTGAAAAAATTAGAAGAATAGGGTTGGCTAGTTTTGTTGGGCCTGGACTCATCCACATTGTTATAATAAATTTATTGAAATGCATGTCATTTTTGACACTATACTTACACTACAGTACATTGCAGAAATACATTACATTTTAGAAAGGCAGACGTGGAGGATAACAGGACTGGTGAGATTTATTAAACACCAAATCTCTTAAAATTAGTTGAATTTAATTGGGGAATGAAGTTTTAATATTTCTTGTACTGCTCAATAATATGTCATTGGATAACAATACTCGCCAGTCTATTTTAAAATGAATACAATATTGAAATGTTAAGGGTTTGTTCCATGTTGATGGATTGAGTAACTCATGCCATCAGTTGTTCTCTAGGCTGCAGTTCTTTATAAAAAATACACTGTGTTGCCTGTGAATTTATTTTTAAACCTAAAGTAAACATAATCTTTGCAGCTAAGCATTTAATTAGTTTTCTGCTGATGCAAATGCCTACAGTGGAAGTCAATGCAGAGAATGTTGTTGTCCATGAAATGGCAAAGGGTTTTTGTTACCAAAGTCAATAAAAGTGAAAATGTACAGTGACAGTGTCATAATCACCATATCTTGCCTTTAGTCATTCAGATCTGCCTCTTTCTTTATGTCCATAAAGATTTATGGAGACCATGTCCTGTATGTACACCTTCTGATTGTTTTTTCTTTTTCCTTCAAATGGCATTTCCCAGTATTTACCTCCAATAACCACTTGTATAATTGTTAAAAGTTTTACATTTATAGTGACAGTTTTGAGAAATACTAGAAAAGCAAACACACTACACTACTTCTAATGGGTACTATTTTTGCAAGGAATGCTTAGGAAATTAAATAAGATGCTGTACACCCTAAGATCCAATGCACGTTTAAAAAAATGTGTTTACTGTAACATAACTGAAATAATATTTTATCTAATGTAAAAACCTGGAGTTTCCTTACCAAATGTTGCCTGTACTGTACAGACCTGCATGAGAGCTCATGTAAGCTGCTTTCAATTAATAATTTTTCATATCTCCTGGCACCCTCTTTACTTGTGGGTGGCCCCATCTGTGCTGACAAGTGAACCAGGCTGTGCACCAGTGACTGCCCTAAACACCCATAAAGCAAGAACTGTTTTGGCAAGAATGAAACACATAGCTATAACATACAGATGAAGACAGACATGTTTGGTTTCATTTTCAACATATGTGCATGGGTTTTAGAAAAGTTCTTCTTTTGTAGGTATCATGAAGGGTTTATATTATTACATGGTTGCATGCCAATTTGAAAATGGAAAACCTTAACAAAATTACTAAAGTCTGACCCTGCCACAGCAGTTTCTTCTAGATCTGTCTGTGCTTCTCTCCTCCATGTCTGTATCCATGCATGCATACTGTATGGAGAACATAAGTACCAAATTTTGTAACACTATTTGCATGCAGACTCGGCATTGCCACCTTAGACTCATGCACTAATGTAAATATGCCTATATGTCTTTTCTTAAATTGGTAGTTTGTGGGCTATTGAGAACTGATTATTCTTTGCAACTGTGTGGTGTATGTTTATGCAAATCGTATTTGTATGTATTTCACATTTATAAGTAATTCACATTGTTATAAGAGGCACTAAAATTAATGTTTTTTTAAACATTTTACAATGAAAATGTAAATAACAATATCACTGAATCCATACTATACATAAATTATTTGCAACTTGTTCCACACTCTTTTCAGACAGAGTGGCAGGACCAAACTAGTGACCACAGGAGACACTGGCATGAGAGGTGGTAATCTGTCTCGGGAACCTTTTAAATATGGCTGGTGAAACTACACCACATAAGACATCTTTTGTTCAAGCTCTATGTTGCATGTCTGTATGCCTACTTATCCTTGGCACTTTTCTTTTTCCTAACACTTTAATCACTAAAGCAAGAAATTCATAATTTGTAGGCAAAATAATTTTTTTGCAGTAAGTTGGAAGTGAAGAGTTGCACTTAGTGGGATGTCATAATGCATATGCGTTAGCATCCAAAGTGTTGCATAAAGTGCTGGGCTCACTAATAAATTTTTCGCATATTCAGATTCTGTGTATCTTTCTGTTTCTTGTGCCTGGTCGTTTTGACTATGCAGTTTAGCTCACTAGTAAATTTCTGTCCTCTTTGTAATAATACTTTAATTAAAAGGATTAGTCTAATGTCTGTATTTCATGTGTGTTTTGAAAATCTTGTTTCAGGAAGGAACAAACCTTTCTCAATGCATTGCTTCACTAGTAATAGTAATGAAGGAGTCTGAGCATGGAGACATGTTGCAAGCTGGTTGGACATGCAAGTAAAATGTCATTGTAATCTGTACAAGTGACAGTAAACCTGAAATGACACAGTGAGAATCATTGATTATAACACAGGGAATGCTGCCATTGGTTTTATGATATTCTATTTACTGCCTATCCTTAAGGACAGACAAGGTTTTTTTTTTTTTTTTTTTTTTTTTTAAAAAAGAGTAAAATAAGGACAAGAGAAGGATGTGACCACGAAGGAAATAAGCAAAGCTATGCCAACAGAGTTGAGACACATTTTGTTCCCAGTAATCTGCACAAACCTTTTTATATAAACAGGCATTACTATTACACAATCCTTTATTTGTCAGCATTTACGGTCTATTCAATCTACATAATAAACCTAATAAAACAAATAAGCACCAGCAAGCTTTTCACATCCATACTGCAAGCATTTGAAAGTCAGTTAGTAACATTCAAGGAGACAATCAATAGTTCAGCTGTCTGTCCACACATCGGAAGTTCATCTTCCTGGATGTGGTAATTTTATTCCAATAATTAACAAATCCTTTAAAAAGCTTGGATGCAATTATCTCTTTGCTCATTTTGAATGCAAAGAAGCCATAGATAAAAAAATAATAATAATAATAAGAGACATTCTCCTAGCGATGTAGTTTCTTTGTTCAAGATAGTGCTTTCTGCCATAGATGTGACGCAGTCGTTATGTGCTGTTGTGGCACTCTTTTTCTAGCCCAAGGCACTAATCGGAATACAGCGAATTCAGCAACTTGGGTACCGCTTAAATGGCTGGATAAACTATGACGATGACATGGCAGCTACTTGGCTACAATCTTCTATCAGCTACTATCATCACACGACTATACATTCATATCTGCCTCGTCCTGCTTTGAATGCAAATATGACATCTAAGTATGGAAAATATGGGGAAACAATCCGAAATAATATTACAAGTATAAATATGAATGGCACTTTCATGATCTCAGATGTGCCTGTAGTCCATTGTCAGTCTTGTGTTAATGAAGGTACTTGAAAGACCAAAATACAGCTGTTTTTTCCATGGCCAGCACCATATGAATTAACTTGTTAAAGGACCTCAGCGGGGGCACTGGGATCAGCTGTTGTGCATTGGGAGAAGAAACATTACTAGTGACATGTACGGTAAATCCTCATTTTATACAATAGAGAGAAAATTAGTTCATATATAAATGAAAAACACTATTTTATTATGAGACTTAAATTGCTAAGAATGCATCAGATTTAGATATCTGTGTCTACTTGTACCATACAAATGGAAGTGGAAAATAAAAGAAAAAGTTATAAATATACTGGTGGGTGTATGTCAAGACATAGCTACAGCACAAGTAGTTTCATGGCACCCTTTCATAGTCACTTGCATCATTTCTGGTTAAAAAATGTAATTTTTCATTTATTATTAAAATATGTTCATATGCTGGACATATTTTCATTTATTATATTATTTATTATGTGTAAATATTCAGGACCAAAGCAGTACATGAAACACATTGCCAATAAGAATTTAGGTAAAGTCAGTATAGCCAAAAATGTCCTAAATGGTACGAGACATCTTGTAGCTACTATTCCAATTTTCCAATACCCATTTGTAGATTGATTTGCAAATATAAATAAAGCCAGTCTTGCTAAAAAATTAGTTTTCCCCATAATTTTGTTGCCACGTTCAATTTAAAATTGTACCATGAATGAAATTTTGGATTGCCTTGCACAGGTCATAAAAAAATGAAAATCCTGTTAATTATGCTTTGACTCTAGATTGAAACAAAATGTAAGAGTACTTCAGTTTGTTTTCCTTAATTCTGATAATTAAATCTAGTCTGTTAATGAATTTAATGGCAAGTTAGAAACTGCTGCCAAATGTTAAGGGTTTGTCATACAGTGCCTGCTAATTCTAGTTGTCTCTGTACTTCTGTAGAACCATGATTCGCTACCTGCATCATTAAATGCCATTTTTCTTTGCTGTGTGGCTTAAAACTGTATGTTAGTGGAGTTCTACACTCAAATTCTTAAAATGATTTTGACTTCCACAAAAACATCTTTTCCTGTTCTTCTATAAAAGCCATATTTGATATGGTTTACTTCTGTCATGTTGTTTGCATGTTTTTCTTTCAATATTCAGTGTATTTAAGTCAAAACGTATGCTATATTATCCATCTCCATGCATGTTTTTGTTTTCTCAATAAGTATATTATACTTTAGAGTTGTTAATAGTGCTTATCTAAACACATCAGTGGGTTATAAAGTATTGTGAGTAGGGAAATGGCCATGCTTTGGGTGTAGCCTTAAAAAATGAAGAAGAGAAATAACAGGCTGAACAGAAAACCTGAATGCAAATGTTACATGTGTAGCAGAGCTCAGGTAGAACAAGACGGCAGCAGAGATGAGACATCCTGGCTGTCAGAAGGCCTGTCAGTCCTCTGAGCTGATGAAATTCTCATTTGGCTTGTCTGCCAAACACATTCGAGTGAGGGTGTTTATTCACTATGGCTTCAGTGGAAGCTATGTGTCTATACAAAGACTTTGCAAATCCACATTTAAACTTGTTTGCACATTCTCTACCTGCTGACATAGTCTGTTGTATAATTAGAAATAATTTAAGTACGAAATAAAAAAAGTTGCTGACAATTATTGATCTTTTAGCTAAGATGTAGATATTTTTTAAGTGCATTGCTACACCGATCCAGTTAAGTCATACCAATTGTTTTAACTAAGTAGAATGTACCAACCGTTTTCTTTAATCTGTAAGCATATTAGTTTTGTCCTGGTGCTACTTAAGTGTATTGAATTGAGAGGTCAAACATAGAAATAAAATAAAAGCATGACAATAGTATGGCTTTCATTCATACTTGATACTGTACAAGGGATTGTCATGGCTAAGAAAATAGCCCAGCACCATGACCATTTTCCACCTTAATATTTTTATTTTTAGTGAAATAATTCTATTGACAATGTAAAATTCTGGTGTTTAATGCAATGTATTCATACATCTTTTACAGTGATGTTTGTGTTGCTTGGTACATGAACCTATTACATTTATACTGTTCTTGTCTCGAATCTTTCCAGAAAAGTGTGTCTACTTTCATAATTATTTGTAAGACTTATCAGATGTTTTTCTCTTGATGTTCTTTTTTGCAGAGTGCAGAAACAGCGGCCACACTGTATCAGAGTTTTCAGGAAGGTACTACAGGTATAATGGAGGTAGTCAATGAGCCAGCAGATGTGTCAGTAAGGCCATGGACCAGGCATATGTCAGCCACTGAGCGACTCAGCAAAGTTATACAGGAGCTGGTGGACACTGAAAAGTCTTATGTTAAGGTATGGAAATAAGAGACCAACAAAAACATCACATTGTGCATTTAGACTCACACTGATGATTGATGCTTGGAAAAGATGATTCCGAGTGAGCTGATAAGAAAGCAAATGTATCATTTTATTCAGGAAATGTCATGAACTTTACAAATTAAGGAATATATGATGAACAATAATTTCAAGTATGGTATACCACCTCCTAGCTGTCTGTGAAAGGTGACTTTACTAGAAAGGACTACTAAAAGGCAAAGAGGACCTCACAGTTAAATAATAATAAAAAAAAGTTTAACAAACTTAACATAAAATAACTTATTTAAGTTAGTGCGTTACTAATATACTTTTATCAGTCTATTTCTTAAGTTTTAACTATATATAGCACTCTTTTTATTGTGACTGCCATTCCAGGGAGATTAACAAATCATAAGCATGGACAGGTTAAGTAATTTCTTAAGGATTCCCAGGCAATCCAAGGCAGAGATTGGAACCATAGCCTTTAACTTAGACACTATGAAAAACTGTTTAGGAAAAAGATCATACAAACACGTATTTCTTTCCTCTTTTCTTGCATAACTTGAGTGGCTGCTCCTAATGTTGTGTAACATTCTAGAAATCTCAGTAGGTATTAGAATGACAAAGATATTCAATTTAGAGTGTACTTTTACACCAGGTAATACTAATTGCGTACAGTGTTATGTTTATGAATTATGCTCATGAAGATTTTTTGTTATCACTGTGTATGCTTTATATTTTCATTCAATTGTAATGTTTCATAGTAAATATCATTAAGTGTCAAGCAAACATATGCATTTAAAGGGATAAAATCACATTGTCGGGTGCATAAAGTAGCATACTGCAGATTTCTAAGTATTTATCATAATTAGTAAAGGTATGATATCATCCTGTTTTCACATACTCCAATTCTGTTAAGTCAGCTTATAAGAAAAAAAAAAACACTGACAAGTATAGTGATCCCCCGCTATATTGCAGTTCAGCTATCGCACCCCCACAACATCGCAGATTTATTAATACTGTATTATTATTATTACTAGGGGGCTCCACCCCCTGCTCACTTTGCTAACCCACCCCCAGGTTTGGTTTACCGGATAAACAATTTAAAGAGATTGTTATTTTCATGGGAATTGTTACATATGCATTATTTTCATTTTTACATTAAAACTTTTGTAAAAAGAATATTTGTCCTTTATTTCCTGCCCCGGGTGTGGTCACATCTCTTTCTAGTGGAACTCATAACGCTGCTCGCGTTGTGAAGGGGGGGGGGGGGGTCTGAATGCACTCTAAAGAGATGCGATCGGCTCAGCTGCTGTCTGATGCTGCTGCTGGTCAGCTGTGTGTTTTGCTTGTCGCACTTTGCGTCAATCACTTAAAAGCCTGTACAGCAGCTGTCCTTTTGCCACTTCGCGTCTCTGCCGCTAGCAATCTGAAGGAGAAGTGGGGGGAGGGTGTGAGGGCTGAACGCACGGTAAGGAGAAGTGCTCAGATCATCTGCTAGGTTGCTGCAGCTGCTGCTGGCAAGCTGTGTGTTTTGCTTGTCATTGTTTTAAGAGCTGGAAGCACCTGAAATTTGTCTGCCAAAAGCATTCCAACAACTGCTAGATTAGATATCAGTAAACCTGTTTTAAATTGTTTGTAAGTAGGGCGTGACGTGCAGAAGTCACCATCTCACGGGTTTTGCTTCCTAAGGTTGTAATGTCTAGTCTTGCGTGTCGTCAAAGTGTCTCTCTGAGATTATCTGGTCTCGATCGCTTCGCTCAACTCCCTCGGAGGCGCGCTATGCTCCTGCCACTTTGCATCTCTCCCACTCGCGTTGTGAAGTGGGGTAGCTGAAGGCACGCAAAGGAGAAGTAGACAGATCAGCTACTGGGTTTGTGCTGCTTCTGCCAAGATGCCTGTTCTGCTTGTCGCTCTGCACATTGATTATTTAAAAGCCTGTACAGCAACTGTCCTTCTGTCTCACTGCCTTGTCTTGCGTGACGTTAAAATGTTTTATAATACAGAGATGTTACTCATATCCTTAGCCCAACATCCACATATAAGTGTTTACAAAGTGTGTTTTAATAAGTTTACATGTGTTTAAAGCGTGTGGGTGGGGTAATTTAAGGCTGAACTATTAAAAAAAAATGTTTATTTTCTATGGTCTTTCTATATCACGGATTTTCACGTATCGCTGATGGGTCTGGAACGTAACTTCAGTGATAGTTGGGGGATCACTGTAACTTGAAGTGCACTTCACTGGCGTCTCCAGTGGATATCATTTTATTTCTAATCCTTGACTCTCTTTTCAGGATTTGACTTGCCTGTTTGAAATCTACCTAAAACCTTTACAGAATGAGATTTTCCTAACTCAAGATGAGGTACGTACAGTAAAAAAAAAAAAAAGTGCAGAAATATTTAACAGCTCTACTTTTTTATTGTATTATTCACTTCCATATCTGTCTATAAAAGGCATATGAGGCCCTCTACAGTGTTGATGATTATATACATACCATTGGGTCAAATTTTATAAAATCACACCTAAATCTTTCACGTTTTCCATGTAAGGTTTCTGTATATTGAATGATCCTGTGCTTTATACAAGCACACTTACAGGAATTTTTATGCCACACATTTTAATAAAATAAATTACTTCTAACAGTATTAACAGATATCAGTACCACCACTTGATCATCCATTCGTTTCTGATGTGACTGAAAAT
>JANRMT010062791.1:25916600-26014106 GCA_026402145.1 Polypterus bichir lapradei
TATATATTTATTTAATTTTTTTTTTTAATTAGGGCTAATTGGCACAAATTAGTAAGGGGACACCCTGTAACACCACTTGTGCGGTACTTGTGCAAGTGATGCTTTACAATTAAGGCCTAGCTTTTTTTATTATTATTATTTATTTATTTAGATTTTGTAGTAGTGTTTGTCCCCATTAGCTTCTCAAGCTCCCTGCATGTTTTCCTCAAATGTGCATCAATGGTGATTTTAATAGACACAATGTATGTAGAAGCTGGAGTGACTTTAGTACAAGTGATGCCAGTTATTGTACTTACTAAATAAATTAATACCTAAATGTATTACCTGAACAATTGTTTTTTTTCTTCCATTTTGAAAATCCATTTTTACTTAAGTAAAAACAATAATTTCCTGGCTTCCACATATCTTACCAGTGCTTTGTATATTTTTAACCTAACTGTGTTTCTTATCTATAGATGGAGTCCCTCTTTGGTAGCCTTCCAGAAATGTTGGATTTTCAGAAAGTGTTCCTTCAGACATTAGAGGAAAGAATTGGTTCGAACCCTGATTTCACCACTTTGGAAACTCCGCTGCAGTTTAAGGTATCAATGTTCACTTCATTTGTTGTTAAACTTTTAATTTGTCTATTACTGAATGTAATTTGTTATATTATAGCTTTAAATAAAATTAAAAAGTTGCCGGGTGATGTACTTTGAATCGCTCCGTTGTCTCAAGTACAGTATGTTATTCTCTATCATGTTTGTTAAATTTGTTTGTGACTTTTTAGGTTCGCATTACAGTACACTTTGTTTCTGGTTTTCAGTGTAGACATTAGTATGATTTCTACATGCAGCTACACATTCTGTATGAATTTTCCTTTTCGTTTTGTTCTTTATTTATAGTTTACCAACATTAGCATTAATGTAGTAAGAATGTTATTACAAACAGCATCTATCACCAAAGATGCCAGTCAGTGTTTGCTAGGCCTCCTTCAGTGGTGTTGGCAAGTCAGAGTTTATGACATATACCAACTCAATATCAACTTGGGTACTGTTGATGCCAAGATATGGATACACTTTTCTAAGCAAGTTTTTACACATTAATTACTACCAGTGGCAGCAAGTCCAATAAACTATTTCTATTTTCTTTCTTCCAGCACCTCAGTTATATATTTGTGTTCCATTGAAAGCTTTCTTTTTCAGCTTATTTTATATTTAAGGTGCACAGCTTGCTTTAATGTGAACATTTTAATTAGTTGCCATGCTGCCTCATAAAGCATTCTATGGCAGTCTGGTTTTTGTTCCAGTGAGCTTACAGCTGCTGAAAAGTTTGGTTAAAACAGGAATTTGTTTCAGTAGTAAAAGTCAGGGAAACACAATGTAGTTTAAGTGTGATTCTTAACTATATTATTGTTTTGCATTTGTTCATCATTTAAGTTTATTGATAATCTTTCGTTGGTTTCTTTATCTGCCAGCGTTCTTACGCATCTAAGTGCTGCTGAGTTTATAGCACATCCATCCACCCATCCATCCATCCATTATCCAACCCGCTATATCCTAACTACAGGGTCATTGGGGTCTGCTGGAGCCAATCCCAGCCAACACAGGGCGCAAGGCAGGAAACAAACCCCGGGCAGGGCGCCAGCCCACTGCAGGTTTATAGCACATAGACAAAAACGCTTCAATCAAGTAATTATTTATTAAACATTCATGCATGTAATTGTCTTCCAGAAATTGCTGTTTTCTCTTGGAGGCTCCTTCCTGTATTATGCAGACCACTTTAAGCTGTATAGTGGCTTCTGTGCAAATCAAATCAAGGTTCAAAAAGTGCTTGAGAGAGGTAAGCAGCATGGTTAAAATATCACATCTAAGATGACAAGATACCAGTAAGAGTCTGCTGGTAACTAGCAAACATTTTCTTAGATTCAGTAGACAGAATTGTTTTTACACAGTTTGGTGCAAAACTTGTATTAATGTTAAAAAAATACCTTACAGTTGCAGTGCTTGCATTAGATATTCATCACTGCAATAAAAGGTTCATTTTTTTATTAGTGTATATTTACTTATTTTAGATTTTAAAAAGATGCTACTTGTACGTCGTCCATGCTATGTACTCTAAGCCCTTCAATTTTGACATTCTGAGTCCATGTATGACTTTAAAAGCTGCATTTTTTTTTATTGAACACAAAAATGTGTTTTAAGAGTCAAGTGGTTTCTGAGGATAGGTTTGCTAAAACATTTATGTTAGGGCAGGTAAGTAAAGTTGGTGTTTTCCATTAACAATGCAAAGGTTTGACTAATGGTCTTCTGCAAGTCAGCCATGTCATAGCCTGTGCTTGATTTGCTCTGCACTGCCCTCTTTTGGACAGTTGAAGGGACGGTAAGGAGATTAGGGCAGACAGCGTTAGTTCTTCCAAATACAACACGTTCAACAATTTATGTTGTTGATTTAATAATAGTAGTAATAATAATAATACTTAGGGAAGAAAGCATTGATCTAAAGATTACTGTTCATTTAATCATAATAGAGGTAATAATAATACTTGGGGAAGAAAGTATTGACCTGAAGATTACTGTTTCTGTCTAGTTCAGTTTCTTAAACTCCCTTATTTCCCATTAATGGAACAATGCAAACGGGAATGTGTTGACGTACAAACTGCCTAAAGTTTGGAAACCTAAATTAATTTAAACCACTTTGCAGAGATCTGTTTTCATTTTGACAGTTGACCAGTGTCAAAAAGGCCAAATTAAATGCACTGTGATTCAGTGTTTTATAATAATAAAATGTGAAGACTTCCAAGGGGTTGAATGTTTTATTGGTGCTGTATATATTGCCTTTAAGACATAATATAATATATAATAATTCAATTAATATTAGGTGTAGGATGGCAATTATAAAATAGGATGTAGTCCTGCATTATACCAAAGTATTAGGTGGATGGTTATATACAAATTTTGCGGTTTTTGTAGCAGTAATACAACATTAATGTGGAAAGCAGATTATTTTATTCAATTCAAGGAATTCTTTGCTGTTAAAAAAAAAAAAAAATCCCTAAATATGCATCAGTTTTTCCATTGCCGTTTTTAGTTTTCAGAAAAACACTTTTATTTACTACTTTACATCATAGTATGGTTTACATTTAGGTGTAACTGTGTTATCGACAGCATTTCCAGCTTGAATCAGGTATGACGGCATATACGCACTTACATTCTCAAGCCCTCTTCAGTTCTGGTCAGGGTTACTGGGCTTGGGAGTATGCTGTTAAAATCTTATTATCAAGTTCCACTAGGATTTATGCATCATTCCTTTAACTTTGTTTTATTTTCCTAAAATAATGGGTCATTATTCCAACACACCAACATATTTTCAGGTATGTTTGACTGTACCCTATTGCAATGTCTCTTTAACACTGCATGGTTTCCCTTTATCTACAGTAATACATACTTGGTCAGAAGGATAATTGTTGAAGTGCTAGATGATTAAAGAGGAGATAAAAAGACTGCTGCCAAATACATTTAGCATAATTGCACCGGAAAAGTGCATAATGTATTGTTTTATATTCAGCTGAATGATTGTGTATACAGTATATATATCCATGTCTTATTTTTGTGCTGAAAGAAAACTGAAATCTCGGTAAGTGTGTATACAGTGAACTGGGGCCATTGATCATTAAAGATAATGCTGGAGTATTTTCAGTGCTGCAGTCAAATAACTGGATTGGGCCTTTGCCAAAACCAAATCAAGATTCAGCTCAATTTGATTTTATCTAGGTTTAACATGTGACATTTTGCAAATATATTAGTCAACTCAATAATATAAAATTATGTATACATATTAACAAGGTGTTGGTATTTCTTTCTCCCTTCAAGCAGAAGATTTTATATACTGTTATTCCAAAAATGATATAAAATTGTAGTTTGATAAAAGTTCTGCTATGCTTTGTTTTGCTTTACATAAAGTGAAATAGTCTGGCTTAAGGGCATTGAGCATCTGTGGAGCTTATGCACACCATTTAAAAAAAAACACATAGTACGGTATGTGTCTAATTTTATCTGAGGTTGTTTCATTTAGTTTATATTTAATTTTCTTGATTGTTACTTTTCATGTCATATTTTAAGTTCAGGTGGATATCTTTCAGTTCCATCTACTGTACTTTGGTATTTTGCTGCTCAGTGGAATGGGCCCTTGCAAAATAAAACATCTTAAGGGTGACAGGGCCTACACATCAAAATCCTGTGTTTTGTTAATTTTTTTCTATTCCTTTGCTAATTGCAGCTAAAACAGACAGAGCCTTTAAAGAGTTCTTAGATGCAAAAAATCCCACAAAGCAGCATTCATCAACTTTGGAGTCCTATCTCATCAAGCCTGTCCAGCGAGTCTTGAAGTACCCATTACTTCTACGTGAATTGGTGTCTCTAACAGATGCTGAGAGTGAGGAGCACTATCACTTAACAGGTATGTTTATGGTCACATTCAGGCACCAACTGAAACATGAAGTTAATATAGGATGAGTGGGTTTGGCCATTTTCAAGTTGAAGTTATTGAAATAAATAGAAAAGCTTTCAGGAGAGATGTTTAAAAGCACATTGTGCTCAAAATGAGTCACTGCACGTTGTATGAGAGAATTTCCATTAAACGTTCAAACATATCTGCTGAAAAATTAATGAAGATGTATTTTATTCCTTCTTTTACAATGCGTTTTATGGTAGAGTGCATTGTTTACATTTGAAGGTAATTTATTATGCTGGAGTCAGCCTTATTTATAAGAGCACTGTATTTATTTTTCCAAATAGTTATTTTCAGTTTGATGGAATCCAGGCATTTCTACACTTCAAGAGTAATATTTGCTATCTTTAGATTAGGAAGAAATTATTTGTTTTTGCATGCTTCATTTTGCTTACATACTGTAGTTAATGAAAGCAAACAGCTGCTTATACAATTTTGAAGAGATTATTTACTAAAGTGAAGCAGACCTGAATAATGACATCCAAAAGAATAGAATTAACATTACAATAATCATAGGTTAACATTAAGGTTCTCCATATGTGCAAACTGTCAAGTTTGTATAACAAACTAGAGAGTTGGGAAACAAACACCTGTGCAATTTTTTTAAAACAACAGAATTTAGGACAGTACTCTTTCATCAAAATGACCTCCACTTAAAGCTCCTGTGAAGCACAATGTTTTAATTGGCCAACCCTCTGCCTCAAATTTAGCAAATAATACACCTTTTCTGTAAATTTAAAATACACTTATGAAAGTTTTTGGTGCAGCTAGTAATTCACAAGTAGTACCCTAAGATGAAGGACATTGGCTATCATTCACATACATTACATCTTCTTAATTGTTGCCATTTCTATTTTACGACAAATCTTTTATCACTTCCAGCGTGTCGCAACAAATTGCACAATTTGATGCCAGATTTCTAAATTTAATACATCTGTAATGATAGAGAAGAAAATAAGCAATTCAATGTTTCCTCCCAATGTACTCGTTAAGCTTTTTTATATTTTTTTAGTTACATGCTGATTGATTGATTGGCTATATTATTTTCCTGTAAGTCTATATCCTTGTTTTTATGTTTATGCTGCTCTATGCATCTGAATTTCCCTATTTTCTATCTAATTTCCATCCACCCTTACTTTGTACTATATGGTAGAATTGATACATAATCAATCACAAGTGATTCCACTTTAATTTATCAAATGCAATATACAAATTGTAATAGGCCTAGTGTATGAAAACAACAGTTTACCTAACTGGATACAATACAAATACAATGTATTTTTGTATAGCCCAAAATCACATAAGAAGTGCCACAATGGGCTTTAACAGGCCCTGCCTTTTGACAGCCCCCCAGCTTTGACTCTCTAAGAAGACAAGGAAAAACTCCTAAGAAACCCTTGTAGGGAAAAAAATGGGAGTTCTAGTCAGTTTTTTTTTTTTTTAGATGTGGGTTTTTACTTCATTCACTCAAACATTTGTTTTCAAGTTTGTCAGTCGAAGGTTCACATGAGGAGGTGGGGTGGAGATGTAGTTGCATAGTATTATTAAACATTTTCAATTTTCAGTTGTTTACATTGTTCACTCAAGCATTTATTGTAATGTGTTTTTGTCAGTTGTAAGTTCAAATTTTTTTTCTAATGCATCTTTTATTTTATTAATAAGGCTTTAGCCCAAAAGCTATAACCAGACAATACAGTTCTAAGACTGATTTGTGTTGTACTTTTTAAGTTATTACGAACAGCAACCGTGTTTACAAGCTGCACATTTGCATGGCCAATGCAGTCAATTTAATGTTTTCTATTTTGGGTTGTTTTGTGCCCTCTCAACATACTACTACTGGCAAACAAAAAAGTGGGTCAGCTGATTAGCTGATTTTATATTTTTTCTAGAAGGTTACTACATTTCAATCAAATCAAAGCATTTCTTAGAATTTTCTATTTTAGGGGTTGTTTTTACCCCTAAATTTTGATATATTTAAAGATCCTTTTTTAGCGGAAACATACTGCCCTAGATGTACAATCCTGTCAAATTTCATTTTTTAAATTACATGAGCAATAGTGTTTTTGTTGGAGTGAGTGAGTAAGTCAGTCAGTTGTGAATAGTACATGGATAATGATTCCATTAACATATATGTCTGGTAGTCATTTTGCTGCTTTTCTGTTTCTATGTATAGTTTAAAATTGCTTTGTTTTACTAATGGGTTCCTTTCTCTGTAGAATTCTAATGATACTTGCAAACCATGCTTTGTTGGTGACTCATACTTTTTAATGGATTTGGTAACTACTGTGTATTCCACTATAGTCTCTGACAGCAAATATAGATAAAAGCAATTTGCATATTTATTTAATCTAGGTTGACATAATAATAATGAAAGTAGATTTGTAGTATTGTGGCCAGCTTTCATGTTTGACCATTTAATGAATAAAATCTTGGCATGAAACCCATTTTTCCCACTTGTTTTTTGTTCACCTCTGTATTGTTTGTGATTATTTATTGGTGTTTTTTTTTTTTTTTATTTTATTAATAAAGTATGTTCTCTGGTTTTCAACAAATACAGAGTAGAGGTTGTAAAAGGGTTACTGTGTAAACAAAAACTTAACATTATTGTATATTACTGTTTTCAGAGGCACTTAAAGCAATGGAAAAAGTTGCAAGTCATATTAATGAGATGCAGAAGATCTATGAAGATTTTGGAACTGTATTTGATCAATTGGTTGCAGAGCAAAGTGGACCTGAAAAAGAGGTACAGGGCTTTTTTAGTAATAGTAAAAGTAACATAAGTGCCATTTTACAGTGTTTTATTTGGTTAAAGGATGTTTTTTCCTTGTGAATTGGGAACTATATTTGATGAAAAATTATTCAACGCAGTATGGACTGATTACATACAAAAAAAATCTATTAATTCCTAAGTGTTCAGCAAAAATGGTTTGCAACCACCCATATACCACAGAAAGGTGGACCCTTACAAGCACTGTTGGAAGCTAATTTATAATGCAGCTTATAAGGACTCTTTTAGTGAATATAGAGTACTTAAAAACACATGGTGGATTTTGATTTGTGAGTTCTTGATTTGCTTAAACTGAATTGTGTAATATGATCTCCACCAATAGCTACCAGAGTACCAGCTACTGTAGGTGTGCACCAAAATGCTTTTTTACAAGGGATTCAGATTTCAAATGTGTTTCTATACACATGTTTACTGATGGAAATCAGTTTTTTGATTTTTTTGGGCTTTGTTGGTTAGTGTATGGCATGTTAAATACTCGGGCTGAACCTGTAGCATATGAAGTACTTGCAGGAAATGCATATTGAGGCTAATGAAACAATCACATTGCAGAATTTTCAAAAACTTGAAAGCACTTTCAGGAAGTTACAACAGAGTACAAAAAGTGAGTGGTGTTGTGATATTTGGTTTACAAATGCATGTAAGCAGGGATGAAAATTTAAATGCCTGCCAAGTCTCAGTAAAATCAGCTATGACTTCTATCTTGTGCTGCTTCCTTTGCAAGTCTGAGGCTTAAGGATGTTACTACTGCCTCTACTATATTGCTCACCTTTATTTTAATAGTGACCACCTTTTAAAATATTTTGGCACTTTTTTATTATCTAATTTTTTGTGTTAAAATTTATAAGGCCATTGCACACTCCTCTCAGCCCAAGACACTCCTTTACCTCTTATTTTGTCAAATGGCTGATCTCAATTAGCTATGGGAAAAATAAACACAACTGGTGACACAATTACACAATGAATTGAAATAAGACTGACAGCAGCAGGATGAGATGACACGGTATAAAGTGAACTAGGGAGGGTATCTTGTTGACATTGGAATAGATTTTAGATAAACCCAACAGATGTCAAAACCTGAAATATGCCAAGTCAACTGTACAGTCAGTGGACATGCATGAAAACATTGTATATGTAAAAGGACTTGAATCTGAAAGACACAAACAGACAAGCCTGTTTAAAGTTAAAAGTCTGTTTTTAGTATAGGTCGCTAAGTAAGTAGAAAGTGAAAAACATGTCTAGGGAAACGTGATGCATGATAGGTTTTACCCTGTTAACCTTTAATTTGCTTTTTTGGTTGTTGGTTTGTTGCTCCTTAATGTCCTGGTGTCAGAAGAGAAACCCCTAAAAATTTTCATTTTTTTACTGCCCATATGATAAACTTTCTATTTTTGTTTCTACAACACAGGTCACAGAGATTTCCATGGGAGAGTTCCTCATGCATTCATCGGTTGTCTGGCTGAACCCATTCCCATCTTTGGGCCGTCTGAGAAAAGATCCTGAGCTTACCGTATTTGGTAAGTTTATTAAAAATAATGAAGCATGCATCAATTTTGAATACACCTTTAAAGATATTTAGTAATAATACACTTTTTTGTTATGATCTCTAGAAAACTGAGTATAGTACATATAATCACTATTGCCCTTTCTGCTTATTATCCTCAAAGTAAAAAAAAAATTGATCACAAAAAAAGAATTGCTAAGATGTGCCTTCACAAAGACTCTAGCACAATACTCATAAAGAGAGATTATCTTCAAATCAAACAAAAATGTATTCTTCTCTAAAAGATACAAACCCACTTCGACCTAATTTTAAATTTGAGAAATATACAGTGTCAAGCTTAGTACTCTTAAATTCTGTGTGGATATGATATGTTCAGGCTTACACGTTCACTCAAAGCTGATGATGGTTCTTTTATTCCTAAGCATTTGCTGCACAGTTTGATCTCAAGGTTTTCTGCTGCTCCACAACTGTGCCCCCATGTATCAGTTATCACTTTAAGGTGAAAGCACATGTGTTTAAATACAATTCATTCAGGCACTGCTAATTTGGTTTATCTTGTTAAACTACCTGCACTATGTCTTGCTCCACTGGGCCTCAGACTGACACACTTATGCTAGTACATGCCCATGTCAGCATGCTAGCATCATTTGTGTGTGCGTGTGTGTGCGTGTGTGTGTGTGTGTACCTTTGTTTTGTAACGTCCAACCCCTTACCCAGCTGGCAGCTACACTACCAAGACCTGTGGCCTGGATGAATTACTGAGGCTAACCTATATATACCAAGCCGTACCTCTAACAAATAATATTTTTCCCTCAATCGACAGTTTAAACACAAGCACACAAAAGCAGATATGTAAAATAGGTTTATAAATATTTTAAATGAAAAACAATAACAAAAAATGCAAATTCTACATGTAGAAAATATATATATATATAGATATGTATATCCCTCCACAAAAGCAGCAACATGAAAACACCATATATACAATAACAAACCCTCCCTTGCCCCTGTAACGTATAACAAACACAAAACACAAATAACAATAATGAATGAATAATGAAATGACAATGATCGTAAACTTGAGTCCGGGTATATTATTGTCCTGAATACGGATGACTGATCAACAAAGAATGGATGCGTTTGAATCCCCTGGAAAAATGGAACAGTCTCACTGTGTTTCCTCGGCATATGGTGGATAATGGAAGTCCAACCCCGGGGTTTCTGCCGATGATTGAGCTGAAGTGAATCCGGCGGAATGAGAAACAAACTGGATACAAAGCGCAATGTGAAAAATAGCAGGAAATGATGGTTCGTTGTTGTTAAATGAAATCTCCATCTTTTTCCTTCCTCTCTCCCCTCTCTTCTTTCCCTCCTGATCGTTTCAATAGTAAAGAGCCAGATGTAACTGAATGCGAACAGGTGCTTTCCATCCTGGGGCTGCAGTCTCTCTCCCTCATCCGTCCCCTCTGCACTTACGGGGACAACATTCACTGACATACACATAACGAACAGTAAATGGGACGATGGAAATAACACGCACTCGGCACTCACATCAAATATATTATTACTATGTAGCCCCACTACAGTTTCTGTACATTAGTAACTGAGTTCCATTCTTAGTCAGGTAAATGTCACTATGGTGTTTGCACATTCTCCATCTCCCACCCTTTTTTCTTCAGTTACTTTTGCTCTTGGTAATAATTTGACTCTGAACAAGTGAGAGGTCACTTTTTCTGTGTCTGGTTTTCTCTGTCTTTCGAAATTACTACAAAAACATCAAGTACACAAAAACAACTCTCCACTTTTTTCACATTTTCGTTTGTTGTAGCCTTATGCTGAAACTATTAAATTTAAATTATTCCCCCATCAAACAACAGTGTATACCCCATAATGAAAAAGTGAAAACAGGATTTTAGAAATGTTTGTGAAATATCACATTGCCACAAGTATTCAGACCCTTCATGCAGTGCTTAGTTGAAACACTTTTGGCAGTGATTATGGCAAGGAGTCTTCTTGGGTTTGATGTGTTATAAGCTTTGCATACCTGGATTTGTGGATTTCTGTAATTTTTCTCTGAAGATCCTCTATTAGATTTGATGAAGCTCATAGGTGGACAGTTATTTTCAGGTCTGTCCAGAGATTTGGCCAAAAGCCAGGCTCACGGAGGGCCACTTAGTAACATTCCCAGAATTATCCATAAGCCACTCATAATTTGCCTTTGCTTAGTGCTCATTGTCCTGTGGGAAACTTGAACTTTTGGCCCAACCTGTTGTCAAGAGTGCTTTGCAGTACGTATAATTGAGGATTCTTTTGTACTTTTTCCTCAACCCTAACTAGTCTCCAAGTCCCTACTGCTATATTGGTATTTGTTAATCATACATTTTCTGGATCATATGTATATTGCATTTATCAGTCACACACTATATGAAGATCCCTTTGAACTGTTAAATGTCCTATGCCAGTTGAAATGACAAAGAAACTTGACATCTGTGAATTATTCTTGCAGATATTCCCAAGTGGATGTGATCCACTTAGAAATGCTCCCACTACCTGATATACTCTCTAAGAGCACAAATGTTCTCTTCTGCCTAATAGTTGTTCAGCTACTTAACACAGGACAAATTATAAAAAGTTAGCAATCTCCATCCATCCATTTTCCAACCCGCTGAATCTGAACACAGGGTCATGGGGGTCTGCTGGAGACAATCCCAGCCAACACAGGGCACAAGGCAGGAACTAATCCCGGGCAGGGTGCCAACCCACCCCAGGACACACACCAAGCACACACTAGGGCCAATTCAGAATCGCCAGTCCACCTAACCTGCATGTCTTTGGACTGTGGAAGGAAACCGGAGCGCCCAGAAGAAACCCACGCAGACACGGGGAGGACATGCAAACTCCACGCAGGGAGGACCCGGGAAGCAAACCCAGGTCTCCTAACTTCGAGGCAGCAGCGCTACCATTGCGCCACCGTGCCGCCCGTTAGCAATCTCAAACCTGCTTAATCCAGTTAAATATTTTGAGAGGTTAGAAGTCATCCTGGGAGCACTGGATTCAAGGTAGGGATACAGTTTTGAGGAGGCTTCATTTAATTGCAGAGTCATATGACTATATATGAGATCAGTTTAAAGTTCCAAATTCACCTACACCACACATGTTTGGTATGAGCTCATGTCTGCATTATGGGGCCTAGAGAAGGAATTGCACACAGTTGTTTGTAACCCACCTAAGATTTAATCCTGGAACTGCTTCAAAACATTATCTGTAGTAGATAGAACTAAACTTGTGCTTTATATCCCCACTTCAAGCCTGAAATGAATTAAGCAGGTTGGAGAATTTGTGTATATGTAGTATGGGATGAAATTCATAAATCAAGGCAAAAGATTGCATACACTCCTTCACACTCTTCATTTTCTGAACTGGCTGTTCAATAAATAACCAAAACACACTTGAATTAATAAACAGTACAGTAAGACTTATTGATATCACAAGGATAATAGGTGATGGAAAATATGTATGTCTTGATAAACATGAAATACAAATCTAATTTGCTTTGCTTTCTTTGCCCATTTCCCTATAAAGAGGACACAAACTTATTATCCTTTCTGTTTTTAATTTTTGTCCAAAAATTGCCAAATGAAATATCATTCAGTCCAAAATTCTTTTGTAAGGTGTGTGGTATGGTAGTTGGATTAAAGGAGAAAGTTATGGTTATTAGCAAGTAATGCATTTGTAAAATATCTCCTGTTTTTTGCAAATACGAAAAATTAAAAACATTTCTAAACAGCAAGAATACACTTCCTTAGTTCAAAAGGGAGACAAGTCAATCTCTTAGGATAAAAAAAATAGTATGACTTCAGGATAAAAAAAAAGTAGTATGACTTCATCTCGATAAGTCCCGTGTGTTATAATAGTGGGTTTTCACAAGACGTAATTTCGGCTGCTCCCGTTAGGGGTCGCCACAGCGGATCATCTTCTTCCATATCTTTCTGTCCTTTGCATTTTGCTCTGTTACACCCATCACCTGCATGTTCTCTCTAACCACATCCATAAACCTTTGCTTAGGCCTTCCTCTTTTCCTCTTCCCTGGCAGCTCTATCCTTACCATCCTTCTCTCAATATACCCAGCATCTCCCCTCTGCACATGTCCAAACCAGCGCAATCTCGCTTTTCTGACTTTGTCTCCCAACCGCCCAACTTGAGCTGACCGTCTAATGTACTCATTTCTAATCCTATCCATCGTTGTCACACCCAATGCAAATCTTAGAGCTGGAGGTTGCAGAGTTAAAGATGCTGTCCCCTGCTTTCTGGTCAGTGCCACTGCCTCCAACGCATATGTATGAAAAAATTTTTTTTAAGAGTTTATTGATGAGGTAATGTGACACAACAACAATTGAACTGTTACAGTCTGAGTGTCATTTATGGTGTTTTAGTTCGAGTATATGTATGAGGATCCTTTTTTCTTTTTCCAAGGTAAATTGTTGTTTTGTTGTTTTATGTGTTGACAGGAGTTTATGGGGGAGAATGTAATTTTTTTGAAATTTGCAGACATCCTTTATAAATGCTTAGAAAACAAAAAATAAGAATTACTAAGCATTTACAATAGTGACACTGGAGTATTTTGTCCCAACATTGACAGTATACTGTTTGACATAGATTTATATGTGAACTGGTGTATCTGTTTACATTATTTGCTTTTTTTGTATTACAGTTTTTAAGAAAGCTGTGATTTTGGTGTACAGAGAGAGTAACAAGCTTAAAAAGAAAATGGTAAGTGTTTCCTGTTATGTACAATCCAAAATGAGCAATAAGAATGTTAATATTTGATACTATATTAGGCCAAGTCACAGTGCAACCATGGTCATCTTTGCATGTGCATCTTTTTTCTGGTGACAGCCAAAATTAACTGTTTATAAATTTTGTTTGAAAGCACGCAAACTCCCGAGCAGCCTACATCCATGGTGATTTGGACCCATTTAAATTTCGATGGCTAATACCATTATCTGCTCTTCAAGTCAGACTTGGAAATGCCTCAGGTATGTGTTCAGAGTATGATCTTTACTGATTACTTTCCAATTTGTCATAAACTTTGCTACCTTTATTACTTAATTAGAAATTAGCTTGTTGTATATGCATTCATATCTGTGTATTTTTGTATGTGTGTGTATGTGTATATATGTTTCTACTATATATATGTATATGTATATATGTATATGTATTTGTATGATAAAACATGGAAGTCTATTACTTTGTTGTTAATAATTTGCAAAGCAGTTATGTCAAGAAGCTTTATGATGCTTTCTTATAAAGCTTTTTTATGCACATATGCACTGGCTATTGTAGGTTCAGAAAATGCACAGATGAAATGTTTTTAACAGAAGATTAAGGCTTGCATAATTCTTCTTTGTTGCTTCATTTGTAAATTACAAAGAAATAGTTCAATTAATCTGCTTTATATGAACAGTCTACAAGGTAAAGTGCTTTAAAAGGTATGAAAATGCCAAAATGAAATTTAAGATGCCATTATAGCCTTTTTACTTTACTTTTTATGCAGGGACTGACACGAATTGCTTTTGGGAACTGGTTCACACAAAATCTGAAATTGAGGGACGTCCTGAAACAGTTTTCCAACTGTGTAGCAGGTAAACATCCAGTTAAATAGAAGTCACTCACTCCCTATTACATATCCTGCGTTTTATCTAATGAGACAGATATGTCACTGTTAATGTTCAGCTAATGGCGTACTGGAGATGTGTAGTATAATTGCTGTGAAAGTCATGCTGACTGAGCTCAACAAAGCATAGCATGGAAAATTGTTAGGGCATCACTTAGGTTTGGGTGAGGAATTTTTTAATAAAGTAGTTGGTATTTAGAATAAACATCAATTTTTATATTATCTTATTTGACCTCCAAGGCCTGTTCATCCATTTTTGTGATTTAGGAAGCAACATACAGTAATAAACACACATTTTACACATGGCTGTTAGAAGATGTGCCATGACATTCACATTATCTTCATTTATTGTCTGTATCTTATTTACAGACCTTTACAGAATACTGCA
Organism: Polypterus bichir lapradei; assembly: GCA_026402145.1. Classification (NCBI taxonomy): domain Eukaryota; kingdom Metazoa; phylum Chordata; class Cladistia; order Polypteriformes; family Polypteridae; genus Polypterus; species Polypterus bichir. The sequence goes on from JANRMT010062791.1 coordinate 25,931,437, forward strand.
TTCTTTATACATGACATTGTTCTGGGATGAAGGGTGATTACAAAATGTGCAGCTTATGTTCATTTCCGAGAAAAGTATACAAGTGTGCAGTACACTGGATTTAATTAGTTTATGTTCTTTAAAGACCTGTGTTGTCAGAAAGCAGGCATTTTTCTATGATGAAGAATATTGTAAAACAGTCCATTGTACTGTATGTAATTAATGATTTTGCTTATTTTAAAACTATTAAATTATAGATTGAAGGAATTGATTTGGTGCTGAACTGCTACCTATAATAACTTGACGGATGTTATTGGGGATATTTTGAAAACAAATCTACAGCAAGGGAGGATTGGCGTGTTTGTTTCTTGCTTTCTTTTTATTGGGTTTAGGGAGAAATGTCCATTTTCTGACTCCTCAGAATAGTAAAGTGGTTAAGTACATGCTAGTCGAGTTAGGCAGGCCTATGTACCCATTTGTGTTTTTTTTTTTTTTTTTGGGGGGTGTTTCTTCTTGTGTTGAGTGATATCGGTAACTCCAAAATATCATTTGGGTTATGTTTTTCATTTTAAGAACTGAAGGGTGCATGATTTTGCTTATGTTGCACAGACTGCTGCATCAAATTGGTAGTATTTTTGCTGTTATAATTCTGTACAATGCTTTACTTTCAAATTGCAGCATTAATAATACTGTTTTTTCTGTGTAAATTACCTTTCTTTATAACCTCCAAATTGCAAAATTCTTAAAGTTCTGCCACTTAAGGATGCTAAAATGGTAACTGCACTACACAGTTGAAAATATTTAAGTGATTGTCAGTTTAAATACTTTTATACAAGTCTAATTTACATTTATTAAATGTGCTTCTCTTCCCAAGTGAGTAATCCCACTCCATTTAATTATCTTAATTCATTTGTAAATGCATGAGCATTTGCATATGCATGAGGATTTTATCTGACCTTCTATATTAAACTTTCAATTTATATTTTATACTGTAGAGATTATTATAAATTTATTTTGCATTTTTGTCCATTTTGTAGATATTTCTAGAACTAGTAAGATAAATAAACTGTACTTTATTTAAACCATAAACAACAAGATGCACATAACTAACTTAACAACTAGAGTTGGATATTTATTAAATCCAATCAAACCTGAGCTAGACACACACCACACACTACAGCATGCTAGTGTTTAATTGTTGTTTTGTGTAGAGCAACCAGAACATTAGTGAGACTGAGCTAAATTAGTTGTAAGTCTATATTGTTTTGAATACTTAACCAGAATACCTAAAGGATGACTTTCATATTGCTTGGCATGCCCAAGTGTGTTTCTTTGTTATGTCTTTGTTTGTTGAATTTTACACTGCAAATTTTATTGCTTCCTTTAGTGTACCAGAAACCAAGGCAAATACAATCAAGGCAATCCGTTCAATCCTACGGGAGAGCCTTCGACGAAACCTAAAATGTGACTTCCCCTTAGAGAAGAGTTGCAAAGAGCGCATTGTACCATTGCGAAATACCGTGCCAACGTCGGCAAGAATTGGTGAGTTACTTTGATGTGAAAGAGGTTACTGGATACAGATTTTCTTTATTTTGTAAACCTAACTGTCCCTTTCCTAAATTAGTCTACTAGATTCTATCTAGTCTACTTAATCTTCCCACTACTGTAAAATTTGTACATTTCTTCATCTTCATCAGTACACAATTTGTGGAATGACTACCATTTTGAAAGTCCCTTTGCTTCAATAAAATTTGAACACCTTGGACATCGGGTAAATTTAAATTCCCTAGGTCCTCATCTACCAGACTACTTAAGGTGAAGGTATTTATTAATGCTTGTTACATGGCTGCTTTAGGTAGCTTGCTATCCTTAAAAGGGCTGCTCACCATCACTCAGTTGGAATACTTTTTTTGCTTTGGTGGCCTTGTCATTTTTATAGGCCCCTCACAAGTGACTTTTAAGATGTTTGTTTGCATGATAAAATGACAGCTTATACTTTTCATCCCCGACTGATGAAACATGTCCACACAGTTGCATCACCCTCTCTTCTTCCTTGAAATGGCAAACACACTCTTCGATACGTTTATCTGTTGCAGGCCTGGGGCTGGTGATAGAAGAACAACACGTAGGGTCTTGAGTTCATCATTGTCAGGGTTGCACAGCAGAGATGTTAATGTAAGTTCTGTGCTGGCTTGCAATGCAGCAGGTATGTTAAATGCTGCATTATTATTATTTCACATAGTCTCCAATGTCTTCTGACTCTTGGAGGGCCCTTTAACGTTTGATTTGATCGGTGCTGCTTTAGATGGCTATTTCTTGTGAACTCAGCCCATATTGTCTTCCCTTACATGGGCCTGGGGACTCGAAGATCAGTTCGAGTTACTCTGTACCAGCAGTTAAAATATGTGTACCGGTGACCCACACCAACCCACAATGTTTCAGTTGCCTTAACCTGTACATTTTGTGACCAACATATGGTCAATTTCACATATGACTAAATAACTGGGCCCAAATGGAACTATAAGTGGGTGCATGACTGTACTGTATATCATCTCTTTATAAACATGAATAAATACTTCAGTTTTATAGCCACCTAATGACCTATTTTTGATTAAATTCACAGCTAGGTGTTGGTGTTTCCTGCATTCAAGCAGACAGATACACAGAAGTGAATGACCTGCTTAATAGTTTAAAGCCATTAAAGCCATTCTGATCAACCTGGAGGCTTTCTTAGAATTACTTACTTGTGATTTTGATCAACATCAATTAGATTTAAGTCATTAAAGAGTAGCAGGGTTTTTCTGTACTCTGTAATGTTTTAATATCACAGCCAACTGTTTATAAGCAGTAGTTTGTTTTCAAGAGCATAAAAAACAGTAAGGTTCATTGCTGTATCTGTATGTGTAAAGGCCCCATTTTCTCATAAAAGCTCTGCACACAGGCAAAAACTTGTGGGCTATAAAATTTAGTCCTGTTCTAATGGACAGTCCTATAACTTTCCAAAAGTTAATCCATGATGTTTCCTAGCCCAGATAAAAAACCATGTCTTAATTCGTACCATTTTGAAAACTTCATAATTACTGCTGTCTGTTTTGTCTTGCGAGGGTCCTAGGGTGACCCTTTTCTCGCCTTTTAAAATCTTTTATGTAGACCTTAGCAGAATTTCTCAAGCCCCACACAGTCTTACCACACTGTCAGGACTGACTGCTGTTGTAAAGAAAAGAGGAAAGTGCTGAACTACATCTGCAGTCTCAGGAAATCAGATAGAGTATCAGAACAATCAGGAGGAAATGTTCCTCATTTATTCATGTATTATAGATAATACGCCTAAAATAATAAAGTACAAATGTGAGAGTTGGCAAATAATTATAATAATATAACATGATTCATGTTAAGCATCCGGTATGCTTAGATTACCAGGTGGCTTCCTGTCTTAATATGTTGATTAGTCTCAGGTCCTGTGTGGTCCGGCATGGCCTGTGGTCCAGCATGCTATCTAAATAGTGCAACAGAAATGGCTCCTCCTCAGTATTAAAATGGCAGGGACACTTTGCCTTTCTGTCAGCCCTTAATTTAAATTTGTCCTGTCTTCCTAGGCAGGCAGACTCTGCCTCCATTCTCTCTTTCCTGGAGTTGCAATGGGTGTCATACGCTATTTATAAAAGCCAAATTTCCCCCTGAGGACAAATAAAGGTCTGTCTGTCTGTCTATCTATTTCTGGCCTCACTGGCCTGTTAAGAGCTTTTCATCTCGGCCGTTCTGTATTCCCCAAGGCTAGCTGACCAGTCAGTTTCTGAGATTTTATCTATATAGTGATCCCCTGCCTACCGCGATAGTTACTTTCCAGACCCATCAGCGATAGGTGAAATTCTGTGATATAGAAAGACCATATAAATAAACATTTTTTATAGTTTAAGCCTTAAAATACTCCTTCCACACGCTTTAAACACATGTAAATTTGTGATGGCGAGCGACGTCCGTGTAACGCTTTCCTTCCCAAAGCATATCTAGGAGTTTTACCTTCTCCTGAATGGTCAAGGTCTTCCTCTGACGCTTAGGCTCACTACTACCAGAAGGCTTAGAAGATGCAGGATGCTTGGGAGCCATCGTAAGGCTTAAAACAAAACGAAAAGTTCACAAAAAGTTTGCTCACAACAATCAGACAATAAGCAAGGTACGCGATACGCAGAGAACTGAGATGCGTTGGGGACCCATGCTCGCTGTTCTTGTGAGATCACACCACGTTAGCAACAGCCAATCAGAGCCCAAGAGAATGAGAATCCCTCTTTGATTGGTTGAGTCTCCTCTTTCAGCCAATAATGGGCTTTGTAAGAAATCATCTGGGTACTGTAACGCAAAACTCTTTGTCTACCGTAGTGTACAATATATGTATAAAATTAGATATGTTCCACAGAAAAATCCGTGATATAGTGGTGGCACAATAGCTGAACCGCGATATAGCGGGAGATCACTGTTCTAGTGTTCACCTATAGTTGTGTTCACCTATCATATTGTTATATCATTTCCATTAAAACATCTCCCCTCTGAATTTGTGCTTTTAGTTGAACGGCCCTAAGCTGTAATTAATGTTTAGTAAACCATTTTCTTTTTACCTGGCTTCACAGGGTCTTCACGAGCCTCCTGGCTGTGTAAACAGCTAAGCACTGAAATGACCTTCAGCAATGAGATGCTCAAAGGAAACCTCATAGATTCTGATGAAGGAAGTCTAAGCAGCAGTACCCAGAGCAGTGGATGCCACACGACTGATGCCAATCTTGAATCCAGCCAATCCCCCCATGTGACCAAACAGGAAAATGCCCACATAGACCTTGCTGATGATAACACGGTCAAGGAGTCGGACATTTTGAGTGACGATGACGACTATTGTGAAACAACAAAGAAAGAGTCTCCGACTAGTGACATTGAATCCCACTTTCAAAGACTGACTCTGTCAGATGATGGAAAAAGGGAAAGCCAACAAAACACGCATGTTCAAGTAGAATCGGAGGAGCCTGAAGTGCAAAGGAAACAACCCAAGCTTGTGCGAGCACATTACTGTGCAATCAGGCGAAAAGGAAACAGTCTTCGAAGAAACAAAGGAATTTTGTTAGCTATGAAAGAGCACAGTCGATCTTTGGACAGCCAGTCGGAGAGCACTAGCTTGGATTTAAATGCTCTTCTAGAGCGTGAGTTTAGTGTTCAAAGCTTGACCTCTGTCATCAATGAAGACTGTTTCTATGAAACGCCTTGTGACTATGCAAAGCCAACAACTCCTCTCTAGGAAAAGTTTTCTTTTTTTTTTTTTTTTTTTTCAGTGAATGAAGGAATTTTCAGTTCCCTGTTTCTACAGAATGGAGTGAAATGTACTTGAGATGGCCTTGAATTCTTTATTACAGGACTTTGCCTTGCTGTTATTGTGCACTAAAAAGGACACATTTTTGCCTACATTTTAAAATTAGAAGTTATTTTCTAATATGTTTTACTGGGAAGAGTGTTGTTTATTTATTAATAGTTTTATTTAGAAAGGTTGTTTTTATTGGAATAGCTTATTGATGTTCTTGCCGACAGATTCCTAATGTAACATTTGTTTTGTTGTAAATTATACTGAAAATGAGACATTACAAGCACTGTCTTTTCCTCTTTATTGGCTTCATCTGTGCAGTTTTGGAGTAACTTTAAGAACACTTTGTCTCAAGATTTGTAAAATAAATTAAGTTATTACATAGCTGGGCAACAGCTCTTCTAGTTATCTATGGCAAGGACTCACCTTTAATGTATTGGTTTAAATGTTCAGGTTATAACTGTATATTGTGTTATCTGGAACAAATCTGTACTGTAACTTGTTAGATATTTTGTACACTTTTTACTTGTTTCTGACATTGTACAGCTACAGCAAAGTGCTCTAGTTTGCAATAAATACACTGTCTACAAAATGTTACATTTTTATCACAATTCAAGTGCCCCAGTTATTGTTAATATGGTTTGGGGCCTGTTCTTGGACTTTTTGTGTTAGTTTTGCTCAGAATGTTGACAGTTTTTAATGGCATATGTGATGTGACAGATGCAAATTTTACAACTGTACACTTTTTATAAGTTGCACAATGAGGGTCTTCATTATTTATTAGTTTTATTAGTTAAGTACTGCATTAATCTGTCTTATCAACTTGCTTACTCCCTGTGGGGGCAGCATAGCCATTTCAAGACTTTGCTTTACATCAGTCCACAGCATCTTAAAGTCATCCGTTCATTCTGTGATTCTGAAAGCTGTGGGATTAGTAAATCAATATTTGAGCTAAACTGAATAATCTCAGGTATGTTGTGTTTGTGGTGAAAAATTTGATCAGAGATGAATCGATCAATTCTAACTTCATGTCTTATCCTAACTTCATCCTTACTTCAAGGTAAGGTAGTTCTACTTGCTAATTCTGGTGCCAGATAGTGGCAATGTGTTGATTATGAATTTTAATGGTACTCTGTCCACATAAAATGACTGCATACACCATTGACTGTTGAAAAACTTCAACCTCCTCATTGAGGGGTGGCGGACTGTTGAGGTGCTAAGATGGGGAAAAGATCAGCTGAACCAATGGCTTCCACAGATAAAAAGGTGCAAAACAACTAGTTGACATTCCATGCTGAGAAAAGGTAAGTAAGGAAAGTTTTCTTTTTTAACATATGTAGTATAACAGCATCTCGGCCAGGATGGAACAGGGAACCTTACCTGGCCAAGAAGCCAGTACTGAGGAAGGCCTGATGGAGACAACATTGGATACTTACTCCTCCAATATGCTAAAAGGGGGTGTTCCTGGGCTTTGGTACCCATTCAGATACCCACAGGACATGCTGGGAACTGAAATTCCAGGATGCAGTACTATTTGGTGACGGGGCTGCTGCAAGGATTCACAATCCGTACTTCCTGGGACTTGCGCCTGTCCTGGAAGTGTTTCCAACAGTCCATCATGACCTTGCGCTGGAAGTACTCCTAGGTCAGATATAAAACGAACCACTCAACCTCACCTAGGCGAGTTGAAGTCGAGTGTGAAGGATGGACAAGAAGAGAAGAGAAAGAATTGTGTTTCTGCAAATATTAAGAGGAAGCCTTTGTAAGGTATTAAATTTGTGATGGACCTTTTATTTTGAGCATGGAACCTGTATCTGTGAGGTTGTTTAAGCAGTATCAGTAGATGAAGGTGATGTAGTTAAAAAAATAATGAACATTTGACTTGAATAATTTATTCAATGAAAAAAATGAACAGGTATAGCATTTCTGTCTGTGGTAAAATTAAGTCCACCCTTGGCACTAATAGCTGGTATTGCCCTTAATTAGCAGCTTCCTATAACTGTCTACCAATGGCTCACATTGACCTGGAAAATTTTATTCCCACTTCTTCTATAAAGAATTCTTTTAGCTGTGAGATGTTTGAGGGGTGTCTTGCATGTTCTGCCTGTTTCAAATCCCCCCCAACCTCTCACATACAACATCTCCATGGGATTCAGATGCAAGCTTTGACTTGGTCTTTCCTGAAGCCTCCATTTATTTCTTTGTAGCTGTTCCTTGGTGGATTTACTAGTATGTTTAGGGTCATTGTCATGTAGCTTGGTCCACTTTTGGGTGAGCTTCAATCTTCTGACAGAGGATCTCACATTATTCTCAAGCACATTCTGGTTACAATGACAAATTTGTAGTGGATTCTAAGATGGTGAGCTAACAAGACCCTGATGCAGCCAAGCAACCTTGGAGACTATAACACTATTCCTTACAGTGGATATCCGGTTCTTTTGAACAGTGCGCTGTTTGCTTCTTGTCTTCTTGTACTATGAACAAATAACTCTATAGCCATGTCTGTCCAGAGCACGTTATTCCAAGAGGCCTAGGCTTTGCTTATGTGTTCATTGGCAACCTTTAGTTTTTTCCTGATGATCACCTCCCCTTCAGATCTACGTGATTTGTGTAGTGTCTTTCTAATGGTAGACTCTTGCACTTTGACATCTACAGTGGCAGGAGTTACCTGCTGGTCCTAGGATGAAATTCAGGGGTTCTTAGTGACTTCTTTCTGCATTTTGATTTCTGCTTTCAAGTTGTCATTTGTTTGAAATCTTCTCCACTTGTAGATGGTCTTCTGGACAGTAGAATGGTTGACTTCCAGTTGTTTGGAGACCGTTTGTAATCCTTTTCCAGACTTGTATACATGTATAACCTTCTTTCGATCTGGACATGATGATAACACACAAAGCAAACTAAACTAGATGCAAAATGTTTAAATAAGACGAGATGTTCTCTAATGATGTTCTGATCGTTTGCACCAGATCTAATTTTACATGTTTTTGAGGTAGTGATAAGTGTCGGAGTGTACTTATTTTTTCCAAGTGTGAAATTTGTTTTTGTTAATTTAAATTGTACAGTGGACCAAAAAATGTAAATGTGGCATTATGTTATATTTCCTTTATCTATAAATGGGTGATAAGAAGATCAAACCTTTATGTCCACATGGGGTGTACATATTTTTCACATGACTGCATTTACCAACGATGAGCCTTGGATCCTGAATATGACTCTCTAGTAGTTATGTTAAATGCCCAAAGGATAAAAAAGCAATGCACCAAAGAACTGAGAATTGACTGCCAGGAAGAAAATTCATATAATATCCTGACCTCATCTGGACTCAGGACTGGACACTATTCTGGGAGTTGATACATGAGCCCATGGCCAAGAGACCTGAACCACACAAGAACATCCATGTAAGGTGTCAAGACAGATTGTTGAGCTTGTGATAATTACCATATGACAGTGCTGGCCAGAATAACACTCTCGGATTAGTAAATACAAAAGCAGATTTGTGTGAATTCTAAAACCTCAGCTAAAGTAGTGATTCATTGGTCGAGAAGGCCACCATGCCATGCAGTTGTTAGTCTTGGTTAGGGTTGCACTGTATACCAGTACAGAAAAGTACTTGAAACCCCAAATTTTAAAACGTACAGTACTCGCATTTCATTAATTTCAGTACTGGAAGTAAATGGTAGCCTTTATCCACCTTGTGGTGTTTAACTCTCTCTGAAAAGCACACAAAGCAATGGTTTCACACACATAAATCTACATAAAACATCTGTTGCTGCATGCCATGGCTGCTGGTGGTGCTTATTTGGTGACTCTGGCGGCAGTGGCTATATGGGGGTGGCTCAACAGCCAGCAGGAATGTGTGGTGGGCCAGCAGCATAGCTGTCATCGTGCAGCAGGTGGGCAGTGGTGGCAGTTGCAGTACAACACAATCTGATTTGTACCTCATGTCATTGTAAGTGGTGGTCCTCCCATGTGAACGTTGCCGTAGTCGCTTCAGATAAATACACAAATGTGCACCCCGATCACCTGATGCTGATAACTCTTTCGTTTTCGATCTTCATCTCCAGATCACTTGCATCAAAATTGGACTCCACCAAGTTGGAATAGGTTTTACTGAGTGTGGCAGAGAAGAGAGACTGTAGTGAGACGGGGTGGGATGGGAAGTGATCCATTATTTGCTTTGGTACCAGTACCAAGGTCTGAAAGCTGCTATCAATACCAAACTCACAATTTTGGTACTGAACCAAGCCTAGTCCTGGGTTGCCTAATGAATGTGAAGAAAAGTCATGGACTGTGAGTACCAAATGGTTTCCTTACATCATACACAATATGTCAAAGGCTTTACATAAAGAGAGGGGGAGAACACCCCATAGGCCTACAGCTAAGTGCAATAAGCCCTATGAAAATTGCATCGAGACTGTAGATGTTTCTTGTTTCCAGCTTTAGTGCTTATGGTGACATGGGCAGAAATTAAAAAAAGTCCCTTGACATCTGAGTGCAGTGCAAAGAATGAAAAGCCGCAGCGTGCTTCTCCGGCTGAGCTGAACAGTCATTTCTGACTCTATCCACCAAATTTCAGCAGGCGCTAATTTTATCAGCAGTTAAGACTGCCATGTTGTTAATCCCCATTGTTTCTCTTTCAGGGAGCTCCAGTGCCGACCTTCTCTCCATGCTGTGAATGCTTATCAAGGTGACCTACTTTCTTCTAGGTTCTGATGAATGTGGGATTTCTCCAGCTGGTCTGTTTACATCAAGCGCTGAAGTGTGTGTGGGCTGCAGCTCACTCCTTATGTAACGGAAGTTGTTGCTGCAGAAACCGAAGCCAGTTTGCTGCTGGACTTTGTCATGTAAGTTTTCATTCTTTTACCCTTTATAGGTAATTTATGATCACAGATTCAAGGATGCACTCCAAAAGTGAAGGTAATTTGCAACGCCTGGATTTGTGCAAAACATTACCTAAAATCTCATTTTTATAACCTAAAACATAGACAGGTAAAGGCTCCAGTAGACACAAATAAAGTCATCTTTTAAAACTTGGACACACAGACCCCCTTTAAATTTAAAAGCTGGTAGACCTCCCTTGCTTAACTGGAATGTCCAACTTGACAGTCCCATCATCACACACACAGGCAACACACTGCCCCACACCTCCAAACACATGAGCTCCATCACTGGGCTTGGTGTTTCCTGAGTTGGTCTGAATGTTTGTGTGTCTGGCCTCACAGATTACTGTCTTGTCCAGTGTTGGTACCTGCTGTGCTTCCAATGCTGCTGACAAAGATTACAACTCTTCACAAGCAAGGCGTGGTAAACAAACTGAAGACAACTGGCTAAGAGACACAGAGTCATTGTCTTGAAGTACGGAGTTTGATTCACGGCTGGCATGTCATCTTGTAGAATGGGCAGATCAGTGTGGCTCTCCTTCACAGAGCTTGGCTTTCCCTACAGACCTGTTGCTGCGTGGTCTCGATTGTCTCTGCTGTGCTCTGTTCATCTTCATCTATTCCTGGGAGACGTTGTCATTGGAAGCCAAATCCTGCCTCATTCTCCTTCACGTCACAGCAATGGCCTTCCTTCCTTCCATTTTCAAACCCATACAATCGTCTCCATGGTCACAGGGGACCAACAACAACATTTATTTATATAGCACATTTTCATACAAAAAGTAGCTCAAAGTACTTTAAATAATGAAGAATAGAAAAATAAAAGACACAGTAAGAAAATAAAATAAGTCAACATTAATTAACATAGAATAAGAGTAAGGTCCAATGGCCAGGGTGAACAGAAAAAACAAAAAAAGACTCCAGACAGTTGGAGAAAAAAATAAAATCTGTAGGGATTCCAGACCATGAGAGTGCCCAGTCCCCTCTGGGCAAAACCAGAGCTTGTCCTGGTGGGAATGAGCCCTGGCCAAATTGCCAGTCCATCAGTGGACACAAACCACTGCTGTCTTGTAATGCCAGTTCATGACTGTTAGTTATCATAATCTGTACAAGCAAAGAAGAGCCCACACAGACAGGGTTCAGGTTGGGTGGTCAGGCAGTGTGGGCTGAAGCCAGTGGGCCTCACTTAAAGTGGGCACAGAGAAACCAGTGGTCCCAAAGTTTATTCTGGGCGCAGCTGAGGCAGCAGATGTTTAGTCCAGCCAACTACCCAATTGGAGCATCATACTTACTTTTAACTGATCTCATTGTTTAACAAGATGTCTTCTCTAAAGAAATGCTGAAATAATGTGATTTTTGATAAAACATGAAAAGGTTTTTGTGCCATTTCCTTCCAATTCCCCCTTTTCTTTAGCATTTACTCTCATAAAAGGGTGCTGACAATGCTGAGTGGTGACATTTTTTGCATTATTTGTGGCCATGAAGTGATTTAGTGCTGTTTGCACCCACATAGGAATAAAAGAAAGAAAGGAAACTATGCAAGAAGTGGTAAATTAAAATGAAAATGGCAACATTTTGATTGGAGATGGAGAAATACTGATGTCATCTTTACGAGCTAAACTGGAAGAAGAGTTGAGGCTCTGTTCTACTGCTGCGTGAAAGTCAATTAAAATACACATTTTGCTCCTAGAATTGAAATTTCTGGTTGCCGCTAAGGAACCATGCAGGAATTTTTAAAGCTTTTTTTTACTTTAGCAAAAGTAGCTATTTGGGGAAGTGTTTGGAAAGTCGCTTGTTCTTGTTACTTGTATTCAGAGCTAGCGTCAGCGGGGCAGGGCAGGGAAGGAAGCAGTAGCTGAAACCAGCAAGTCTAACTATAAGTTAATAACTGGCATTTTAATGGTGAATAGTAACAGTGATTCCTTGGTGGCATATAAAGAATACTTGGACAGAACACCATTCAACCAGTCAGGATTTAGTATTTTGTAGTAGTCAGGATTGATTTAAGGGTGTAGAGGTGATTGAACCACTAGGGTCAAGTGACCATAATGTAATACAATTCTCAGTATTTTGTAAGAGTGCAGATGCAAAGACTAAAATTGTTAAGCTGAACTTTGCAGGGCAAATTTTGAGCAGATGCGACAAAGTCTAAATAAGGTAAACTGGGATAAGCTTTTAATGGAGAAGGTCGAGGAGCAGTGGAACAGGTTTAAAAATGTTTTACATGTAATGCAGGACACATACATACCTAAAATTGGAATTAATAGGAAATTTTTAAAAAATTCAGCAGTGGGTTGTGATATAATGGGGTCCATGGCCCAGATGAAAACCCAGTTTTTAAATAAATAATCGGCGCACTCGTGGCTTAAACAGGGGGCATTGTAGTGTGGCCAGAGCAGTTCCTGGACGCTACGTGAGGCGGGTGTTTCCTTGCTTATGTGCACAGGTGAGGAATCATCCACATCCGTAATTGAAGCCGGGAGCTGCTAATCGCCACACCTGAGCCACGACCCAGTAATAAATAGGAGAAGCACAAGGTGGAAGGGAAAAGGGTAAAAGAAAGGAAGAGGCCGAGAGCGAGAGTGCAGCATTGGGGAACGAGAGTGGACGAGCCAGCCCACTGTTAAAGAGAGAGGTCAGCGAGGTCAGGGGTCACAGATGGAGCTAGCGATCGATGCTCGTAGGATAGGATTGTGCCCACTGAATTAATAGAGTGGGGACAGTCGGGGGAAAAATCCTGCCTGGGGATCTGGGGGATGACTTAGAGTGCGAGAAGGAAGATGGGAGGACAATCGACCCTGAGCGGTCAGGCAGCCATGACGGGGGTCGGTACTATGAGGACTGCGGTGGGTGAAGTCTCTCCCGCTGAACATACCATGAAATAGCTGGAGAGACTGGGGAGAAGCTGAGCTTGGCTGGTGTGACCCCAATGTTATTAGCAGGATTTTAATTTTTGTTTTAGCCTTGTTTTAAATGTCTGGGATTTTTACCTTTTTAATGGATTATTTATTATGAACGTTTGGATTGCACTGCACTATTTATTTGGACACTGTTTTGCTAGATTGTTTTAATAAAAGCGCTTTGCACCTTTTTGCACCATCCCCTTGGTTCGTGATGTCTTCACTGTCCAACTCAGAAGTACTGCTCAGATTAAATAGGCTGAAATCAAACAAATCATATAAAAGTTATATAATAAGTTATATAAGTTATAAGTAATAAGCTATATGTAGTGATATAAAAAGGATGACAGGGCAGATCCAAGCAACTATAGGCCAGTAAGCTTAACATGCATCACAGGAAAATTAATGGAAGGAATTATTAAGGATAAGATTGAGCAACACATGGCAAGGACAGGAGTTATTGTGAACAGTCAGCATGGGTTCAGAAGAGGGAGGTCGTGTTTTACTAACATGTTGGAATTCTATGAGGTTGCAACAAAAGCAAACGATCAAAGTGGAGCTTAATGATATTATTTATCTGGACTTTCAGAAAGCATTTGATAAGGTGCCACATGAGAGGTTGGGCATCAAATTAAAAGAAGTGGGAGTTCAGGGTGTTGTGCATAGATGGGTGCAAAATTGGCACAGACAGACTCTGGGACTGAAAAGTATGATCTTCGAGGTGACATTGAAGGAGATGAACCTTTTTAGTTTAAGCAAACAGAGGTCAACAGGAGACTTGATTGAAGTGTTTATAATTATGAAAGGAATTAATACAGTGGAGCCCAGGTGATTATGTTAAAATAAATTGTGCAAGAAGAACATTGGGACATGGTTGGACACGTGTTGAAAGCAGATTTCACAGAAATGTTACAAAGTTGTTCTTCACATAAAGACACATGGAATAAATTACAAAGAATTGTGGTAGAGAGTAGGACTTTAAGGACTGTTAAATTTCAACTTGATATTATTTTGGACAATCTAGATAAATAAGAAGGGTGAAGTTGTTAGGCGGAATGGCCTGCTCTCGTCACAGTTGTTCAAATGTTTTGAATTGAAGACCCACCTGTCTCCTCATTTCACACCACAAATTCAGTACTCCTGTCCCAATTGGCTATCTGTTAATCTGCAGGGGTGAATTGCTTCTGTATGTTGCAGCATCTCAGATGTGCATATATTTTTCACCCTATAATGTTTTCACTTGCTTTTCAGTAACTTTTAACGTCCATCTGCACACATCTCCTAGACCGTGCTCCACAATACTGACACCGCATGAAGTATATGGAAGCCAATGAATGAGTTATTTCTGGCAGGGCTCCTGACCAATGAGTGAAGGGCAGAGGTGGGTCTTCAGAAGCTTGCTGTCATTTCAGTGCATCCCTCTTTTGTTAACCAGAGGATTTTCCAGAAGTGCCTTATTTAGCGATATTTTAGAAAAAATACATGTGTGGTGGACACTTATGAGCCTATGACGGGATGTCTGACGTGTGGATTATCTGACACAAGTAATCTGAGTTTTTTAGTGGGTGTTTGCCTATTTTTTGCTGTTGTTCAGCATTTGTCCCCTTTGACTCCTCTTGTTTTATTAATTATTATTAATATTTTTTTGCTCCCACCTATTAACACAGGGTACCATATAAAAAAGATAATTTTTGGATGCAGTATTCAAAAAGCAACATTTTAGCTAAATTATGCCGTCCGGAAAAATTAGACAAATTTGTGTGTTTTTTCATTTTGTTTTTTGAATTTTATTTTTATAAAAGTTTTTCATAAGCAGCAACACTTGCCAGGCAATATTATTTTCAAACATATTTCTGTTAGCTCTTGATTGTCTGTCTTTTTTTTTTTTTAATTTTCACACATAATTTCCTCTAGCAGAGTATTTTTTTTCACCATTTGAAGGTATAAACTCGCAGAACCTCCAAACATGAAATCCCATTTGAGCATTTTACAGCATATGGAAATCTGATTTTGACCTATCTAAACATAACATTTTTACTAGAGAAAAATCAGATTTACAGATATCTTTATTTTGGTTTACAACCAATGAACAGTCCAGAATTCTCAAAATTCCCTACAGATATCAATGACAAAAAGAATCCACTTGTGTTATCAGTAAGCCAATAGCCATGCCGTGCCGTGCCGTGTTCCCCCATCTCGGGTCAGGCCATGGCCTATTCTGGCAACTTTGGGTACAAGGCAGGAAAAAGTCCAGAACTGGTCGCCGGTTCATTACCGGGCCAATCGAACACTAATCTAAACTGTCAGTTAACATGGCACGAGTGTCATTGGGATACATACCCAGAGGAGCATGTTGGGAGAAAAGGCAAAGTCCACACTAACGATGACTGGTTGCTGCATTTGTGCCCAGGATGCTGATCCATCAGGTAGCAGCGCCCTATTAAATTGTAAATACCTCAAATTTGAACTCTAACTGGTCAACATTACCTTTAAGATATCAAAATGAAATCATCACAACTCAAAATAAGACGGTAAATGTCAAAACAGCATGGCATATCTTTCTTACTGCTATTGGGCCCTCTCGGCTGGTATTACTACAGAAAACTCCGACGAGTTTGTAGTTCTCCACCTATTTGTGTTCAGATCATTCCAGTTTAACTGCTCTACTTTTCAAAGCAAGCGAGCTTATAGTTGCTTCAGCCGCTTCCCTCTTCTGTGGGCTTCTTAACAGCTCGCTTGGTTTTTGATGTAGTGAACCTTTCCCTGCATTCTCATCTCTTTGTGGATTTGGATGTGTAGCCTGATTTAAGTGCTGCCAATCTGATCACTGCTTGTGATACCCAACAAGGTTCCTTGAGATGTTTGAGAGCACAGTCTGAAAATGACAAGAGTTCTAGTCAGGTTTATGAGAGCTTGGCAGTATTTCTTAACACGTTCTCTGTAGGATTTGACCGCGTAGTAAATGGATGAGCCTTTCTCTTCATATTTTTAGGAATCTCCCAGGATCCACTAAGAGGTTAAGTGTAACTGTGGGAATCAACTTGTGGTGGTGGAGTCCATCTGAAGATGCAATCTCAGTCTTGTCCAGATGGATAGATAAGTAGAAGTTTCTTTGTCCCCAGGGGAAAATTTGGCTTTTTACAGAAACTCTTTAAATAAAAAATAAATAAATAAACACACACACTTTGGTCTGAACACACACTAAAACTTTTGACTTGGCAGTCACGCTCCCAGTGAGGTATTATGCAGATGCATTATTGTTGGTATAAAAGCCCCCATAGCGTTTCTTGACACAGTTCTGCTGAATAATGCATTGGCCGACAGTTCTTGTTGGTGTGTCAGAGAGAGGATGTGCGGCATTGTTCATAATGGCACTCAGTTTTGTTTTAATGCTCTCCTTCACTACTACCTCCAGGGGGTCCAGAGTGTGTCCCATAACTGATCCTGCCCTTTTATTAGCTTGCTGATTCAGTGGGCCTCTCCTGAAGTGATATTTGAGCCCAGCACACCACAGTGTAGAAAATCATACTGACCCTCACAGAATTATGGAAGATATGAGTGATGTCACTTCCCACATTAAAGGAGCACAGTCTGCTAAGGAAAAAGAGTCCGCTCTGCCCTTTCTTATATAGTTCCTCTGTGTTCCAAGACCAGTCAACCCTGACAATGATGGGGACCCCTCAAGTACTTGTAGGAGTGGACCACCTCTACATCTACTGCTTATATAGTGACCAGCTATAAAGGCTGTTTGGTGTGGTTAAAGTCATTAACCATTTCCTTGGTTTTGCTGATGTTTAGTTGCAGACAATTCTCTTTGCACAAAGAAACGAACATTTCCTCCTGACTCCGTTACTCTGTTTCTCATCCCCTTTATCAATACACCCCATAAGTGCAGAATCATCAGAGAACTTCTGCAAGTGACCTGATGTCATATTTATAGTCTGAGGCGTACAGAGGGAAGAGAAAAGGAGACAGGACTGTTCCTTGTGGTGCTCCAGTGTTGCTCACATGCACATCAGAAGCGCAGTCCTTGAGTCTCACAAACTTTGACAGACAATCCATACTCCATACTCTGTCTGATTACAATGAAAAATGTATTAGTCAGGAAGTAAGTTTCATATAAAGATGCAGTCTAAACCAATTTGTAAAGGGACCTGACAAATCCTCAATAATGACACCCATGTAACACACATCACATGTCGCTGTCCTGCTGTCTCATTCATCCCAAACCCTTTGTTGCATGTCATTGTCAATGTTTGACAGTCCCCGTGCGCACCTTCATTTCCTGAAATGCCAAAATCTAGAAAGACATTAAGGGTACTTTCAGCAGTTTGGTGCCTACTACATGTTCATGTGAAACAAAGGACTACATTTCTGAAGGTGTTCCATTGTTTTTGAATCCCGCTAGCTTACTGGAGAGGTTTTCTTTCTTTGTGATGTGTGTGTGAAGACTGTGAGAGTAAGTGGCAAGTTACCCTTGGTAGCTGAAACCATCCGTCCAAAAGGTACCTTTGACATGGATAAAACCTTCAATGGGCGGAGTGGTGGCTCTTAGGCTAGGGCTCTGCACTGGCAATCAGAAGGTTGCCGGTTCGAATCCCGTAAATGCCAAAAGAGACTCTGCTCAGTTGGGCCCTTGAGCAAGGCCCTTAACCTGCAATTGCTGAGCGCTTTGAGTAGTGAGAAAAAGCACTATATAAATGCAAAGAATTATTATTATTATAAAGAATTAATGATCACATTTTTGTTCTTTTCTTAAACCTGTCTTCTTCGGTTTAGAAATTCCTTAATTAGAAACCTGAAGTGGTTTCTTAAGCTTAGGATCTCAAAGATCTGTCACATTCACGTCTCTCAAACAGAAATTACAATTGCAATGCATTATGGTCAAACTATTCAGAGTGGTGGCTCTGAGGCTAAGGATCTGCGCTGGTATCCTGAAGGTTGCAGGTTCGAATCTCCATCACTGCCAAAAGAGATCCTACTCTGCTGGGCCCTTGAGCAAGACACTTAACCTTGCTCCAGGGTTGCTGTACAATGGCTGACCCTGCGCTCTGACCCCAAGGGGTATGTGAAAACTAACAAATTCCTAATACGAGAAATTGTATAAGGTGAAATAATAAACAAAAAAAAAAACTAGTTGGCGCGCTGCCCGGGATTAGTTCCTGCCTTGTGCCCTGTGTTGGCTGGGATTGGCTCCAGCAGCCCCCGTGACCCTGTGTTCGGATTCAGCGGGTTGGAAAATGGATAGATGGATAGTCTATACAGTTAATTTAAAATAAAGTGGCAAGGAAGCCCAATTGTTAAATAACCTGAGCCAAATTTACAATATATTTAGATGTGAGAAGGTGAATTTTAAAACCTGCTCTAACCTCTTTTATTGTGCAGAACTTATTGGTGGTCATACCTCCTTAAAATGCCAAGAACAAATAATGTTGGAAACAGGACCCTTAACTAGTGAATGTGGCACCAAACTGTGGAATGAGCCACCTAACACAGAATAAGCCATCAATCACAGTGTCACCAGGATGGTGTCATTTTAATTACAATATGTATTTAGGAAAAAAAAAGAATACTTTAGGGGGTTGGTGGCAGAATTGGCTGACTGGAAGGCCACAGTATGTGTGGCTATGGGGCTGTATGTCTGACACTGTGCTGAGTAGCACTGGTGCTCCACAAGGGAAAGTTCTCTCACTGTTCCTTTTTACCTTGTACACCACAGATTTTAGCTACAACACAGAGAGGACTGCCATCTGCAGAAATTCTCTGATGACTGTGCAATAGTGGGAAGTATTAGACATGGTGAAGAGATGGAATATAAGAAGGTAGTGGCCAGTTTTGTTAACTGGTGTAAGCTGAATCAGCTGCAGATCAACACCAGTAAGACTAAAGAACTGCTGGTGGACTTAAGAAGATCACAATTTCCAGTTACTCCCCTGTCTATTAAGGGGGTCTGCAAGGACTTGTGGGTGTATATGAACAGTAAGTTAGATTGGTCTAAGAATATACTGGCCATATATAAGAGGGGTCAAAGACTGTATTCCCTACAAAGACTCAGAATCTTTAGGGTCTGCAACACTTCTATGAATGTGTGGTTGCTGGTGACATTTTTTCCACTGTGTGGAGGGCAGCATGAAGTTGGCAGACATTAAGAGGCTAAACAAACTAATTCAAAATTCTGACTCTGTGGTAAGACAGAAACTGGACAGCTTAGAAAACGGTGGCAGATTGGAGAATGTTGTGAAGACTTCGGTCTGTTACTGAAAATGTTCATCACCCACTTCATAGTGTTATGGTTGGACAGTCAGTGGACTGACTAGGATCAAGTGCTCCACTGAACATCACTGCCAGACTCTGTAACTCCTCTTCTGGTCACTCATCCACACAGTAGGCTGTTCCCTCTTTCCTTAATGGATCTCCCAGAACATTTTTTCAGCTACTTAACAGGTGAGTTATTGCACAACTGCTTTTCATGTGAAAAACTTTTAACTTTACTTTTTGTTTTCAAAATGTGCAATATTATTATGTGAAATACTTCCTGCTCAGTGTGCTATTATTCTGTTTTGTAAACTAGGGATTTGGTAACAGACTGAGATGTATAGTATCTATTATGTCCCTGTAGAGCATAGTGAATAAGGATTTAGTGTTGTTTATTGTGATATTCATATTATATTACTTTATATGCTTTCTTATATTTGGTCTTTGTGTTACTTGTGCCTTTGTCTATCTGTACAGTTGTACCATAAGTAATTTTGTTTGGGATTAATAAAGTTTTCTGATTCTGATTAAGTGCTGCTCTGGCTATGTAATTTGCATTGATCTGGTTGTAAGTGATTAGAGTGTGAAGCTGCTACATTGATACTCAATCTGGAGCATCAGCAGCATTGATTTAGTTGGACAGACAGAATTTAAGAACCTTTGGAAGGAGGGTTTTGTCGTGGGTATGACGTTAAACTACATCTGCCCTGCAAACAGTCCTCCAACTTTTGGGGCATCTGTTAGTGAAGAAAGATTCAGACTTTGCTGACGATGCTGTGATCTTTGCAGAGTCAATGGAGGCTCTGATCGGGGCCCTCGAGAAACTGAGCGAGGAGTCTGAGTGTCTGGGCTTACGAGTGTCCTGGATAAAAACCAAGATCCAGGCCTTTAATGACCTCTTGGCCACAGCAGTGTGTCTGTGTGCAGAGAGAGTGTTGACCTTGTTGAGAGGTTGACTTACCTTGGCAGTGACATTCATGTCTCTGGTGATTCTTCCTATGAAGTCAGTAGACGGATTGGGAGAGCATGGGAGGGTCATGAGGTCGCTGGAAAGGGGTGTGTGGTGCTCCCGATATTTATGCAAAAGGACAAAGTCTTTAGAGTCCTGGTGCTTTCTGTCTTGCTATACGGTTACCAGACATGGATGCTGTGACCTGAGACGAATAGATTGGACTACTTCAGCATTGTGTCTCTTCAGAGAATCTTTGGGTATCGCTGGTCTGACTTTGTGATGAACAAGCGGTTGCTTATGGAGTCCCAAATGAGGCACATTACCTGCATCGTGAGGGAATGTCAGTTATGGCACTATAGCCATGTGGTGTGATTCCCCCGAGGATGATCCAGCTCGCAGGATCCTCATTGTTGAGGACTTGAGCAGCTGAACCAGGCCAAGGGGACACCCATGTAACACCTGGCTGTGGCAGATAGATGGTCATTCCTGGGGGTTGAAACTGGACAACATGTCTGCCTGGGGCAGGGGTGTCCAAACTATGGCCCGTGCTCCATTTTTAATTGGCCCGCAGCAATTTCTAAAAATATAATGAAATATGGCCCACACACAAAACTTGCTCTTAACTGTATTGTACTTCTTAGGTTTAACACAAGACGGAGCTACTGTCTTGATCAAGGCAACTTCTTCACATGGCACAATGGCAGAACTAAAGAAACGCACAATAGCAAGCGAGTGCAGAAAATTTCAGACACGGTGGGGAAAATGAATATTTCTTCCTAGAAGTCAAGGGCAAGCGTGTCTATTTGATTTGCAATGAAACTATTCCAGTGAGAAAGAGTATAATGTGCGTCGACACTACGAAACCAAACATCCGACCTACATGTCCCATACACTGGTGCCGAGCGAGAACAGAAAGTTAAGCAAATGGCAGCTAGTCTGCATTTTTTTCCGTGCTAACAAAACACAAGAAAATGCCACATTAGCCAGTTAAGAGGTAGCACAACTCACTGCCCGTCACGGGAAACCTTTCTCAGATGGTGACTTCATGAAACAGTGCCTCACTAAACTCGCAGGAATAATGTGCCCAGAGAAAATGCAGGAATTCAACAATGTTTGCTTGTCCAGAAACGCAGAATTGAAGATTTGTCAGCTAACTAACTTACAGTGCATCCGGAAAGTATTCACAGCGCATCATTTTTTCCACATTTTGTTATGTTACAGCCTTATTCCAAAATGGATTAAATTCATTTTTTCCTCAGAATTCTACACACAACACCCCATAATGACTACGTGAAAAAAGTTTACTTGAGATTTTTGCTAATTTATTAAAAATAAAAAAAATTGAGAAAGCACATGCACATAAGTATTCACAGCCTTTGCCATGAAGCTCAGAATTGAGCTCAGGTGCATCCTGTTTCCCCTGATCATCCTTGAGATGTTTCTGCAGCTTAATTGGAGTCCACCTGTGGTAAATTCAGTTGATTGGACATGATTTGGAAAGGCACACACCTGTCTATATAAGGTCCCACAGCTGACAGTTCATGTCAGAGCACAAACCAAGCATGAAGTCAAAGGAATTGTCTGCAGACCTCCGAGACAGGATTGTCTCGAGGCACAAATCTGGGGAAGGTTACAGAAATATTTCTGCTGCTCTGAAGGTTCCAATGAGCACAGTGGTCTCCATCATCCGTAAGTGGAAGAAGTTCAAAACCACCAGGACTCTTCCTAGAGCTGGCCGGCCATCTAAACTGAGCGATCAGGGGAGAAGGGCCTTAGTCAGGGAGGTGACCAAGAACCCGATGGTCACTCTGTCAGAGCTCCAGAAGTCCTCTGTGAATAGAGGAGAACCTTCCAGAAGGACAACCATCTCTGCAGCAATCCACCAATCAAGCCTGTATGGTAGAGTGGCCAGACGGAAGCCACTCCTTAGTAAAAGGCACATGGCAGCCCGCCTGGAGTTTGCCAAAAGGCACCTGAAGGACTCTCCGACCATGAGAAACAAAATTCTCTGGTCTGATGAGACAAAGATTGAACTCTTTGGTGTGAATGCCAGGCGTCACGTTTGGAGGAAACCAGGCACTGCTCATCACCAGGCCAATACTATCCCTACAGTGAAGCATGGTGGTGGCAGCATCATGCTGTGGGGATGTTTTTCAGCAGCAGGAACTGGGAGACCAGTCAGGATAAAGGGAAAGATGACTTCAGCAATGCACAGAGACATCCTGGATGAAAACCTGCTCCAGAGCGCTCTTGACCTCAGACTGGGGCGATGGTTCATCTTTCAGCAGGACAACGACCCTAAACACACTGCCAAGATATCAAAGGAGTGGCTTCAGGTCAACTCTGTGAATGTCTTTGAGTGGTCCAGCCAGAGCCCAGACTTGAATCCGATTGAACATTTCTGGAGAGATCTTAAAATGGCTGTGCACCGACGCTTCCCATCCAACCTGATGGAGCTTGAGAGGTGCTGCAAAGAGGAATGGGCGAAACTGGCCAAGGATAGGTGTGCCAAGCTTGTGGCATTATATTCAAAAAGACTTGAGGCTGTAATTGCTGCCAAAGGTGCATCGACAAGGTATTGAGCAAAGGCTGTGAATACTTATGTACAAAAAATGAATTTAATCCATTTTGGAATAAGTTTGTAACATAACAAAATGTGGAAAAAGTGATGCGCTGTGAATACTTTCCAGATGCACTGTAAAACATCAGGTGTCAGATAAAGCTTGTGCTTTTGATTTTTACTCGATTGCATGTGATAAGAGCACTTTGTAATACAATAAATCACTCTTTAATTTAATATTGTTTTTTATCAGTATGCTGCTGCAGCATGTGAATTTCCCATTGGGATTAATAAAGTATCTATCTATCTATCTATCTATCTATCTATCTATCTAAATGAAAACCTATTAATGGAGAGCTGTGATGCTGTTTCTTCTTTAAGCATATTCAATTATGAAGCATAATTTACTGATATTTGATTGATTTTGTTAGCTTAATACACAGGAGGTGAGGCAATATACCTCACCTCTAGTGGGTGGCCCAGCCCTTCGTTATATTTCTTTGTATGTGACCCCCAGTGAAAAAAGTTTGGGCACCCCTTGCCTAGGGGGTTGTCAACCAGGATCCCAAGCTGTTTTGTTGTGTGGTGTGTGCATGCTCCCCAAACTGACCTGACCTGGAAGGTGGGCAAGTATTACAAGCCCTTCGCTTCCAAGCCTGGGGAAATACATGTGATGAACACGTTTGTGCTGGCCCACAGCTGGACTGGGAACGAGTTTAACACTCCCTTTAACAATCCCTGAAGCTTATGATTTTTCTCGTTGTTCCTGACCTCCTTAAATTTTCCTGACATACTCAAAGAAACGTGTAGCTCTGTATCACTGTGCTAATAGCCCGCTTTTAGTTTGTAAATGTGTGGTTTAGCTACACCCCTACCCCTCATTCAGCCAGATAAAGGCATCACCCTGCTGAAGCCCAACTATCAGTCAGTAAAAAATAATAGAAATTCGCATATGTGTGTGTTTGTGCCTTTTATTTTTAACCAGTTGTCACAGTAGTAACGCTGCTCTGTCACAGATCTGTGCAGATGGTGCAGTGGATAAGCTACCTTTTAGCCGTGGCTTAACAGGTTCAAATCCTGCATCTTCTCTGTATTTAGTGCTTTGAGTAGTGAGTAGCTATTATTATTCTCATATATCAAAAACATACATTTGATGTGAATCTGTAACATCCGGCATAAATTTATGGTAATTGTAAAAGATGTTACTTTTCCTCGCACACGGACATTCAGATCATCTGAACAATATTTTTTATTAGTTTTATTCTTGGATTCTTGAATTTAAAAAAAAAAAAACATTCAAATGACATGTTACTGTGACTGTGGTGTCTATTTGCTCAACAAGACACCAAAAAGAAATGATTGAGCTGCGCTTGTGTGTCTACTTTTACAAGTATCATAAATTTACACTGGCTATTACAGACTCAGATGAAATGTATGCTTTTATTATATAATAGTAATAATAATAGCAGCTCAATACTCAAAACGTTAAATGTGAGGAGGACCCATGATCAAACCAGCAACCTTTTGATTATGAGGAAGCAGTTCTTACCGCTGCACCAGCCAATTGGAGGTGTTTCCATTTTTGTCAATTGAGAGTTTGGCTTCAGTTATGACAAATTGCCAGTAATATGTAAATGGAACAGTTTCTATTTTCTTTGGTTATATTCTTGAATAAAGGTGCGCTTATTTTGTTATACCTTTTATTAAAGTGTTTATTTGATATTTGGACTTCAGTCTTCACATATGATATACTTCATGTTGGCATTTAGTCATTATTACAGTAAGATGAAAAAGTTTCTGTTTTAGTTATGTTATCAACATTTCTTGCCTCTCATTTTCTGTCAACCTACATTTACCCCGATCGTTGTAGACATGGAACACACATGAAATGTATTCCAAATAACGATATATTATTTACCCTATACAATTCCAGGCACCTCACCCCCAGATTAACACACTTGAGCTCTGAGAATTTTGTGACTGACTTCAGCTCCATCAGGTTGGAATGGGATAGCAGGCTGCTTGCTATTTGTCCTGAAAACAAAGACGCTGGTGAGGAGGTGCGAAGGAGTTTAATGTTGCCCGGCATTACAAATATTTTTGCAGACTTCAGGGATTCTAGTGTTAATCATTGATACCCCCACTAGTCCAGGAGATGTGTTAAGAACTGTAAAACCAAATCAACATACTTAGACAGAGAGACACCAGGTAGTAAGCATATTTAATGTAAGATGAACTGCTTATTATCTACATTGTACTTATATTATTATTCACCTCATTATTAGTATTTTGCCAGGTCTTTTTACTTTGCTTATATTCTGGACATAAGAACTGGAAACCTTAAATTAATCTATGAATACATATGGAACTTTTTCTTCTGTTTGTTCTGGAATGCTATCTAATTACCTGGGGTTACAGTAGTAGAAGAAACGGGAAAATATTTAACTACATCAGGATTAATCATTTACAGTGGACAGGGCTCTAGAGCGGATTTGAGCCATTCTGTTCAGGGCTACATAGTGAAGTCCCCACTGTGATACAACACTCAAAATTTTTAAATAAGACTCAAGACTAATGTTTTACAACAATATGTATTTGTTAAGAGTTGCAGCTGAGATGTGTTTTATATTAATCTACAACTACTACTACTACTGTATTCATGTTTAATAATAGAAAATGTGCTTATTTAATTATTCACTTTCTTCCTCCTTTTCAGTGGTGGCACTTGGTCTGCCTGGCAGTGGATGCTCATCATTTATAATCTACGTTATGTTCAGATGTCGTGCATCCAAATTAATTTAATATTATTTGCCCACAGAATGATTTTAAGACAAACAAAATTTGAATCTATCGATTTGTCTGTCTGTGTATTTTAGTATATATTAGGTGATATTTCACCATTTACAGTATTTTCCAGCATTATATTTATGCTTCATTTCCCTGTTTCATATTTTATTTCTAACTAGCAAAATACCCGCGCTTCGCAGCGGAGAAGTAGTGTGTTAAAGAAGTTATGAAAAAGAAAAGGAAACATTTTAAAAATAACGTAACATGATTGTCAGTGTAATTGTTTTGTGACTGTTATGAGTGTCGCTGTTATCAAGGATTTGATTATCATTATTTCTTCCAATCAGGTTCGTATTTGGAGGATGTGTTGTGTTCAAGTTATATTCTGTGTTTGTCAACCGTTGTAAAGATAACAGGTTTCATTAATCGAAGTGTTCACTACCCAAATCGGTACTCGTGAATCTAAGATGTTTAACAGGCATTCCCGGTATTAAGTTGTGGATTTGCCTGCGAATATTTAGCGGCAGCGTGTCTATGAATTTAATTTAAACTTAAGCTTTACGCCTTGCTTTCCTATTGATATGTGTACAAAAGGCTTGTTCAGCCTCAGAGGGTTGTTACATCACACACTGCATGCACAGGTTTACCTTTCCCACGATGTCCACGGCTTTATTTAATGTTAGCTAAGACCCGGTACTTAAAAGTTTCTCTCGCACTTTTGCTGAGTTTGTGCCAAACACTAATCTATCCTTGACCATCTCATCTTTGTTTGCATAAGCACAGTCCTTCACCAGCAATTTTAACTCCGTTACAAAGTGATGACGGCCTTATATGGGCAGGCACTCAATTACGTGGGAGGCGTGACAATGAGGGACGCAACTCGAGCTGTAGGCTATGGCCGTATATATGGACGAAAGTAGGTTCAAGTTATGACCGTTACGTGTAGAATTTCGAAATGAAACCTGCCTAACTTTTGTAAGTAATCTGTAAGGAATGAACCTGCCAAATTTCAGCCTTCCACCTACACGGGAAGTTGGAGAATTAGTGAGTGAGTGAGTGAGTGAGTGAGTGAGTGAGTCAGTCAGTCAGTCAGTCAGTGAGGGCTTTGCCTTTTATTAGTATAGATTGATGTGTAGCATGCTGGGCTCATAAGTGGGAGTGTGTTTATCGTGACTCCATTAACCCCATATGCTGAAGCCCCTCTCTTCAGTGTCCTATATATAAATCAGAATGCTCCTACTTTGCAGGGCACACAGCCATACTCAGTCTCACTAAGCCACAACAGACCAGTACAGGGAAACAAAGAGACAAGGAGAATGTGCAGGCTGGGAAAGGAGTCCTGGAATCTCTGAAGCAGTACCACTGCTCCTCCATATTTTCCACTTTGGATTACTGGGGTTCACTTCCTAGCATTTTGAAGGTTTTCTTTTCTTTAGCTTTCTTCTGTTGCCATCAGGCAATTGTAAATTACTCATTTCTAGGTGAATTATTCATTTGTGGTTTCAACATGTGACACTGTATGACAAGCCCTCATCTTATTAATCATCTTTTACCCTTTTTTAATGTTTTTGGAGGAATGATAAGTTATAGATTGATTTTGGTATGCATTCATGACATATTATCATATGAAGAAGAAAAATATAAATTCAAAGATACATGAAACACTGGACTATATGAACTGATGTTCTCTTAAGGCAGAACTATTTTAAATGTTATATTCATAATATAAAAATTGAAACAGCATACATGTAAAAAGAGAATAAAAGAAAAGTGGGTTTAGTGGATAGAATCAAAAATATATGTGTGAAAAACAAAGTTACAAGCATCAGCTCGATGAACACCCCCTCAGTTTTTGAATCAGAACGTGAGCTCCCTCTCAGCTCAGACTGTGCGCCAAGCTGAACAAAGCAACAGATGTCAAATTAAAATGCAGAGCGTGAAGACTGGTTTCTTAATAGGATCTTCTTGAACTCTGCACGTACTTTGACTACAACCTTCTCCAGAGTACTTCACAAAGTCTGTTTGGGTGGATGAAGCTCATTGCATCCTTCCCATCTTTTTTCTTAGGTAGCGAATTACAAAATCTTTCTGGCCTCCAGTCTTGTCTTCCAAATTGATTCTGTTTAATACACTGCCAGTCCAAAATCACTAGTGTATGTTTCAGGGTGTATACTGATGATGCATAGTGATCATTAAAACTTGACATAAATATATAAAAATAGAACCCTGGGGATGCTCAGGGATTCTAGTGCTAATCATTGATACCCCCACTAGTCCAGGAGATGTGTTAAGGACTGTAAAACCAAATCAACATACTAAGACAGAGAGACACCAGGTAGTAAGCATATTTAATTTAAGATGAACTGCTTATTATCTAAGTTGTACTTATGTAACAAATGTGAAGAAGCTGACCTGAAGTTGCGAATAGAAACACATCTTTCCTGATAACATAGGTAAGAAGACTTGAACTAGGACAGCACTGTACTAGTGATACCAACTCCATTTTCCATGGGATCCAACATTCTCTTATGATTAATGGTGTTGTCACACACGTGCGCGTTTCGGAGGCAGTCAACAAGTCCAGAGGTGAGCGATTTATTATCAGACAGGGGGGTTGAATTGTGGTACTGATGCCTCTCTCTCTCTGCCTTTCTTGAACCAAGGAAGAAAAATAATAATCCTCACACACCATCAACAATTCTTACCATTGAAAATAGCTCCACAACAATATCCTCTTCAACCATGACATTATTTCTGACTCCCGCAGATGACGTCACTTCCAGGCCTCCGCTGATGAAGTCACCTCCGGCCCCATACTGATGATGTCACTTCCGATCGAGCCTGATGACGCCACTTCTGGTCCCTCGCCGATGACGTCACTTCCATCCAGTCCGAATGACATCACTTCTGATTACAACTATCCATCCATCCATTATCCAACTCTCTATATCCTAACAACAGGGTCACGGGGGTCTGCTGGAGCCAATCTTAGCCAACACAGGTCGCAAGGCAGGAAACAAACCCCAGGCAGGGCGCCAGCCCACCGCAGCCAATTACATCTAACTTCCTGCCAAATCATTTCCTGCAGCCATTTTCTACTGTACAAAAATGAGCATCTCAAATCCATGAAGGTTGAATGTCTGATTTTCTTATCAATTTTGACCAATTATTGCATCCTAGCAATATACGGGACAATTCCCCAACACTTTCCGATTGTTTTGTGGACTTTATTCATCACAGTGTAAAATACTGAAGAGACACCTAATAAGATATCCAGAGTCAGCAGCTACCAATAATCCACTGGTTATTTAATCAAGTTCAGTCTCAGGACTATGTTTTGACCTGAAACCAGATTGAAATTCCTCAAACAAATAATTATCAGATAAATGATCTTGTAGTTGTCTCACAACCACACAAACAAGTAATTTGGACAAAAAATGGAAGGTCTGAGAAGGTCAGAAGTCAAGGGATCTTGTCCAGGCTTTCTAGGTACTGGGATAATCAGTGCAGCTTTCAGACAAGCAAGAACAGAACCTGTGAGGAGAAACTCATTAATAATTGTAGTTACCTATGGACATAAAATTTACCAGAACTTTACTAGAAATGCACGCATACAACCAAGAATACAAGATCAAGCTGTAGATGTGGCCATAAGCTCAGCCGTTTATTTTTCCACCACAAGTGAAAAGTCTGACAGTTGATTAGTTGTCAACATTAGAACATAAGTAAAGGATGATGAAACAGAAGGCTGCACACAGAGCTCTGAATGTAAAGATTTTTTGGTAATCAGCAGGGGAAAGCAATCGTTCAACATCTAAAACCAAAGTTCAGGAATGAGTCTGACCGTTTGGAATTAAACTGGCATAGTGGGCACTCCTAGCCTGTTGTAATGCCTCACAGGATCCTGATAATGCTGCGTATGAACGAATAAGCCAGTTCTTCTGCTAAGACACTCTGACACCTAACAGCTGTCATGGCACCACGCTATGGTGAGTTCCATAGGGTAGGACATCAAAGTGATACTGTATGTTGTTTTAAAGGAGCCAACTAATCTAAAACAGGATGCGATTAAACTGGTGTACCATATCCTCCAAAGGAATGTTAAAATACAAAACTGAAATTTGGTTATTTAACATATCCAAGAGAGCAACCGGTCTGACATTCCTACAGTTTCTAAATGTAGTGATTACAAAGATTAGCAATGTACAATAGTTGGTGTGGCACCAAAGGTCCACACTAGAACCAAAATACGTTCTTTACAGTGACTAGAGATATTCACATGTTGTGAAATATCAAAACACTGAAGATTTAAAAATTGCTAAAAATGAACAATTATTTTAATCTATGTGAATATTAAAATCACCCAGTAATATACTAGGATAATCAAAATACAAGGATGCAATAAGCTCAGATAAATGTGCAATAAATGCCGATGATGATTTTGGAGGACGATCAATAAATATAAGCAGCAAAGGCTGTGCAAGACAAGATATTCAAAAGATATTACATGTTGGAGGAATAACCTTGTAAGTTTGTAAACTTAGTGACGGAATACTGCAAGCCCTCCACCCCGGACAGAATTTCGAGGATTGTGTTCATACATATACCGAGAAGGTAGCCAAGTTCAAAGCTAAATATCAGACTGCTG
The DNA here is from genome assembly GCA_026402145.1 of Polypterus bichir lapradei. Classification (NCBI taxonomy): domain Eukaryota; kingdom Metazoa; phylum Chordata; class Cladistia; order Polypteriformes; family Polypteridae; genus Polypterus; species Polypterus bichir. The sequence goes on from JANRMT010062791.1 coordinate 25,961,739, forward strand.
CCAGGTTTCGGTCAAACACATGAAATCAATGTTCTGTTCAGTAATAAAGTCATTAATAATCAAGGCCTTATTGTTGAGAGAACAAACGTTCAATAAAGAAGCAAACTTTACAGTCAAAGTCTTAGAATTGAACTTGACCTGTCTGTCCTTCATGAAATGACACCTAAATCCCCAGCAAGACACAACATTTCTAGAAAAACGATGGTTCTCAACGTGCTGTTGAGAAATTCTATGGCAATATTTCAGTCACTGAAGTATAACCAGATGTCAAAATCTCAGCAAATATGCACGGAATTAAAGAGAAGATTTTGAAATGTAATCAGATCTGTGTGGGAATACCTTGTGGCCATTCATAGTTTGCCTAATCCACCAGCATTCAGGCACTGCGAGCCAAACTTACCAGCAGTATGTATCAAAAACAATGAATGCTCCTCGTACATTTGACATTCCCAACACCAATATGGCACAGCAGTCAGCTGAAGTAATATCCACCTCACACCTTAACAACACGAGACCAGGGGAAAGCCAGAGAGGTTGAAAAATCAGTGAATAAACTCCGCTTGCATCTGAAAATATTGGTGTCTCTGAGTCACAGCAAATGACTAGAGTAAACTGCACCTTACCGAGCTGGCTGGCACAACTAAAAATCTGGTGGAAGGTTGGGGGGTCAAAAACCCTCCAAAGTCCTGATGCATTAATTAACTCACGAATACTTAAACTTAAAAATACTTAAACTTAGAACTACAGCAATAAAAAATGAAGACAAAATGAATCATAATTTGAGAAGATGCAGCCAACTGCACCAGCTTATCTCTCAAATTTTAGCAAACAGTACAATAAATACTCAATTAAGCTACCATGGAGGCTAACGTCTTCTTCAGTGATTCTTGCCAGTCAATGCTTTTCACAATTTCAGTTGTTTATTTAAACATCTCTGCCCCACCAGTTCTGTTACGGATTTAAAGACTATTTCATTTCTTCTATTCATCATGACTGTTTAATCCAATTCTGGGTCACTGGGGTAGTGCCGGGTGCCAGACAGCGGCACCAGTCCATCACAGAACATACTCACACATGTCGGGCCAAATTAATAACTTACTTAACTCTCATATTTTAGATAGATACATAGATAGGGTAGAGGATTTAGGGATGTGGGAGGAAAGATAAAGTACCCAGAGACAAACCAACGCAGAGACGGAGAAAACGTCCACAAAGACAGTAGCCAGGCTGGGATTCGAAAGGGGCCTTAAATCAGCACTAACCACTGCACCAACCAGAATGCTTTCCACCATGTTCTGGAGGAAAACACTCATTATTTTGAAAACTAGAGACATTTATTCAATTACCACATTTTGTTCAGTCATACTAAGATGAACTATAAAAGAACTCTTTGGGATTCCTTTATTCATATTAATGCTGTTTTACATCTAAACATTCTTTCATTCTTGCCTTGGGTTAGAATGCCAGATTGTTTACAAATGACAAGTAAAGAGAACTGGAGAAAAATCATTAAAATTCCAAATTAAAACAAGTAAACAACCTCTGAAATGCAGATGGCAGATGAAGGGACAAGCAGGTTAGTTCTGGCCAGGTATGGCCTGGGGGAACTGAGTTATGCCTTAAGCAGCTGGTCAAAGGGTATGCAATCTGAATCAGGGGAGGTGCCCTGCACTACTGTGCCCCATTAGTCAGGAGGTCCATCAAGAAGCCATAGGACTGGCATAAATGAAGATAATAGAGAAGGATGGGGTCTCTCCAGAGGCCATGCCTGAGAGAGACCCCTGCTGGATTTAAACAAGCCGCTCAGGATGTCGTCTTTTGACATTGGAGCTAATCTTCAGTAATCTTTCTTTAAAGCATTTTTGTTTAAGAATATTATATTGTAATAAGACACAGGAAACATCAGAAAGAGTTGGGGCACCATAGTGATCCCCGAATATTGTATGGCCACACATAAACACAAAAAACATTTGTTAATGCAAGAAATCTTCTTGTTCAGACACGAGCCTTCTTCAGACTGCCCCAAGATGGAGTTACAGACAGTTATGATGTCTGAGGGCGGGTTCAGGAAAGAGCAAACAAGTGATGTCAGAGATAAAACAGCTGTCAATCATCCGTTCAGCAGCAAGGAGAAGAGAGAAGACGTTAGGCAACAGTGCCGCCCTCTGGCTTGAAGTGTAACAGTTATTAAATGAGACCTAAAGGTTGTCTCCCAGATGCACGTGTGACAATATATGTATACTAGCCGACGCCCGCCGTAGCATACGGCGGTGTAAGAATAGGAATGGAAAACAGTGAGAAAGAAATTCAGAAATCAAGAAGAAAGAAATACTTCTTGAAAGACGCAGTTGTGAATAGGTGTTTTGCCAGAGACGATTTGTGTCAAGAAATAACCCACCGATAGGAACAGGCAGTTGCCGGATCCTGGAATAGAGATGGCGTTTGTACAAAAACCCATCAACAGAGAAGATGCTGTCGTTCATTTTATAACAAAGGCTTAGGAACAAACCGTCGCAGTATAATGAAAATAGCAAGGTGTATGGGAGGCCGCAGGCAGCGTGGGGAAGGGTTTGGAAGAGGACGAAATCTGAATCAAGAAATGCTGTGTCGGCTGCGTGCGGGTGGGACCGGTTTTGAAGTGGAAGCAGGACGAACCAGAAGAGAAACACTAGCTAAAGTACCTGGCATCACCAGTATAAATAAACGGGGGAAACTTTCTTTTTGGGAATTAAACGCAACCCACAATAAAGTGAAAAGCCAAACTCCTAGACCAAAGCTGTAATCCAGCAAGACAATGAAACTTCTATGCAGATGAGTTGAGAAGACAGCGTCATACGTAGTTGTTGTCTTTTAAGATAGCACTTTAGCCAGTAGAAAACTTTGTGAGTGTTGATGGTGATGCCGTCCATCAAACACAGCACACTCCTGCTGCCTGATAGGAACTGTAACTGGTTTTTGGGTTGCCCCCTCCCATTATAACTCATCTGTCTGATATGACATATAGCCAATATTTTAAGTCAACAAGGAAAGGCATATGCAAAATGTCATGAAAACCGGATCAGCCATTATTGTGTGATTAGTGAACAGACGAACTAACAAACATCCAAGTGACTTAACGCTTTTATTTATTTTTATTTATGTATGTACAGTTTGTGCCAGTGAATTAAAGGACTGGATGGATGAGAACTACTTGTCTTTAAACACAGATAAAACAGAGATATCAGATGATGCTGATTGCAACAATATTTTGTCATCTTTTAACTCAGTTGGAATCCCCATTAATTTTATTGAATCAGCCCGTAATCTAGGAGTTATCTTTGACTCTAGCATATCATTTAAAGTGCATATTACAAAATTGTCCAAAATGTGTTTCTTCCATCTTAAAAATGTTGGGAAATTAAGGCATTTTCTAAATAAGTGGGATACTGAAAAATTAATGCATGCATTTATCTCTAGTAGGATTGACTACTGCAATGCGGTGTTGACTGGATGTTCAAACTGTTCTTTATACAGCCTCCAGTTAATCCAAAATGCTTTTGCAAGAATTATTACAAGAACAAGAAAATACGAACACAAAATTCCAGTTCTTAAATTCTTACACTAAAGTTTAGGGCAGATTTCCAAATCCTCCTTTTAACATATAAAGCATTAAATGGCCAAGGTCCGGCTTACTTGTCTGAACATATCATGACTTACAAACCAGAGCGCACATTAAGATCTCAAGATGCTGGTCTGCTTATAATTCCAAGGATTAATAAAATAACAGTGGGAGGTCGAGTTTTTAGTTACAGGGCCCCTAAACTGTGGAATGGTCTTCCTGCTACAATAAGAGATGCCCCTTCGGTCTCTGCTTTTAAATCCCGGCTGAAGACTCACTACTTCAGTTTAGCATATCCTGACTAGAGCTGCTGATTAACTGTACAGACTGCATCTCTGTTGTTAGTCATTAGCACTAAAACATAAGTAACATGATAGTTATAATTGGATACTAAACCTCACCTATTCTGTGTCTCTTCTCGGTACTCAAATGTGGCACTTGGTGCCACGGCCCACCTGTCAAGTTGTCTGCCTGCCAAAGGAAAAGTCATCTCTGATGGAGAAGCACTGGCATCTTCGGGTGGAGGGGTCCTTTCATCGGATTGGCTGGCCCAGCACTGACTCAACTGTGGAATGGCCAATAGGGGTAGGGAGCTTGATGGCCAAGGTCTCCAGGACTCTAAACAAATCCAAATCGTATTATGTAATATCATCTACTGGTGAGTTTTGCTCAGTACCGGTAATATTACTATTGTACTGTTGTATTGTATTGAGGATTACTTGTGTTCTGTTCTGTGTATTGTATTGTATTTTCCCAATGTTTTTGACACCCACTGCACGCCCAACCTACCTGGAAAGGGGTCTCTCTTTGAACTGCCTTTCCCAAGGTTTCTTCCATTTTTTCCTTACAATGTTTTCTTCTTGGGAGTTTTTTCTTGTCTTCTTAGAGAATCAAGGCTGGGGGGCTGTCAAGAGGCAGGGCCTGTTAAAGCCCATTTGCGGCACTCCTTGTGTGATTTTGGGCTATACAAGAATAAATTGTATTGTATTGTATTTATATAGATATCCACACTTTGTTACCCATGTATATTTTTCTTCAACTCCTATTATTTATTTTAATAAATACTGCTTTGTCTTTACATTTTTACACTTTGTCTGAAGTAATAAAGTAAATACAGGGCTCCTGGTGTGGGGCAAATTGCTACTTGTTTTTCCTACAGGGTCAACCAGCTGATGGTGGATGCCCCAATAAGGGTGGATATCATGGTGGTTGTAATTTGTCTTGGTAAGTAATTTTAACCTCAGTATATTAGCCTCCATGTGTTCAGGCTGTTCTTGGGGGTCAAGGTGTGTCAGCCATAGTCTAAGTTATGCCCACGGATACCGTGTTAGCCTTCATCCCTCCAGGTTATTCTCAGGGGAGGGCCAAGGTAGCCTTTTGCCTAGATTACATCTGGGAGTGTTCGTGTATTGCTGATGCTGAAGCTAGTGAGTCCCTAAGTGGTGTACTGAATACATAACCAGTGCTTGTGTGGATCAGATCTGTGTGTGTCATTCTACCACGGTAATACACACCATCATACTTTACAGCTGTTATGAGCTATTTTTTTTTTTTTTTTGCTCACAGGCAGTTTTTACTTTTTGCACTATACAACACAGTACATTATGTGAGAAACAACCGAGGCGATTCACAAAACACCAGAGTGGAAGAGCTTTACAGGATCTCGCTCTATAGTTGCGGAGCTAGAAGAGGAATTTCATTTGTCCTCTGCAAACACCATTCACATGTGCTCTACAGCCGCAGTATGTTTGTTTCCATATTTCTACAATGGCAGGCCTAGCAAGCTGAGTGATTTTTCAAGACAACACAGTGTGAGAGTAGTGAATACTGAATTGACAGCAGTATGTTTTACAGTCCATCACCTTCATCATCAATACACACAGCACAGCGGTTTGGAAGCAAGAGGAGGACGGGAGGTGCAGAATAATTCGAAAAGTACAGCTAATTTGTTTAGCATGCTAGCACAGGTTAGATGAGGTTGGTTTGCACAGCATTGTTTCAACCTAAGCTGAGATTTACGTTTAGTTCCATTATGTTTGTTCTTACAAAGCAGCCTACTCAGTGAACACAGTCAAATTAATTAATAATGATTTCACAATAAAAGATTCAAAATACTATGAAACACATGCTACACATATAGGGTCATGAAAACAGGTTTGCCAGTCAGATTTCTTCTCATCATTGCATCCTTTCAGTGAATAATAAAAGAATTGTAACATTGGGTAAAAAAAGAACTGAGTAAGCAAATGACACAAAATATATTATGCTAATTTTTCTTAAAGAATCTTATGAAACTGCCAGTGTCATATGTCAATATGACTCAACAAAGTGCACCCTTTATCAATGGAGTCCCAGAAGCCTACGAAAAAAGTTGTAATTCCGGGCAACTTTAAATTCCTTTGCACTTCTTTATCAGTGTCTTTGTTTTGCAAATGTGTCAATCAGCACAAGCAGCAAGCAGCCTGCTATTCCATCCCAACCTGACAGAGTTCAAGTCAGTTGCAAAAATTCTCAGAGCTCAAGTGTGTTTTTCTGGGTGTGAGGTGCCTGGAGTCGTTATTACATCAACATTTTATTAATTTTTACTAACATGGAAAAGATTTCTGTTTTACTTATGTGTTCAGCCTCGCATTTCCTGTCATCCTACACTTACACAGATCATTGTAGACACAGAACACACATGAAATGTATGTATTCAAAAATAACGATATAGTATTTACCCTATACAACTCCAGGCACCTCATACCCAGATAATGAGACTTGAGATGGTAGAACTTCAGCTGCGTTGGTAGGGATGAGATAGTAGGCTGCTTGCTGCTTGTGCTGATTGACGCATTTACAAAACAAAGACGCTGATGAAGAGGTGCGAAGGAATTTAAGGTGGCCCGGCATTATGACATTTTTCATAGGCTTCAGGGATTCTAGTGTTAATCAAGTAGGATATTAGTATCCCTGCACTTCCTGTACTGGCTAACATGCACAGGTCAGTGACAGTTTTGTCCCAAGGATTGTGATGGATGTTCTAAGCATGCTTTTTTTTTTTTTAAATAAAAATCAAAATTATTAAAAGCAGGTAATATTCCATACAATAAAGTCAAACATAGCAAAATTAAATTCAATTAAACTCCCTCCCCCAAGAGAAAGAGAGGACGGCCAACTGCCAAAATAAGGCTTTAAGAGTAGAAAAGAGGGAAGAGAATCCTTTTCCCCAGTATAAATGCTTATTTTAAAATGTTATTGATTAGATCCTGCAAGGTTTTTAAAGAGTTTTGAAAAGATCCTCTAAGTGAGAATTAGTTTTTTTCCAATTTTACAGAGTATATAATATCAGTTACCTACTGACTTAAAAGTGGTGGGGTGGGATTCTTCCAGTTGAGCAAAATAAGTCTACATTGCTAGTAGTGAAATAAAGGCAACCGCAGTCTGTTTGTCCTTCTCCACTTTAAGCCCATCTGGGAGTCCACCAAACACCACAGTCAATGACACCAAGGCTGTCTGATAGGCATTTAAAGACTTTGGTCCAGAGTGATATTAATTTGGTGCACGCACAGAACTCAATAGCTCAATGAGGCTGGGGCTTGATTGCAATGTTCGCAAGTTGGATCTTGCCCTGGAAACATTTTGAACAATTTTAAATGAGATAGATGTGCTCAGTAAAATATTTGAAGTTGAATAATTGAATGTTTTGCCCATATGGAGTTAGAGTGAATTCTGTGCGTGGCTGCCTTCCACTCCGTTTCTGACGTGTTGAGTAGCAAAGTTTCTAAGTCAGAAATAGTGGAAAAAAAAATGTGTTGATGGGAAGGTAAATGTGGAGTGTAATTGTTCATAGGATGCAAAGACGTTGTCTATGTACAGATCTCTAAGTGATTTACTCCCGTACGTTTTCCAAACATTAAAAACTATTTAAGTTTGAGAGGGTGGAAAAAAGTGGTTATCATGTAGAGGTGCCAGAGATAAAAGCTTGTCTGTCTTGAAGTGCTTCCTATATTGGTTCCATATTCTGAGTAAATGAAAGACAATTGGGTTGTTAGTATATTGACGATCACTTGTATTTACTGGGGTACAAAGCAAGGAATATAAAGATGTATTGTAGGATTTTATTTCTATTGCAGACCAAGCTTGCATGTGTTTATCTATTTGTGTCAATGTCCAGGTTTTTATTGATTGTATATTTCCTGCTCAGTAATAAAACTGAAAGTTAGGTAGAGCCATGCCACCTTCTGCTTTAGGTTGTTGTAGGTTTGCCCTTGTGTGGATGTTTTGAATTCCAAACAAATGAAGTTATGATTGAATCTAATTTCCTAAAACATGATTTGTTAATGTATATGAGGATGCTTTGAAACAGAAACAGAAGCTTAGGGAGGTGCTAAAGTGAGATGGAGAGTAGACCATCTATTCAAGTCTTGCTTAAACTTTTCCATTCAGGCAGCACAATTTTGTTGAAAAAGAGCTTTATGTTTACTTGTGATGTTTACCCCTAGGTATTTAAACTGACCTGCAATGATAAAAGGGAAGGTGTCTGATCTAATATTGTGTGCTAGAGAGTTCACTGGAAAAAGCCCAATGTATTCAAATTAATTTTGAGTCCAGATATCTTTTAAAATGCTGCCATTGCTGTTAGGGCTGCATGCACAGAATTTTGTGGATCTGATACATATAGTATCATATCATCTGCATATAATAATATTTTCCATTCAAGTCCTTCTCTGATAATCCCTTTTATCTCAGATGCATTTTGACAGCCAATGGCCATTTCAAATAGCATTGGTGACAGGGGCCATCCTTGTCGAGTACATCATTCTAGTTTGAAGTAGACTGAAATAATGTTGTTAACATAAACTGAAGCTTCTGGACTGGTATACAGTAATTTGATACATGCACATATGTCCAGGCCAAACCCAAATTTGTGCAATGTAGTGAATAGGTAGTCCCATTCAACCACATCAAATGCTTTTTCTGCATTCAAAGATAATAAGATCTCTGTTATACTTTATAGGTGCATATATTACATTAAACAGGTGTTGAAGATTTGAAGCTAAGTGTCTACCTTTAATAAAATAAATGTTACTTCTCAGGTTACTTCTCAGTGGTAGTGCTGCTGCCTTGCAGTTAGGAGACCCGGGTTCGCTTCCCAGGTCCACTTCCTGGGTCCTCCCTGCGTGGAGTTTGCATGTTTTCCCCATTTCTGCGTGGGTTTCCTCCCACAGTCCAAAGACATGCAGGTTAGGGGAACTGGTGATCCTAAATTGTCCTTGGTGTGTGTGTGTGCCCTGTGGTGGGCTGGCGCCCTGGCCCGGGGTTTGTTTTCTGCCTTGCCCACTGTGTTGGCTGGGATTGGCTCCAGCAAACCCCGTGACCCTGTAGTTAGGATATAGCAGGTTGGATAATATATGGATGGATGGATGGATGTTACTTCTCAGACCAAAATAAGAGATTATATTAATAAACACATTCGTATTTTCTCTGATTTTTCACCATCAACAGCTGCTAAACATGCAGCATTTAACAGGATTAAACAGCACTTACACAAAGCTGAAATCAGCAGGAGCTTCTTGTATCCTGCTAAACTGAGAGTGGCTATTCAAGTCAAGTTCTATATTTTTAGTTCTCTGGATGAAGCAGAAAAGAGCTAAGAAAACTGATCCCAACTCTTTTTGAAATTCAATCGTTAGTGACATTGTGTCCTGGCAAGGCAAAGCAGATTCTACCTGCAGTTTGGTCCATTTGCAATGAGACTTTTGCTGTAATTACACATCCTATTTCATTCTCAGCTACTTTTATGTTTTTTATGTTTTACCTTTGGTTTATTGTATTAGGACTGTAATATAATAGGTTATCTGCTTCTCCACAACCACTGATTATCATCATTCTAGGTTTATAGCATTTGGTTTGTATTGCCAATTGATATCTCTATTTTAATCTTTCTACACCGCTGATGGGGGGCTTGTTTTATTCTGGACATGGTCTGTCTCTAGGGATGTCAGAGGACTGGGACTTCATGAAGTGTGGTTCAGCCTCACTAGTGGAGGCAGCTGGGGGAGAGAAAGAGAGCAAGCTATTGTAAGTGCCAACATAACAATAGGCTTCTTAGCCATAACTTCTGGCAAACTTGTAAATTAAGGTTAAAGCTATCATATTTAATAATGTACTACCTTAATTTAAGACTTTAACATGACAACAGAAGTTCAGAAGCAATGTTTCTATGACCAAACAGTGGACTCTGTGAGCTGGAATGTCAAACATGTCAATCATAAATTAAAGAGGAAGAAAGCATTCTCTTTCACCTAACAGGTCTAACTTACAAGATAGTATTTTTACAGGAGACTCACATAATTATCAAAGATCAGTTTTGGTTGCAAAGAGATTGGTCAAATATTCCACTCCAGCTATACGAAGAAAACTAATCTTAATTCATAGAACAACCTCATTTATAGTATCAGATGTGGTATCTGATCCTGAAGGGTGATATGTGATGGTGATGGGTGATTTATTTAATTGTGAAGTGATTTTGATAAATATCTATGCACTTGATGTGGATGATAGAGACTTCATCCAAAACATATTTGCATCAATTCCTAATGTGAACACTCATATAATTTAATGGCCAGAGACTTTGTGTTTTAAATCCAAACCTGGATAGGTCTTCAGCCTACAGGGGTGATAACATCTAACCTGCAAAAATAATTACATAGCTTGTAATTGATCATAAATTATCAGGCTCTTGGAGATTTCTAAATCCATACTTAAGAGCATATTCCTTCTTCTCAACAGTACATTATTGTTACTCAAGAATTGATTATTTCTTTAGAGATAATAATCTTTTGCCCATGATCAAATCTTGCAAGAATGACGCTATTGCCGAGGTCCTGAGTAAACCTCTGACAATCTCAGAATTACTAGATGCTTTAAACTCACTTCAGAGCGGGAATGCAGTAGGTCTTGATGGCTACCCTGCTGAATTTTATCAAAAATTTTCAATTAAGTTAATTACCATCTCTGGATGCTTTGCAATGTTGATTCCAAATATGAAGTCAGACTTTTTCCTTTACTTTCCTTGGCAGTGACATTCATGTCTCTGGTGACACTTCCTATGAAGTCAGTAGACGGATTGGGAGAGCATGGGGGGTCATAAGGTCACTGGAAAGGGGTGTATGGTGCTCCCGGTATCTATGCAAAAGGAGAAAGGTCCAAGTCTTTAGAGTCCTGGTGCTTCCTGTCTTGCTATATGGTTGCGAGACATGGACATTATCCAGTCACCTGAGACGAAGACTGGACTCCTTTTGTACTGTGTCTCTCCGGAAAATACTTGGGTACCGTTATGAGTTCCAAATAAGGCGTATTACCTGCATTGTGAGGGAGCGTCAGTTACGGCACTATGGCCATGTGGCATGTTTCCCCGAGGGTGATCTAACTTGCAAGATCCTCATTGTTGGGGACCTGAGTGGCTGGACCAGGCCAAAGGGTCACCCATGTAACACCTGGCTGTGGAAAATAGAGGGTCATTTCCGGAGGGTGGGACTGGACCGCATGTCTATCTGGGGAGTTGCCAACAATGATCCCGAGTTGTTTCCTTGTGTGGTGGGTGTGGCAACGCACTGTACTGACTTGACTTGACTCAGGTCAGACAGATATGAAAAGATGAGAGATTTGTAGAAGAATCTAATGATTATGTGTAATACTATGTAACATTTTATAGTTAAAAGTGAGTTTTGGGCTGAAAAGTTGGCCGAAGTAATCAACTATGTTATTTTAGTTCAAATTATTATTATTTTAACAGTTTCATTTAAGATGTTGAGGGTTGGGTTCTGCAGACTGTTGTGACACTAAACTGGATCATGATTATTAAGAGCATGTTATTGAAAAAATGAACAATGCTAATGCTTTCTAAAATGTTCTATAAGGCCTGTATGCTCCTGGTGTCGTCAGTTGGTTCATTGTGCTCATTTTCACAATTTTTGTATTGGTGCTCCATGATAGACATGCATGTTGTAATAGTTTCTTCTTCATTTATTACTAAAACTTTATTTTTTTTTACATGAGTGGAACAGTAGCGACAGGAAGAACCACTGTCATCAGAAAGAACTGCCCAAAACAGGCTTCACTTGTACAAGAAGCAAAAAATGTGGTAAACAGTCCACTTGTTGACCTCTACAAAGTTTATCTTCCTCCTCAGCATATCATACATGGCCTTATAAAAACTAGAAAATAGCAAAGGATAAAAGACAAACAGGATTTATGTATTTAAGAAATAAATTTTCCTAGATCAGTGACAAAAAGACTAAAGAAGGCATTTTTGTAGGCCCACTGGTAGGAGATACAGTATGTGAAAAAATGAGAGATTTGAAGAAGAGTTGAATGAAGTTCAGAAAGATTTTGTGTTATGTCAGCTAACACTGTATAGTTAGGATTGAATTCTGGGCTGAAAGTTTGACAGAAGTAACCATCTACAGTGTGTTAGTTCAAATTATTATTTTAACAGCTTCATTTAAGATGTGGGTCCTGTTGAGGGTTGGATTTTGCAGACTGTTGTGACCCAGAGCTGGATAATTATTATATAGAGTGGATTATTTAAAAAGATTTGTACATCTAATACTTTCTAAAATGCTCTATAAGGCTTGTGTGCTCTTGGTATCGCTGGTCAGCTCACTGTCCTCCATATCATCAGGGTTACTGTATGTGTGCTCCATGATTGATGCTCACTTTTTAATGAGCTCAAGCGCGCGCAGAAGGAACTCTGAGTCCAGCTCAGGGTGGCGAAGGAGCAGTACAGGAGAAAGCTGAAGCAGAAGTTGCAGAATAACATCATGAAGAAAGTGTGGGATGGGATGAAGATCACCACTGGCTGCAGCTCGAAGCGGGATGCCACCAATGAGAGAGATGTGGAGAGAGCAAACCAAATGAACAACTTCTTTAACAGGTTTGATCACCCTAACCCACTCTCTCCTTGGAGTACTGCACCCTCCACCTATCCTTCTGCTGATACCAGCATAGGAAAGACATCCTCACCCACAATTACAGCAGCCCAGGTGAGCAGAGAGCTGAGGAGACTTCGTACCATCAAAGCAATGGGTCCAGATGGAGTATTGCCACGAATGCTGAAGGCCTGTGCGCTGGAACTGGGGAGTCCTCTACAGTGCATCTTCAACCTGAGCCTGGAACAGGGGAGAGTCCCGAGGCTTTGGAAAACATCTTGCATCATCCCAATCCCAAAGGTATCACGTCCTAGTGAGCTGAATGACTTACGGCCTGTCGTCCAGACATCACATGTGATGAAGACCATGGAGCAGCTGCTGCTTCACCACCTGAGGCCACAGGTCTGCCACACCCTCGACCCTCTGCAGTTTTCATACCAGGAGAAGGTGGGAGTGGAGGATGCCATCATCTCTATGCTACACCGATCCCTCTCCCACTTGGACAGAGGCAGTGGTGTTGTAAGAGTTATGTTTCTGGACTTCTCTAGCGCCTTCAACATCATCCAACCTCTGCTCCTTAGGGACAAGCTGACAGAGATGGGAGTAGATTCATACCTGGTGGCATGGATCATGGAATATCTTACAGACAGACCTCAGTATGTGTGTCTCAGGAACTGCAGGTCTGACATTGTGGTCTGCAAAACAGGAGTGCTGCAGAGGACTGTACTCTCTCCTGTCCTGTTCAGTCTATATACATCAGATTTCCAAAATGATTCAGAGTCCTGCCACGTGCAAAAGTTCGCTGACGACACTGCTATCGTGGGCTGCATCAGGAGTGGGCAGGAGGAGGAGTATAAGAACCTAATCAAGGACTTTGTTAAATGGTACGACTCAAATTACTTACACCTGAACACCAGAAAAACCAAGGAGCTGGTAGTGGATTTTAGGGGGCCCAGGCCCCTCCTGGACCCTGTGATCATCAGAGGTGACTGTGTGCAGAGGGTACAGACCTATAAATACCTGGGAGTGCAGCTGGATGATAAATTGGACTGGTCTGCCAATACTGATGCTCTGTGTAAGAAAGGTCAGAGCTGACTATACTTCCTTAGAAGGCTGGCGTCCTTCAACATCTGCAATAAGATGCTGCAGATGTTCTACCAGACGGTTGTGGCGAGTGCCCTCTTCTACACAGTGGTGTGCTGGGGAGGCAGCATAAAGAAGAAGGACGCCTCACGCCTGGACAAACTGCTGAAGAAGGCAGGCTCTATTGTAGGCATGGAGCTGGACAGTTTGACATCCGAGGCAGAGCGAAAGGCGCTGAGTAGGCTCCTGTCAATCATTGAGAATCCACTGCATCCACTGAACAGTATCATCTCCAAACAGAGGAGCAGCTTTAGCGACAGACTGCTGTCACTGTCCTGCTCCACTGACAGACTGAGGAGATCGTTCCTCCCCCACACTATGCGACTCTTCAGTTCACCCGGGGGGGTAAATGTTAACATTATACAAAGTTATTGTCTGTTTTACCTGCATTGTTATCACTCTTTAATTTAATATTGTTTTTTTTATCAGTATGCTGCTGTTGGATTATGTGAATTTCCCCTTGGGATTAATAAAGTATCTGTCTATCTATCTATCTATCTATCTATCTATCTATCTATCTATCTATCTATCTATCTATCTATGTAATACTTTCTTCTGCATTGAATGCTAGGAAAACTTTACATAATGCCATCGTGACAAACTCTTCACCATAAAAGAATAGAGGGACATATGCCTATATGCCATCCACTAAGAATTAATTTTATTTTATTGATGAAAGCTGAAGAATTTTAATGAAAAGCTTTTTCTTGGCTTTCAGATACAGTAAGTGCAAGTGAAAAATAGTCCCAAGGCTCATTAATAATAGCTATTCACTTTTAAAGGATGTTTGAAAACTGCTGTTAGTGGAAGGAAGTTGCGCAGAAACCCATTTACTTATCTTACTTAAAAGAACTTTATTTTAAACACTCATTGTGATTGCAGTTTGACATTTAAAAAAAAGGATGTGGCTTGTGTCTGTCTGTGCTGTAAAGGAAGGACCCATTAAATGGAAGTCTTATATAGACTAATAAAGCACAACAACACAAGAACAATCAGCAACAGAGCATCAGTTCAGAAAAAGAACATAAAAATATTCAATCTAACCTGTCAAGTGAAACCTGCAATGAAGCTGTCAACTTGTCTTAGTGTCTTGGCTAGACTTGCTGAAGAGCAGTAAAAGCAGCATAAAGAATATATGATGAATGTAAAGAAACAACACAGGGACGCCTACAGTCTAAATATGAATTACTAACACTATTTAATGGAGAGATCTTGGACAATTGAAAATGGTGGTGACTTAGTCCAGTGTAGCATCCCAGAGGGCAAAACTCTGAGAGTATCAACAAAAACTGAGTACACAAGACCACTAAGAAGTGAAAGTCTCACATAAAGAGCCACACGAAATTGTCTTCAGTAGTAAAAAAAAATAACTTACCATTAGACACGTTTAACAATTCCTCTGTGTTCTGAAAGCCACTGCTGACTTATTGTGCCTCCACATTTGTCATCTAAACTACAAAGGAGTAAGCCAGTAAACAAGCGGGCCTTAAAGTATGTGAAATATTACAACAGAATCAAGCATATTTAACTTACACAACACTTGGGTTAAACGGCTTATTTATGGCTTCAACAGACTGGGCAATTCATTATGACTAAGTCGTTTTTAGAAGTGACTTTACAGTTATACAACTACAAAACCTCTTCTAGTCTGCAACATCCTAACTGGTCGGAAGCGCTCTCATAATTATATATTATATCACATTATTTCTCATGGTGCTGATATTCAAAATATAGTTCTCACTTATTTAAAAGACAAAAGTTAAATGACCTCTTAACTGCATTTGATCTGCTCCTTCCCCAGCTCATAAATGCTCAGGTTTAAAGCCTTACGCCATGATACACACAGTTCATCAACATGCTTTATTTCTCAGATAGACTGGAACAAAGGCAGAAGGAGCACTGGGAAGGGAAGCTCCACCATCCTGATTAATGTTTATATTTCTCTTACTGCAACAGAAATGATTCACTCAGCTACCAACTCTCTAATGATAAATCATTCCAAATATGTGGGGACTTTGAAAAGAACAATGACATCCTTCCATCAGCATGTGTCATGTTCAATTTGTGATAACAGCAAGCTGCACCTTCTATATTTCAATGTTAAAGATGTCATTTAAAGTAAACAACTGGGAAGACATGATCATAATCTGATCTGTCTTAATCCCACCTACAAACCTGTTGTTAGATGGCAACAGATCACTTGGCATTATCCAGGGCCTGAAGTTCTCATGTGTATTTGAGTGGTTGTTGTTAACAATAATATTTCTATTTTTGTTAAACCTCTGTAAAGTCTTGATTTTCTCCTGGGAACAAATAAAGTAGTATCTTTTCTCACGCACATGAGCACAGGTGACAGCTGACGAGCTCAAGTGACTGTAATTCCACCACCACACCAGAGGTTGGCCCTATGTCTTAACGTCTTTCTCCCTCTGCAGACTGGATGACTGATGGGTAGAACACCTCTGACGTCTCTTCTGGTATTTGTCCATGTGGACCCGCCTCTTCCTAGCAGGAGGACTGAAAGCCGGAAGCTCCACCATATTTGGCAGTTCCATTTCAACTTGCATCTGCAGAGACGACTTGACAATAATTATATTGGGAGGCCATTTTGGCACCCCAACTCTTTATTGTTGTCCTCTCTTTCTTTTAAACTATCTATTTATTTATTTATCTATCTATCTATCTATCTGATCCAGTGTCCTACTAGCATCACAGAATGGATGAGTAGTAATTTCCTTAAACTAAACACACACACAAAACAAACATTTTAATCAGGGGCAGAAAAGTAAAAAATTGAAGATCTTAAAAATAAACTTGACCATCTGGATTTACCAATGTGGTTAGAAGTAAAAAATCTCTAAGCAAAAGTTCAAAGCACATATTAAACATATTATTAAGACTGCACAGTTTCCTTTGAAAAATATAGCATAGATAGATAGGACCGAAAAGTTGCTGAAAAGTTAATACACACTTCTATCTTCAGAATTCTAGACTATTACAGCACACTTCTATCAGAATTGCTTAAAAAAGATATAACACAGCTACAGTTTGTCCAGAATACAGCAGAAAAAAACTTTACGAAAAACGTAAAATCTGAACAGATTACACCAGTCCTGGTACCATTACACTGGTTACCTGTGTCATTTGGAATTCACTTTAATTGTATATAAGGATCTGAACAATTTCAGTTTCATAATCATAATATCACATTACAAGTACAAAAAAATCTAGAAAGCTTTAATGTTGGTGATACACCTGGGCAATACGGTTGAATACATCAGCAAAGTAATAAATATTGACCTTTGTAACTTGTATTTTTCCAAAAAATTTTTCTTTGCTGTGTGTGTGTTTATGGGAGAGTGGAGGTAGTGTAGTGATTGGCTCTCATCATAATTATAATTATATTATAGACTGCTTACTACCTTTTTGTGGTTTTTTTTTTTCTAAATAAATTTGGGGGTAGCCTATGTGCCACTGCCACTTGATCAAAGCCTGTCGTGGACACTTATGACACGTGGAAGCATGAAGTAATCTACGCAGGGCTATTCTAACATTACTGTAACCAATAAGCCTTGACACACGTGTTTGTTAGAAGCCCTTGAGGGGGCTAAGTAATGTTTTGGCTTTGGTACCCCAAATGTTTTACTCTCACCAGCATTCCTGTTGATTAGAGTGTTTATTTCCCTCTCATTCCTGGCCATCTTACAACAGGATTTGATGATTAGTCAGGGCATTTACTGGCCATGTTTTACAGTCCTTAAGAATTTCTTATCAATAATTGCTCTTCAGTTTTTCACGTTCATCTTTGTAACCCTATGATTATTATTTTAAAGCACTTTGAGATATTTTGGTGCATGAGAATGTGTTATATACACAAAATAAATGTTGTGGTTGTTGATTCTGTGTATATAAAATGCAGTCTAAAGCAGTTCTTATCAATGAAATGGCTGCATTCAAAATAATCCTGAGCTGATGAGCCCCAGTGCCTAAGGCAGTTTTCATTTCCAAGTGCCTTCCACCAGCTTCAATCAACTTCTGACATGAATTTTAACTCAGTTTGAATATTAAAAAGAAAACCTGTGTTGAGAATTGATGGCTCCAATCCTGTTTTAGGTCACAGCCTGGAATATTACAACAGTGAACACAATCCTCAAACTGAACATAATGTGCAGCCCAATAACCCTTCATTCAGTCGTTCACCATGTTCTTTACAAATCTGCTTTCATTACCGTGTTTGTGTGTTCAAAATTGAAGAGACAGAAAGAAACGTTTATGAACAGTTCAGTTTCTTCCTGAAAAGATTTGCTTTCTGAAAGTAGAGGTCATAAAGCTGATATTTTTTCACCATGAAAGGCAAATCATTCCTGTAAAAATGACTCAAATCTTGCCACACATTTCCTGCATGGTTGAAGTGATTTAATAAGAACTGACAACTGAGGCCACATTAAAGACAATCACTGCCCCCCCAGAGTTATAATGTTTTGACTCCTTACCCCATATACAACAATAGAAGACAACTGGGCAGGATTTTAAAAGTGTAACTCAAGGTCCAAAACATAAATGGACAGATTCTTGGATGGAAATATGTTGGAACTGCATGTTTGTTTTACTGACATCTTCATAAATTAAAACCTGGTCAATTCCTGTTTCATACACAGAGGCCCAGGGCACCCAAGATTCCATAGTTACACTCATAGTGAAAAATAAACCTACTGAACAACATCAAGTATTCAAGTGCATATTCACTGTTAGGAACAATCAGTACGAAGTCGATAAAGTGATAAATTCTGTTTATTCATGGATAATAGGGACCACCAGAAACCAGACAGGGCTGACAGCCTGGTTTCAGAATTTTTTCTTCAGTAAGTAGATAGATAGATACAGTAGATACATCTGTTCCAAGAGGGATTTTAGCAAGAACAAGTACAAATATACCAAATGTAAGAAAGGAATGTTTGTGGACTTAATCACGCATAAAAGCAGATGCTCCTGTTTTATATTAATTTAATTTATTAATTAATATTAATGTTGAGTTTTTGCTTTTTTTCTTGTCTCTTTTCTATTTCATGTTCCATGGAAAGCCCATTTCTTCCAGTTTCTTTGATGAACTTAGTTATTGGCCAAAATTTCTATGTCGTAGACTTCTCTTTTGTCCCCATTTTGGACATTAACCAAATACTGCACAAAGGAAAACAAATCCAAACAACTAAACCCAAAGTTTTCAAAAGATTTGTGTGCAGATTTGACACGACTGACACCAAAGGTAAAGTGAACTGAATTAAAAAATTAGTACTTTAAAAATTGCTACAGCAAATGACGCTAAGACTAGTAAAAATACGATTCTCCCTGCCTTGGGAAGCGCAGGACCAAGATTTGCTGTGAGTGGAAGGACTATGAGTGGTGAGGACGCCCTATGTACAAATATTCTCTCATTGTCATGTGTTTTGTTTGTGTTGAGATTCAAATTATTTTTTCCTTTCTGGATATTTTTATTTCCAAAATGCTCAGTAACTTAATAGTCATTTCTATAAAATTTGAAAGGAGCCATTTTGAAAGAGGCATGGTTTATTGTTCTAAAACAATGATGTATTCCCTTTTCAAAAATGTTTTAATGCCTAATTGGCTTCATTGGAAGATAACAGTAAGGTGTGGCTGAGAAGGGTATTCAGGAGAGATAAAAATCAACATGTGAAGGATAAATGCAACATTCATTGTCTTTCTTTATAAGAACTCCATCAAAATGTTTTGTGGACCTGAGCAGATCAACATTACTGAGACCTTCATCTTTGTTTATTTTCAAATATTGTCTGATGGACACAGTTTCTCATTAAGCACTGTATCTCGTAATTCTTTGGTTGCTAATTAATGAAAAATGAAATAATTAAGGGGTCCGAGTCTTAAATAGCAAATCAGATAAAATGAAGGCAAAAGAAGGCAATTGCCAATAAAAACTGGTCAGTAATTAAGATAAGGGTTAGAATAAAAACCTGCAGCCACAGTAGCATGCCAGAGCCAGAGCTGGAGACCCCTGCATTAGAGCAACACAATTAAAGTCCTTGAAGTCATGAATATCATGTGGTAAGTTGCAGAAAATGCACTTTGAGTTTACATGTGGTGAAGATGTATGGAGGTTGGACCCTCGCTTTCCACAAGGAGCACAAGTCTCTTTCGACTAACTAATCCATCCGTTGCCTAATGTGTCCAGCTCAGGGTTGTGGGAATCCTCCTGCCAAGAAAGGGTGCAATTTGGGAAGCAACCCTGGATAAAACATTATTTGTTTATTTACTTTTTGATTCATCACCTCGCCATAAATAATCCCCTGTAGCAGTTGAATGGTAGCGAATAATTATGGTTGTTTACCATGTTAATATCTGTTGTCACACACAGAAGCATGGTGTGTCTCTTATGAGGATCAGTTTTAGGGAAAACAGGGATAATAGTAGAAGAGTAGAAGAGTTGTTAACTCAGTTTCTGTATTCTTCCTCTCTAAACGGGACAAATCCCACATAGAATATGACTGGCATCACCGCCACTCCGACCCTTCTGGGCAGGAAGGATAAAACTCCTCATCTTACAGGACCCTGTATTGTGACCAGCAGACCTCAAAGAGAACGGTGGCACCTGTTCATATAAATTGCTATTTTTATTCCTTTTGTCTTTCAAATTGAATATGGCTTTCCAGCTGGAGCCCCTACTCTTAGCTGATGTACTTGTCCTTCCTTTACATTTTAACATAAGAAATACGACAAATGAGAGGAAACCATTCAGTCCATCAAACTTGTTTATTTAGCTAATAGTTAAGCTGTCCCGATATCTCATCCAGATTGTTCTTAAAGGTTTTCAAGGCTGCAAATTCAACGAAAAGTCTCAGTAGTTTGTTCCAGAGTCCCACATCTCTTTGCATAAAGAAGTGCTTCCTGGCTCAAATTAACTTCTCCTTAATTTTCACTGGTGTCCTTGAATACACAAAACTAAATGGCAAATCATTAACCATCCATATATAATAAAACAGTATGGTCTGTGTGGATGTGTGTGTCTAGTCTCTCCAAACAATTTGATTGGTCAGTTTCAGTTTGGTTGCTCAGTCAAATGCAATCAAGACAAGAAGTGCTGGGCATGAGAGATTGACACATTAGCAACCAAAGAAAGGCATAAGAAAAGTGCGGAGAGTTGCCTTCAAACATAGGAATTATTTACAAGAATGTGAGTGATGTTTTCACAGTGGATAATGGGACTTGTCATAAAGTAGAAAATTAGTATAAAAATTGTTACTTGGTGATGGTATCAATAAAGTGGAGTGGATACTACTACTATGCCTTTTCACATGAGACTATCTCCACCTGTTTGCCAATTCAGTCAGTCAGGGAACGTGACCAATCACTGCCTGCTCATCTTGATTATGTCCTGAGTTTTCAGAAAATAATCTTTGCCTTTAGAAATCCCACTCATCAGCACACACAATTCAAATCTGTGCATCGCCTGAATATCACACACCATAAAACGGTTTGCTATGGGCCTAATGTTTCCCTTTATTCTCTTTGCTCTTTAAACCCCGAGGTACTTTCAACATACAGTATGTAATGGGAATGATCTAAACTGTTTTCAAGCTGCGTCACTTTCTCTTTTTTCTGTCCTCTCCTATAACCAGTAAACCCCCGATTCTTTAAAGAATCGCAAATCCAAGAATGACAATCCCTTTCTGTTCCCTCCGATCTTTGGAGGGATGAAAAATGATGCGAGGGTGGGTGCGTCCTGGGAAAGTTTTCACTTAATTAAATAAATATATTTGTACTAAAATTAACCAAATTATTAAAACTAAAATTGAAATGTAATTGTTATATCATTTAGGTCCAAAATGTCTTTGAGTTGCTGCACTTATAAGTAAAACTAATATTGGAGTGCAAAGGTTTAAATGAAGTAAATTGGAAACAAAAAATTCATAAAATGGTAAATTCAAAATAGTTAATCAAAAATTTCCTTATAAACAACATTTTTGGTAAAGATGGTTTCCTGTCCTTGAATTAGCTCTCCCTGGTATGGAGTAGTTAAAACATTCACTTTAACGTCACACGAACACCGGACTCTTAAAAAGGCAACATAAAGTTGTCCATGTCCAAATACAGGCTCAGATAGGTAAATCCCTACTTCGTCCGTGGTTTGTCCTTGGGATTTGTTGATCGTCATGGCAAATGCAGCGTTAATGGGAAATTGGCATCGTTTAAGTTTAAAAGGTAATTTTGTCCCAACTTTAAGGTTAAGATTGTGTTGTGGTAATCCGGCCGGGCTAATAGTGTTTAAATATTCTAACAGGAAATTAAGATGCTCAGTTTTGTGTTCAGAATCAACACTGTCAGTACTTAGAAAGACGTGGCTTTCTCCAGGAAGCAATCCAATCACTTGGTTATTTATCTGGTCAACGTCAATAGGTTGTATATGCGGTGGTGTGTGCATTCGCGTTCGGGTGGCGGTTGTATTGTGCACGGCTTGCTTCTGGCCTCTGCCATCCGTGCATATATACAAAAATGACTAAATGAAGGTTGTATATGCAGTGGTGTGTGAGTTCGTGTTCGGACGGCAGTTGTATTGTGACCTGAAGTTTAGTTTACAGGTTGTGTTATGTTGTTTGGGCGCCACCTACTGACTCTAGGAAGCCGCTGGGTTTGACTCTGGGGCGCTGAGGCGCTGTGCACGTGCGCTTTCAGTGCTGCTGGCCTCTGGCATCCATGCATACTGTATATACAACCTTCATTTAGTAATATAGATATCCCATTTATTCCTCTTTTGGAGGAATTTGCTCTTTACAGCAGAGACTGTTCTGTTTAGGCACAATTACTGCAAAATTAGGCCAAGCTTTAAGTTGCAAATCTCTATCCTATAACTTCTGGAAATCCTCTTTCTACGCCCTTATGCTACTCAAACTATCTGCTGCTAAAATTATGGTACTACTGGCTCAAATACTTGTAAGCAGCAATTATATGCATAACTTATTCAGACTTATCAGGATCGGAGCTTTACTTGATGGCCACTTCGTTTTTCCTGTGTGCAGCCATGTCTTCTCTCCTCCGTCATTAATTTGTGCTATTTGGGGCTTTGGGGTGGGATAGGTGCTGTGGGATGGATGTTTTATTTTGTATTGACGTTTTCGTGGTTATGTTTGATTTACTGGAGCTTGTATTTTCTATATACTTAATATAAATTCTGAGTGTGAGTCTGAGAAGCAGGCTGTTTTATTGTGTGGGGTCCTATGGTGACTCTGTTTTCCCCATTATGCTCTTTATTGTGTAGACCTTAATAAAATGTCAAAAATCCCATACACTTACCACTCTGTGATCTGATACTTTAGCACTCCCTCCCTTCTTCCCTTCTATATCTGTAACCTCAGACAATTAGACAGAGTAAAGAAACAGGCAGGAGTTAAGTTACACATTTAATTATGTATTATTGATAAAAATGCCCAAAAATATTAAGGAAGTAGAATACTATGTGAATATTGGCAAACCATACCATTACAGCTAAAGTAGCAGTGCATCTTGCTTTGCTACCACATGGCCTTTGAATGAGCTATCAAAACAGACCACGTGCCTGCTGAGACAGAGTTGTCTTCATCATAGTCTTCTCTTCATGGCCATATGGTGAGAGAGGGAGAGTAAGCGGTAAAGGCAAGGTGACTGACTTTATGCCATTCTTACAACAAAACACAAACCAATGGGATGTTGTAGTACAGAATGGCCTCCAATTCAAACTCAATCATAAACAGCTATACTTTAGACCAACAGAATTAATTTTCCAGTCCCTTCCTGTCCAGTTACCAATAAAACCAATACAAGTGTTCAGGTAAGACTCTTCCTCCAGTTGCTTTGTTTAGTCAGTTTATGGCCTTTCTGTGGTGGATGGCTTATACGCTCATGTAAGTCCAAGCACAGTCACCCTTGCCAAGCTGGTCTGATGCTCCATCCCCCTTGCCATAAATAACTCATTCTGAGTCAATCCTAAATCCTGGATGGTTAGGTAAACCTCAAAGCACCACTTTTCTCATCAGTGAAGTAAAACATGCCTCACGTAACACTAATATTACATTTGCTTTGTCTAGCTTACAAATAAAAACATACAAAATATGTACCAAATTATATGCTAAAAATCAGTTC
Organism: Polypterus bichir lapradei; assembly: GCA_026402145.1. Taxonomy (NCBI): domain Eukaryota; kingdom Metazoa; phylum Chordata; class Cladistia; order Polypteriformes; family Polypteridae; genus Polypterus; species Polypterus bichir. The sequence goes on from JANRMT010062791.1 coordinate 25,985,541, forward strand.
ACCACACTGGCATTGCAGGAACGCACTTGAGGGAGGAAACGCCAGCCAAGACAGGGTGAGACACACGAGGATACCAAAGAAAGGCATGGAATGAACACTGATGGCACACATAAGATAAGGGATATCAGTTATCACATATTTTTAAACGTATTCTATTATCTGCCTTTGGCAGATAAAGTAGCTCGATGTACAAGATAACTGTAACACCACTCAAGTTGGATGGCGTGGATTGCTTCACGTAACACAGGCCAAACGTAAATGAAGAGGTGAGTTCCAAAACCTGCTAAGTACATTTTTTGGCGAACTTTAGGTGAAGCATGTTTGTGACTCATCAAAGGGTCAGCTATGTGCTTGGTATTGAAGTGGGCTTCAAAACCTGCTAAGTACCAAAATATAGTGCTATAAATTTTGATGTGAGTTCCAAAACCTGTTAAATACATAACCAACTTAGTTCCAAAAGCTGCTAAGTACACCAGCCAATCATCTCAATATGCCACACTCAGAGTTTTAGGAAGAGACTGGCAGGTGCTTAACTACAAGTCTGCAACTGCAAAAGTCTGAAAAAACAAAAGCTCCCATTTCACCTGACAAAAGTTCGAGTGGCGGAAATAGCAAGAAACAACATAAACATAAAGACCACGTATTTGGGCGACTTTTGCAGTCAGACTATTGTGAATGAAACGTGGCAGCAACATAAAAAACTTGTCAGCTGACCCACTTCCATTGAATTGTTGTGTTAATCCAGCAAAAGCAAAGGATGTCGAAATGTTGCTTAGCAAAATGGGAGTCAATATGGACAATCCGTAATCAGAAAAAGTTAAAGAGTTCTACCTCCCAATCATTGGAACAGCCAACAAAAACACTAAACCAATGGCAGACAGTGATACCAAAATATATGATGAAGACGATGTAGAATATTGACATTCCAGAGATTGCTTATAATTGGTTTAATTTACTACTTAAACAATGCTTAACAGGAATTCATGACTTTTAGCATTACTTTTTAGCTAAATAGTTTAGAGACTAAAAGCTCTGTATTTCATTTGTTATATAATAAAAATATTTCAAGACCCAGAGCACTTTTGATGAAAGTTTAGCATTGATTTAGCGTCAAAACCTGCTAACTACGTTTTTTTTCCTATTTCTTACAAAAATGTAAAATATTCAGATTTCTGAGACGTCCAGCAATTGACCTTTAGTAATGTAACAACCAACATTATGCAAAAAGAATTTTAAAAATATCATTTCAAATACTTAAAAATTATTTTGCTCCTTTTCACAAAAAGTTGTCTCCTGTACTTAGCTGATTTTGCAACTCAGCTCTTCAAATGCTCTGTTATCTCCACCATGTCCCATGTAAGTAGTTTGTGAACAAATCATAGTCAATAGTTCTGTGCTGGAAACAAACTTCAAGCCACTGAAAAAGAATTCGAAATGAAGCGTGTGTTCTGTTGACCGTTTGTAATGCTCAGCTGCTAAGGTAGCGTGTACAGGGCAGTGTCTGCTTTGAATTTAAATGGCGACTACAGCTTACGTTGGTGTACTTGCAATGACCCCTCCATGCCAATATTGGAATATTTGGGTTTGGCTAGTGAGCGAAGATGTTATATAAAAACGATCCTTTATCCACACATTACCAATAATTGAACCTTTTAATACTCAATGATTAGTGCCTATGTGTTTAGTTAGATTCGGCCTTTAAAAAACAATTCAGGCAAAGAATATAAAACACAGCATAAAGCTCTTTGTTAGTCACTTTGTCTCTGTATCCCTCATTTTCTTCTTATAAAAATGAACACATATTCATAAAACCAAAACACAATAATATATGGAACTCACTTTAGATAAACAGATAATATAAAAGGTCTAGCAGTGTTTGGAACAAAAGCATTTAACGCCCACACCAAGTGGCCGGTTTCTGCTGCCTCAGGTGTCGGCTCAGAGTGACTAATGCTTTACTTGCGTTTTTTGTTTTATTATTCTGTTTTTGTTTCATCCTACGTTCTAACAATGTCCATGTTTCGTTGACCTGCATCTTTAAATTCGACTGGTACTGGTAAATGTGGGTGTCATTGTCAGTTTGTTCCTGTGATCAGCCAGAGTGAATTACTAGACTTCTGTGAGGCAGAACAGGGGCTAAGAAAATGGATGAGTGTGTAAAGTGTGGGTGGGCACAGGGTGTCTTCCTGTTTTGACTTCTTACAAACTGGTATGGAAATAAGCAGGTTCACAAAATAAATTGGGGAATGAGTATACAGGTTTAGGTGTATGTCCTGAATATGGGTGGTCCTGGCTGATTTCCTGCTTAGTGCCAGATGCTACTGGGAGAGGCTCACACTGACTTGGCATTGGAAAAAAAGCAGGTTCAGATAATGGATGGAGAGATCAGTAAATGGTTTTGTGCACAAGTGTATCCTACATCGCACTCAAACCTGTCAATGCCAGCTCCAACATCACTGCAGCAGGTTCAGAAAGAGAAGATGGATGAATTATTTAGTTCTTCTGCATTCGCCTTTCCTTTATAAATCACCGATCATCTGTCACGTATTGTAATTTCACATGTTTAATTTCCGGCGGCACTGTGGCGCAGTGGTAGCGCTGCTGCCTCGCAGTTAGGAGACCTGGATTCGCTTCCCGAGTCCTCCCTGCGTGGAGTTTGCATGTTCTCCCTGTGTCTGTGTGGGTTTCCTCCCACAGTCCAAAGATATGCAGGTTAGGTGGATTGGTGATTCTAAATTGGCCCTGGTGTGGATGTGTTTGTGTGTGTCCTGCGGTGGGTTGGCACCCTGCCCAGGATTGGTTCCTGCCTGGTGCCCTGTGTTGGCTGGGATTGGCTCCAGCAGACCCTCGTGACCCTGTGTTCGGATTCAGCGGGTTGGGAAATGGATGGATGGATGTTTAATTTCCAGAGTGACCCAGTGGCTAGCACTGTCCATGTGGAGTCTACACATCTTTCCACATCCCTGATGACCGACAGGTTAGACTGAATGGCAATCCCAAATTGCACCCAGTGTGTGAGAGTGTGGGCCTTGCAATGGACTGGTGGTCTGTCTAGGGCTGTTTCCTGCAATGGCTTTGAACCCCTGCAACACCGAGCGGGTTTGAGAGCATTAAATTATGTCTACTCCTGCTAAAAATGTGGTTTCCCTTTGCAAAACAGGCTTACCCTTTTTTTGCGCTTGGCTGCTGCTTAACGTTTACTACTAGTGATTCTTGGTGTCAGTAAATATTCATTAATTCAGCATAGCACAATAAAATGTTGAGTTCAAGTGGCATGGCATGTTAATAGAAATAGCATAACCAGGAATTGATTTTTGTTTTTCTGCCTGACAGCTGGGACCGAAAGATCTGGCATCTCTACAACAAAACTCGTGAGAAACTGGCCAAGGAACTTACAGATGCCACGCTGGTTGCCGTTCTGTCCGTTTCCTAACAAGTTCTGCTATCTTTCAGAGTGCTGGGTGTGATGTTAAGGGCTTTTACTGTATGAGGAAATGTAGACCTTTATAGCAGATTTATGACGTCTGGAAATCGGTGACAGCTAACAAGTGCATTAGCAAAGCATGATGGCCCAGATTCACAAAGTTTGTGCATTGTCATATTTGATTGTTTTCATCAAGAAATGTATTTTTTTTATTAGTGAATTATTAAATTAGATATTAAAATATATAGTGGTAGAAATAGTTCCTATTTTTTCCCTGCAGAAACCAAGCAGATCTCAAGGCAATTTGATTCACTGCCATGTCAGTGGGGAGCAGTGAGAAGGTATACTGCAATCAAGGCCGATCTTTAGAACAAGGCAGCCCGGAGTAATTACCGTAAGTGCAAAGAACAGCCATCACTCCATCCATCTTCACGCCTAATGCAGCGTCACTGATATGAAAAGCACAGTCCCAATTTAAGAAGCTAATTAAAAACCAGACGCAGGATCGCCAGCACCGCAAACAAGAGGGCCGAATTTGTTAATGATCATTCCATATGGGGTCCATCGCCTACTGATTTTATACTTTCATTATTTATGACAAAGGGTGAATCAATGCTTATTATAACTCTAATTGTGAAATACAAGGAATATGTTACTTACTGAATATATGAAGGTCAAGAAGTACAAGTATAAAAAGACACATTGTGGAGCTTCAAAGGTAATAGTGTAGGAGGTTTCATTTTAGGCATTCTGTAACACTGCACAGCATAAAATCCCGCACAAGGCAATGTCCCTCCATATCAGTGTGGATTTTTCTCCGCCGTGCAGGTTAGGTTGATGGATGACTTTATTTGGCTCAGTTTAAGTGTTGCCATGTTAGATTCTGTCTTTAAACCTTTTTAGTGAGTAGCTGACCCACATAGCTTGTTCTACCTTAACAGAAACAACTAAGAAAATGTACATATGGAGCGTTTTTACATTTTCTAGTCACTTCATCGAACAGTTTGTTATCATGATTTCATCATGTTATATCAGTTTTCTAACCTGCTTAATCCTGACCAGAGTTGCAGAGTTGGGGGTTTGGGAGATGGAGCCTATCCCAGCTAGCAGTGGACGTGAGGCAGGAATCAAACCCTGGAGTTGGGGGCCATTATGTGTTATTATAACAGTTGGTCATATTCAGAAATATCAGTGATGACAGAATGTGTATGCAAAATACAGTGCTCTCCATAACGCTGGGGACAGAGACACATTTTTCTTTGATTTACCCCTTTGCTCTACAGTTTAAAATTACAAATCAAACAATTCAGACGTGCTCAGAGTAGACATTACAGACTTTCATTTAAGGGTGTTTTCATACATTCACTCACACCAAGCAGAAATGGCAACACTTTTGGTGTCACAGGTGTTTGTGATTACTCAGGTGGGTTTCATTGCTTCACTAGTTCAGACATAAGATACCTCAGTTTGCTTCTACCCTTTAGTTGCCATTGTTCAACATGAGGACATGTTAAATACTCCAGGACACTCCAAGAGCTGTGCCAATCAAAGTCAAAGAAGCAAGAATAAAACAATGAGAGACATTGGTGAAAACTTTAGGATTACCTAAATCAACTGTCTGGAATATCATTAAGAAGAACAAACTCGGTAATCACAAATGGACTGGTAGGCCAAGGAAGACCTCCACTGCTGATGACAGAAGAATCCTCACTACGGTAAAGAAAAAGCCCCAAATGGGTGTCTGACAGATCATCAACAGTCTTCAGGAGGCAGATGTGTATCTGTCAGAGACTACTTTACGCAGAACACTTTATGAACAGGAGTACAGAGGCCACACTGCTATATGCAAACCACTAGTTAGCCACAAAAACAGGATGGCCAGATTACAGTTTGCAAAAACGCACCTAAAAAAGCCTGCAGAATTCTGGAGAAAGGTCTCGTGGACAGACAAGACAAATATGAACCTGTATCAGAGTGTTGGCAAAAGCAACGTATGGAGAAAAAAAGGAACTGCCCAAGATTCAAAGCATACCACCTCAACTGTTAAACATGGTAGTGGAGGTGATAGGGCTTGGGCATGTATGGCTGGCACAGGCACTGGCACACTTATCATCATTGATTATATAACTGCTGACAGCAGTGTCACAATGAATTCTGAGGTGTATAGAAATATCTGCTCAAGTTCCAGTAGATGCCTACAAACTCATTGGATGGCACTTCATCCTACAACAAGATAATAATCCCAAACTTACTGCTAAGACAACAATGGAGTTTTTTAATGATAAAGAATGAAAAATTCTAGAATGACCAAGGCAGTCACCTGATTTAAATCCAATTGAGCATGCCTTCCATATGCTGAAGAAAAAACATAACGGAACAAGCTACCTAAACAAGCAGGAGCTGAAGATGGCTGCATTAGAGGTTTGGCAGAGCAACACCAAAGAAGATCCTCAGCACCTGGGGCCTCATGTATAAACGGTGCGTACGCACAGAAATGTTGCGTAAGAACTTTTCCACGTTCAAATCGCGTTGTATAAAACCTACACTTGGCGTAAAGCCACGCACTTTTCCACGGTACCTCATACCTTGTCGTACGCAAGTTCTCCGCTCGGTTTTGCAGACTGGCGGCACCCAGCGTCAAAGCAATGCTACTGTTCCTGTCTGGTTACTCCTTATTTTCCTGACGCGGCTTTATAAATACACTGAGACTAACCGCATATTGTTTATTATTGTAACGCATCTGATTGCAATTAACTTGTAACAATATAATGGTCCAGGAAACAGCCATAGTATTCCAAATACCATAACTGCTTTAGCGTTGTTACTCTCACTGCACCTTCTTTCAGCTGCTCCTGTTAGGGGTTGCCACAGTGGATTATCTTTTTCCATGTTACTCTCACTGCACCACTCGGAGTATTTTTATCACTGTATCTGAGTGTGAATCACAGCAGCAACTGATTGGAAAGAGAATTATCGGTATACAGCATCAAGCACACGCTGCCTCAGCCACGGCAAAACGTTTCAAAGCCTTTCCTGTACGGACCTCGCGGTTCAGAAACAGTTTCATCCCAAGAACTATAAACACACTCAATCAATTGCTCCTTGTAGAACTGTTTGTACTTATAAGTACAATCACCCCACTGTAAACTTGCACTACAGTTATAATATTACACAACCTGCGCCACTTTATAAAGCGCATATTTACATATGATGACGATATCATTTTTAAGGTGAAATGCAGCAAAATATGTTTATTAAATTATACAGATAAAACTTTAACTTCATTTAAATAATCTATATTCTTCACTGGGAGTGTCGTGAAGGATAGAATAATTAAACATGTACTACGAAGATATTTCAGTGTTCCTTAAACGTTTTGAAGAATCAGCGTTATAAGCTTACAGATGGCTTAACTTCTATTACAGAGCTGATTGTGTGGCGATCGGTTACTTGGGGAAAGAAAAGCAAGGACTGCAGTGGCGGCTACGCCAATATATATTGAATATAAAACAGAAAGAGAAAATAACAACACAGCTAAAAACGCAGCGACAAATTTCGGCAAAAGTTAAACGCTTGTGTCATGAGCACGAGGCGGCTATGCAGTGTCCGCAATGGACGTGGCCATCCACCGTGCATAAGCTACCTTACTGACATTGGCGGGCGAAGGAGCCACCGATTCTTTCTCTGCCCAGGGCCGCCACAAGCCTAGAGCCGCCCCTAAGTACTGCTGCAATAAATTATTTCATTGAAGTGAAACACATGTTTAATAACGTGCTTTAACTCCTATCATCATAAAAATGATATCACGTATACATCTCAGTATTTTAGTTATTTAGAGAACTGTAATATCATGAATGTAATGGATTCTGTGTTCAGTTGGAGGAAGAGAGACAGTTTAAGAAGCAAGTAGTGATTCACACACACAGAGCACATAGAAGATCAAATACAAAACAAAGCATTTAACGTGCTACTTTAATTACGATGTGATTTGAGAAACTGGTTAATTAAACGATTTTAAGATGAAGTTTATCATGTTCTACTTTAATGACAAAGTAAACTACGTGATTAAAGTGGAAATGTCGAGATTGAAGTTGACATTTCGTGCTTTTTCCCCACTGTGTGCCTTTTTTTTCTCTGTACCCTAATAAGCTTTCATATGACACTCACATGGTGGGCTACAACTCGACTTTTCACGGCGACTTTGATATTTGACTTCTTTTTTATTTCCGGCACTGTGCAATTTTGTGAACGTGAGCTTTCAAGTTTCTCCAACACGCTATGTCACTCGATCAACTTCCTTTTGTTGATTATATCACGGTTTAATTAAACAAATTGTATGTTTTCCTTTGCCTCCACTTGGTTTCGCTGAAATTCTTATATTTTCCCCCGTGCTTTTCCCATTGTCTTTTCACAGAAGGCTGAGCTTAAGGGCGATTTATATTGATTTGCATATTCAAAGAGGCGTAATTCTGGGAGGAGTTGGGGCGTTACATAAAGCGCGTGCACGAGCGTTACTTTTCACGCTGATCGGGATTTATGTAGCGGAAGAACGTGGAAGTTGGAGTACGTACAGATTCCTGCATCTGGATTTTCCTGTGCGTAAGCACATTTCGGCTTTTGTGCTTACGCCGTGTTATAGTGCGAGTTCTACGCACGGCGTTATACATGAGGCCCCTGGTGATGTCTGTGAATTGTAGACTTGAAGCAGTCTTTGCACGTAAGGAATATGGAACAAAGTACCAAATATGATTGCTTTAATATTACCTACCATGGCTATGTCCCAAACATTATGGTGCCCTGAAATGGGGAAACTGTGTAGAAAAAGTGTTGCCATTTCTACGTGTTGCCACAGAAATGTACGCAAATACCCTTAAATGAAAGTCTAATGCACTCTAATCTTATTTGAATGGTTTTATTTGAAATTTTAATCTGTGGAGCATAATCAAGAAAAAAATGTGCCTCTGTCCTAAACATTATGGAGGGTATATTTTTAATACGATTTTACAATACCATGTGGCTGAAGTTTCTTTCATAGACAGCAGATTGTAGGCTCAAAATATGAAAATATTCATGTGCAAGTGTTAGCCTACTTGTTGTTGGATGTGGAGGGTCTGAGGTTAATTGTAGTTTATATTTCCTAAAAGAGAACATTTTTCAAAGAAATACCTGATGGAGATTTAAAATCTGTGCTGAATTCTCCAGCTAAAATCGTTGGCTGTGTTCAAACAAGAAAGGTGGCGGGTCATTGTGGCACTTTGATAACTAATTACAGCGGAAGAATTATTATAATCTTTAGATAATGCAACCGTGAGGATGTTTTTAGTGTAACAGAATTTCCGAGAACACATTTAGCTACTAAAGCATAAAGTATCATGGAGCCAGCTTTTGTACATTTCTCTATAAGTTAAGTTGCTTTTATTTTTTACTTGCACAGACAGGCTTATCATGTCACTGACTCACTTCGATTTCAAAGAGCAGGAGAGCCGAGCTGCTGAGATTGAGGTTTGTGGAAGATGCTGCACGGCCACAGAGACGAGCACGGGATGAGGTGGAGACAGAAGAAGATTGTTAGCATATAACAACACCTGCCCCTGCATTCTGGTACAGTAAGGGATGAAACTTAAATTGTAGATAAACAATACTGCTACAATTAACTGCTGTACCAAAATACCTAAACAATATAATTAGTAATGAATTGAAAAACTAAATACACATGTAACGTCATACATTCTTATATGGTATCCGTCCCCTGACCCTGCTACATCCTCAGGTGTATTTGCTTCAGCACACGACTGCAGGGGTTTCACTGCTTTGCCATCAGTAGTGGCTGTCGAATGAGTAAAAGAAACAATATAAAAAAATATACAATGTGAAGTAACTGCTCTCAAGGTTGAACTGAAACAGTAAAATAAAATATAGTTGAAGGTGCACAGGTTTCTGTGTTTGCAAATTTGCTAATGCTGTTTGATGGGAGGTTTTGAAATTTCAGAAACGTGTACCGCGTGCGTAGTCAGGATAGCTCAGCGAAAATGAAACAATCCTGACAAATTTCCTTTAAGAAGAAGCGTGCTAAATTTCAACATAATTGGTCCACTGGGAGCCGAGTTGTTTCATGCAGACAGACAAACAGACATGGCTACCACACTGGGTGCGTTTCGCATGCCTTAAAAGCTCTCCACCAGCAAGGGATGGGTAGAAGTAAAGAGAGGGACGTGAGCCCAGCAAATTTATATGAATCAGACGTTAGCTGTTGAAACAGGTCCTTGAAATGTGGAGCTGTGGAGGATGGTTTGAAGTACTTCCTACAGTACATTTAATCCACTTCTTTATTCACAGAAGGGTTGCATTCACAGGACACCCCTCTGGAAGGCAATAGGAATACTTGCAGTCCCTCAGTTGTGTGTTGGAATTTGTAAGGACGCATGAAATGATTATCTCATTATGAGTTCAAATTAGACAGAGGGAAGTTTTGCCTGTTATTTCAACTGTTACACCTAACAACTATTTTGAGTATTTGCCCTTTCCGGAGGCGGTGGGCCTATGAGGTACCATCAAACGACCCTGTTGTCCTACTGGGGGATTTCTGCTCTCACATATGTAATGACAGAGATACTTGGATGGTGCTGAATGTGAAAAATGCTAGGCATGATTGTAAGGCAAGTAATCAACTGAAACTGGATTTTACTGAGGCCTTAGAATCTAACATGTGGCATTAAATAGACTTAAGGAGCCATTTTATGGTGGATGAGGGGTAAATGAGATGTCACTCTAGATAATTTCAGTAGAGTGGGGAACTATAGACCTTGGCCATATTATTTCAAGGTGCATGAAACACTGGTGAGCTTAACATCTCAACAAACGTATGAGCTCACTGGAAGGACCTCCAGAAGCGCTCATATGTGTCCATTTCTTTGGCTCAGGTTACACATGTGGCTGACGTGCAATGCAGTAGTAAGACTTGGGGTGGATGAAATCTTGCCATTAACTGTTATGACACTGGCCATCCTGACATGGTTAAAATGCCTCTTCAATGCTGGGTGGATGACTTTGAGAATGCCACCAAACTCTTACACTTCTTCATTTGTCAAGAGGTGAAAAATAACATGGACCTGGACACTTACCCTTACACAGGTACCGAGGGGTTGTGAAATTGGCCAATCTCTTCTATAAAGGTTTAACAGACTTTAATTTAGGCTTAAGGCTGTGCACCCTGTGGCATGGGGACCCTGATGCACTTTTGGGGCCAACCAATCATTGTGTCTGCTTAGCAATACTTGTGTTTTGGATTCTTACAGAGAAGTCCTTTGTCAATTTAAAGAGAACTCAGAACTCCTCTGAGAGTGTATCCAGTGCTCCCTGCTGTTCAAAATGCTGACAAGGCTTCTAAAGAATGGATCTCTGGAGATCCGAGAGTTGAAACCTTGCTGGCTGTGAACTGTCATATTCAAGGAGCAACCTAATGTGATGAGCGCAGAATGAAAATCTGCACCTCCAAAAGTGAAATCCATAAAAAATAGGATAGTTTGTTCTCAGCATGTGAGCAGGAAATCATCTGCCCTAAAAAGTCATGTGAGCTAAGGTGAGACTGAGCAAAAGATCATCGTAGAGGCCACAGGATGGCAGGCGTTGTACCAGAGAGTGCAGGTGAAGAAGGAGAGAAGTCTGCAAATGAAATTCTTGATTGACAGGTCAGCTTATAGGCCCACCATCACTTGTGGTCACTAGCTCTGTGTGGTGACTGAACACATAAGATACTGAATGAAGCCAAAAGAAGATTCTCTGCAGTACCCCCATGAGGGGGCACAGAGGGCATCCTTCAATGCCGTTGAGGTATTTTAGGTATGTAATGAATATGCCAATGGGTTTCTCCCACAGGAGATGTAAGCACGTAGACTCAGAAAACGATGGAAGAATTCTCTCTCTGTCTAAGTTGGATAAGGAGCATCAGGGCTAGGAGCCTGACTAGCCATTTGTCACCACAACTATCACCAGTAAATGTGGACTGAGAGTGACTGAGACCTCATGTACAATGACGGAATTACGGTGTAGCTATTTATGTAGTTTCATTTACAGAGTGAGCTGACAGACAGACAGAGTCAGTGGTTGAAATGCACTGCCCTCCTTGTGGTTTGAAGTTTAGCACTTTAGCCACTAGGCCACACAGCCTGCCGATGACTAAGATGGAGCTTCTTTTTAAACTGAAAGTGACTGCAGATGTCTAAAATTGGATCAGAAAGCCAGAGTCTCTTTGCAAAGACTAGGCGTCTCATTAATTTGCTTGGCAAACTCATTTAAGGGGGTCAGCACCCTTTAGATAATGTGAAAGAGCAGCCAGCCGGAGGGCTGAAGCTGACAGCTTGATTAAGAGTCGAGGTCTGTGCTTTCATTAATCATGCACAGTATGATTTTAGGAGCCCTTACTCGACTATGGTAATATTGTGGTCTCACTGTCATTCCAAATGACTTCTGGAGAAAAAATTAAGCAGCATCTTTGTCTGCTCTGCTCGAAAGGAAAAAAATGTTGTTAGGAAGTAAAGTTGTAGGAACATCTGAAATAAATTATAACCAGCCATTTAGACCACCAAGGCTTATCAGTTTCTATTCACATTCTCTGTGTGTGTGTGTGTGTTTTCTCTCTGCTTGGAGCTTCTAGATGTTCTGCAGAAAAAAAAGCTTTGCTCCTCCATGATCTCCGTCTCCACCAGTACATTAAATCTGGAAAAATCTTTTCATAGAGCCTGAGGATTTGGAAAAGTGGGTCGCTTAGTTTATGTTCAATTTACAGAGAAAGCTGGTGACAAGCCCAAGTGAGGTGACGAATGTAGTTTTAATTTCAACATCTGATTAAGCATATTTGAAAAAAAAGTATATTTTATTTAAAAAAATGTTAAGTGATCATAGTGCAAGGACAATCCACTAGTGAGACTTTTAATGATGATGTTCACAACTCCAATCCTGGGCAAAGTCTAAGCTAAATGGAGTTTGCAAGCATTTCCAGTGTTTCGGTGGGCTTTCTCTGGGCTTTACTGACCCCTCCCACCCTTCAGCCATACACCGCAGTGAAATTCTTAGCACTTGTCTAGGGTCACAGGGTCTTCACACATCCTAACCATGTCTGCTTGTGTTTCCTACTCACATTCCCAAAAGATGTACATGTCAGATTAATTGCTGACTTTAAAGCAGCACCATGTACTGTAAGTACAAGTGTATGCAGGCGTGGACCCCACAGTGCACTAGGACCCTCTGTCCAGGGTTGGTTACTGCTTTGTGTCCAGTACTGTCAGGTTAGCCTGAAATGGATTAAGTGGGTTTGGGAGTGTTAACTTGCTTTCACCTTTATTCATTTTCCACATCTCATACATCAGAATCTTTCTTTGCATTTGCCTTCTCACTAAAATTTCATTCGTTTGTTTTCCAAATATGATTATTCGTGGACATCTGGTGGTACCAGACAACACAGGGACAGGGCACCAGTCCACCACTGCACACACTTTTTCTCATCTATCCATTTCATGAAGGAGCTCAATTATGTTCAGATTCGGAGTTACTGGGGTCCATCCCAGCACCATCAGGGTTCACACTCACGTACCTGGCCTCACTAATCCTGGGCCAGTTTAGAATCCCCAATTAAGTGGACGTACAGCTTTTTAAATGTACCTGGTAGAAAAAACACTCAACATTATCACCACTTTCCTAAAATTCCATAACCTATTTTGTTTCTTTTAGATTGTGTGGAACGAGCTCCGGACACAGACAGGCAGACATGTTAATAAAGCACCACCACACGTTTATTTGCACACTATTTACAATTGTGCACACAATCCCCAAGTCCCCAAAGTCCTGGCCACAACGCAACAATGCCTTCGCTCATTTCAGGCCGCCTCCTTGCCTCCTCCAGAGACCTCGTCCTCTTCTACCCAAGTCATCATATGAAGGGAGGCGGCCCCTTTTATAATTCCCCGGATGTGCTCCAGGTGTGTCCCGGCAATCTTCCACCGACATGCCCCAGTGTGGCGGAAGTGCTGGCTACATCCCCCAGAAACACTACGGTTGTCCCTGCTCCTCTTCCCCCCAGCACTTCCAAGTGTGGCGGAAGTGCTGAGGTCCAGGGCTCCAAAGGTATAAGGGTGCCCCTGGCGGTGAACACGGGACCCTACAGGATTGAGCTTCAAAGCTCTGTACCTGTGGCCCCCCAAAGGTACCAGGGCGGTCGCCCTCACATGGTCTGGAGAAGGCGTAAGCCCTCTTCCAGTCCTCCTGGGTGTCCCGGGTCTTCAGAGTTAAGACTGCATGTTGCCAAACCAGCCAACTTTCCTATTTCTTTACATTATTTTTTAAGATGTCCTATGAGTCAAAAGCGACTGGGGTGCAACTCTTTGGAATCTTGATGCTCATTGGCTCCGCTGTGTTACAGATTGAGGTGCAAGTCTCCCAAGGACTGAAATATGCTCTGTCCTCTAATGATGCTCCCAGCCATTCTCCAGCACTTGGTAAGTAGAAGACATTTGTGGATGTTGGTAAGTTAAGAGTGCAGGGTGTGCAAGTGTGTGCTCTGTAGTTTACTGGCGTCCCATCCTTAGTTGCTTTCTGCTTTGCGCACAATGCACCTGCGATAGTGTGTGATTTCCATTAGGACTGTAATGAAATAAATGGACTCAGAATATAGATGGATGATTTGTTAGGTGCATTGGCAATCCTAAATTGTCCCTAGTTTGTGCTTGGTGTGTGTGGCCTGTGGTGGGCTGGCGCACTGCCTGGGGTTTGTTTCATGCCTTGCGCCCTGTGTTGGCTGGGATTGGCTCCAGCAGACCCCCGTGACCCTGTAGTTAGGATATAGCGGGTTGGATAATGGATGGATGGATGGATGGATGGATGGACGTGCTAATTTGCATAACAGAAGATGGAATGTTTTTAACGCTATATTGCTGTCTCCCCTTTAGTGTGAAGCCTGTCAAAGTGCATGCTCTGCCAGATACTTACCCAAACCTTTCACACACACACACACACACCTAATATTGTTGCATATCATACTTGTTGTCAGCCTTGACCCTCACAGCCCATTCTCAGTTAGAAACAAACAATCAGAGTCACCTCTTTTATCCTTTCTTAAAAAGTGTCCTTCAAAGAGGCTTCTGCATTGACATTTATTTTGTCAGCACTGGTTCCTTAATGTCCTTTATTGTATACTGCTGTCTTTACCAGATGTCTTCAAATCTAAAAATGGCTTTTTTGTTCTCTTCATTTGAAATTAATTACTGATGTTTGAGAACATCGCAAGTGTTTCAGAAGTGCATTGAGGCTTCCCGGGGGTTGTCCAGCAAATCTGAATAGGTCAAGAAAGTGTTCAAATAATTAAATCCTAGTATTTGGTTCTTTAAAATGTGCATCATAAAATGCAGCATCTTCACCTGGTGTGACAGACATGTTCTAAAATCAGTTAGTCCACCTTATAGTCAGCCACTACTGAGATAACTGTCAGTCATACTTTAGAATAGCACACCAGCATGGTCCGAGTAAAAAAAGCTTTCTGTGTGTCTTCATTGTTCATTTGAGTGCTGCCTCAGAATATAATAATCCTTGTGACTTTGGGTTAAGGAGGCTTACAAATTGAAGGATGGGTGGAAAAGACATTTTGGTCACCAGATAATGCACAATTCAGACATCCACTTTCGTACTTCCCAGAGCAAAGCTTTTGTGCATTTTAAAGCTATATAAGAAGGAGTGCAAATGAAAAAGGAAAGGAAACTTCCCATCAACACCAGTACTCAGTACACAAGCTCTCAGGCTAATAAGAAAAACAAACAAACAAGAAGATGGCACTATTGGATGTGTTGTTGGACAATCCGTGATAATGTTTACTCCTGACAATTCAGTAATCCATAAATTAAACCACATGAAGCTGCTACAATAAGAGGGTCATACTTTTTTTGTTCATTTTCTTTTTATTAAAACATTAAACTAAAATGTACTAAGGAACAAAAACACACCAGCAGTCTTTCTCCATACGGTGAAATTCTTATTCAGATTGCCCATTGCAGGTCTACCCTTGACAGTGTGTTTAGGACCTTGGGCATAAAAGAATACTCACGTTATTCATGTCACATAATCCACATGTCGGTTACCCAGTTGTACGCTCAAAACATGCAAAATGTGTGCTAAGACAGGTGGGTCTTCAATTCAAAAAGTGACTCCCATGAGGCTTTAGTTTCCCATTTATGAATTGTGTACTAATTATTCCAGAAATATATATTTAACATTATTTTACCAAGTTGCATGTTTTGCCCATACAACTGGATAACTGATATGTACATTATGCAACACAATTAATGTGAATTTTTCTTTTTTTTTCCCATGAATGTTTTTCACATTTGCAGTTGTATGGCAATAGTCACTATTAATTTCTATTTATTCATAACATTTTTTCTTTTCCATTCTGCATGAAAACACGAGATTCACATGTTTTTTCAGCCACCACTACAAACCTCCAAGCTCTTGGACTTTTTGAAGGCGTCTGAACAATTATAAACCCCACTAACTATTCTTTAATGTAAATTGTGTCTAACATACTCACTGGATTCATGAGTTGTGTCCCGTTTTGGGGAACATATAAAAAAAATATTGTTATTGAGTGGAGTGATCCTTTAAATACTTTAAATGGTTTAAAGGATCACTTTGACATGTGATATTATTACTTCTACTACACTAGCCCACTACTATAAGCTTTGCTAAATTGGTATTGTGAAGTTTAAAAAAACTTTTATCATTTTGCATTTACTTATTTGACCGACTCCTTAATCCAAGGCGACTTACAACATTTAAGATACAATTGGTTACATTTCTTTTGGTTTTCCATTTGGAGCACAGGCAGGTGAAGTGACTTTCTCAGGGTCACACGGTGTCAGTACCAGGATTTAAACCCACAACCTCAGGGTTTGAAGTCCAAAGTCTTAACCACTACACCACATGGAGAATTTTAGGACATTCCTCACAGGTAGCATTCTGACTGGTAAGCAAATGGCAGCTCAGTTGCTGTGAAGCAGCACTGGCCACTCACTACATCACTGTGCAGTAGCCCAGGTTCTGCATAAATATAAAGAAGAAATCAGGAAGAAAACTAAATCTAAATATTAAACAAAATAAAGTTGGTAGCCAATAAAAAGTAATCTACATACAAATCTACAGTATGCTACAGTGTACTGACCTGTATAGAGCATTTCATGACCGGTACATGGAAAATGTTATGCCAGTTCCGACAACTCTGCAGCTTAGACGCCCACTACCCTTATTTTCGCCATACTGAACACTCCGTGTAATCTTTTGGAAAATGTGTTGTGGACGTTAGGGGTCGCTGTTGCCCCTTTCAACCCAACAGACGACCAGTACACAAGGTAAAAGCAATGAGAAGTATTTTAATTCTTTTCTTCTCCTTAATATTGCCTAAAGCACCACCGCCACCAATAAACAGGCAAATAAATACACTAATAATTACGATTCTCTCCTCTACACCTCCCAGCAATCTCTGTCCTCTATCTCCCAACTCTGGCTCACTTGCTGGGTCTTCAGCAGTCCTTTAAATAGTCCTTGACCCGGAAGTGCTTCTACTCTTCCATCCAGTGACATGCCAGCACTTCCAGATCAGATGGAGAATTAAAGCTCTTAAATCAGCCCGGAAGTACTTCAGGGCTCCCGTCCACGTGACTTGATAGTACTTCTGGGCTATGGATAAGGCATGGCTCCTCCTGGCGGCATCCACGGTACCCAATAGGGCTGAGCAACCGAACTCTAAGTCCCAAGATGCCCTGCGGGAATCGGGGGCACCGTTACACTCCAGGGGAGCTGCCATCTAGCGTTTTGGGGGAGGCAGTGTCCTTGAAAATCTGCCTTCCCCCATCATTCCATCGCAGGGGTGTCCGGCCGTTTCTTACAGTGTTTAAGAGTACCTGCTGTTTATAGCAGCTAGTCAGGAGATCTACATTGCTCATGGGAATAAATTCAAAAAATAAATAAACAATTTCCTAAAGACTGAAAATAGTATTGAAAACAGCAACCCCTGTTCTCTTAGATCCTATTCTAAGGGTTGTGCTTTAAGCCAGAGGGCTTAACAGTAAATGTAGTCGGACAAGAACCGCAAAGAGTAAATCATCAAAAGTGTATTTTTTGTAGTCAGGACAGAAGAGCTATGAGTCAAAACCAGAATATCGAAATCAAGACTACCTAACTGAACTTGTTCACTGATCAAATCCCTATATTGGACAACAGATTATCTGCCCATAGTGGCTTCTAAAACGGCAATGTGACACACTTACAATTTAATAAAAAAAATAAACATAAAGTCTTTCTCAAATAAAGACATTATACTCAAACATATATAAAAACAAAGCTAAAAAATAAAGCTTTCAATATATAAAAAAACTTGTGAACCAAAAAAATGAATCTGAGCACAAACAAAATTTATAAGCTGCCAATGTGGGTTTCCCAAATATTAAAACACCCTCCTCCAGGCATGCCCATCAGGCTTATGAGAGTAACGATCTTTGAAATTGGCGAGCATGGAGGTCCTTGAAGGGAGAGATCTTTGGGACCGTCGCTCTGAAAGCTAAGAAGATATTCCACTGAGGTGTGTCTCCTAGTAAAGTCTAAAATTCGCTGTACTGGAAATTCAGCTTCTCTCTGCACCTGCACTGGCTGCTTACTGGCTCCAGACATGAAACATGAAATACTTGATGTCATTCAAGTTGAGCTGGTAAATGATATAGGGGACAGTGAGATAAGGTGCTAACTTATAAGAACGAGCCTTGAGTTAAAGATCTTTAGTATAAAATCACACCTTGTTCCCCACACAAACATCAAAGCTTTTTGTAAATTCAGCAGATTAGACTTTCTGGTGAATTTGGCTAATGGAAGATCTTCACTCCGACTACCTTGAAAAGAATCTATTGTGTATTTAACAAACTTCTCAAAGTCATAGTTCACTCAGTCAGTCTGACCATAACAGAAAGAAGCTGAAGTGAGTTTTAATGTGCAGCCCAAACTTGTTTCCCATTCTTATTTGCTGTTTAATCAGTTATCACAAAATTGAAACAAATGGAAAAACAAAGCCCTCTGCACCTGCTGAGTGTTCACTCTTTGAATAAACTCGATGTTGTGGTCATTATAAAATTATATAAGAAGCTGAGCTCCACTGTTTCCGCACTTCAGGCATCAATTTTATGACCAGCAACCCTCAGCCTCCTAAGTCCTAATTCTGCTCCATTGAGGAAAAGTTTCTGAAGAAAAACACAAAAGTATGCCACTTGTCACTATGGCCAATTCTCTGTAATAAAATGGCACCCACTGAGATAACAGAGGTGTCTACCTTCATTATGAATTGTTTAGTTGAGTCTGAGTGTTGTTAAATTAGGTCTAAAGCAAACAATTGTTTAAGCTGTTACAAGAATAACACGAAGACATCAAAAAGGTCTGGGGCAGCCACCTGTATATTGGCTGAAAAAGGTTGTTTTTTGATGAGTTGCATTCAGGTTTGAGTCCAGAACAGAACTGATTAGAGAGTGACAATATGGTGGCTTTAAAGGCCGGGACAGGAAGTGATGTCATCAGGACTGGTACCGGAAGTGATGTCATCAATAGCGCCAGAACCTAGTGGGATTTCCTGTGGATGGTCTGCAGAGGATTGAGAGAGAAAGTCAGTGCAGCTCGCCACCCCCTGGTGTGGCATGGTACTACTGTTATTCAGGCCCTTTAGCTGCCTCCCAATCGCACGTGTGCGACAAAGCGTATCAAAAGACTTTTGATCCTTGGTTGTCCAAGAAAACTTCATTTGAGTCTTTTTGTATGTGACTTGATTGGAGAAATAATAGAACTGAAATTTTTAATAAACTGCCAGTAACAGTTTGCAAAGCTCACACTGTATGGTGGCTCCTTATCTTAAACTCAAATACCTTTGTCTTACTCATTCCCAAATCTATTCGGGATATCTTGATACCCAAAAGCAGCACAGAGTTCCCTATGAAACTCACACTTTCACAAGTTTGAATAAATTTTGCTTTGACGTAGTCTTTCTAACACTTCTCTGACTTGAGAAATGGGTTCCCCAATATTGTTAGAAAACAATAGGATGTCATCCATATTAAGTAGAACCATAATGCCTAATAAGTCGTGAAAAATGTCAATGATAAAGTTTTGGGAAACCGCAAAAACAGGGGATAGGTGATCCCTAGCAAATCATTATCCACCAGTAGCGGCTTCTAGAAAGGTGGTGTGTCACAGGCATAATTTAAACCAAAAAAAAAAAAATTAAATCTTTCTGAAGCAAACAAAGTGTTCATATATAAAAACAAAGCTTGAAAAATTAACCATTTAAAATAAACTAAGTTTTGATTCAAAAAATGTTACCTGATGCAAAAAAATGAACAATTCCCAATTCTTACCAGCTAAATGTTAAACACATTCTTTGTACGACAAGACACAATATTTTAATCTGCAGCTTACTGTATGTACTTACAGGTCGAGTGTGTATTTGCAATCTTTCAAAGCTGGGCAAACAGGCAGCATCAAAGCGGTCTGTGCAGATCCATGTGGCCTTTTAATGATTGAGGAATCCTGAAAGAGACACACTGGTAAGCACATTACTGAAATGGAACAATAAAGTTGTATAACATCACCACTGTATTATTTTATAAGAGGGGATCACAGACTGAAAATGCTTGAAGTGTTTTTTCTTTTCTCTTTTTTAATTATTTTACCATTGTCCTTAAACCTGTGGGGCCACAAGTACACTGCCTACACACAAATATGTGGCAGTTGGAACAAGTTTTTTGTGACAGTCGATTCTCTTTTTTTCCCCGAATGCTTTTACTATTGATGTGTACACACCTCAGGAGAAAACAATCTCAGCCTGTTTAGATGCATCACTATTTCACCTTTGGACCTGCTAATGTTGACAGTTTTTGTGTGTCTCTTTTGTGCATTACGTTTATGTTGCGTGAGGAGATGGTGCTTTCAATATTTAATGACTTCAATCATCAATTGCTAAAGCTTTAATGGTTTCTGAGCACAGTTAGCATGGCAATAGAAAGTGTGTCACCTGCAGAGTACCTAAGCAAGCACTGCACTAGAACTTGAGAAAAGGAGAGTGCTAAATATGATACCATTGTGAGATCACCCTAAAGTCTTAGTCCCAATGCAGCAAACAGACCTAAACTTAATTGGTATGCAGCGAGTCGCATACTTCGATGTTTCTAAAGATTTTCAACTGTATGTCTAAGTGCTCAAAGTGGCTTGTGATAATGGAGTGACACTATGCTCTTAATGTCACAAATCACAACAATGGACTTTGAAATACTGTATGCATTGATTGTACAGTAATGATTGATTTCATGACCTTAAAAAAGTTCAAGTTTATTAAGATGGATTGTTAAATACACTTGCAGTATTTACACTGACATTTTATAAAAATATAAAATGATGACCATTAGCTACTGAAATTCAAACATTCACATAAAGGTACCTTGCGTTGCTGAATGTGCACGAGTTGTTTAGCCTACATTTAAAACTGGCATTATATACACTAAAATCTACATAAGCATCAAAAGTAAGTAATGTTATGGCATGAGTTCATATTATAAAATGAATTTAAAAAAATATTTTTTTAAAAAGAAGTAGCTTGTGTGAGTACAGAAATAAAAGTCTGTTGTCGTGGATTGTAATTCAGTGTTGGTCAGCTTCTGTCTAATGTCTGATATTGTTTAGCTACAGGCTGTTTCTGCTTCTCTGTAAGTCCAGACAGGCACAGACAGTGGATAACAAGGTGCTATGTGGTGTAAGAATTCTTGTGCAAGTGTGTAGAAAAAGTGCAAATACAAATAACATTTTAATAATTTTTGTTGATATGCAGTATTTACTGCATATTCATTTGAACAGTCAAAAGGTAGTCTGTAATATTCTAATTTAAGAGTACCAAGAATGCAGGGTCAAACAATTAATTTAATCAAGCTCTAATTCACTGAAAGTATTAAATACGTCTGCATGATGTGATGGGTCTCTATTGTAACGCAGGAGTACCTGAGGCTCACCTTCTGGGCTCATCAGAGGCAAGCACTGCCACTCCAAGACATGAGGGTGTGCTGTCGCTGAAGGTATCATCTCTTCTTTCTCTCACAGCTTTAAGAAACTGCCCAATGAGGGCAACTGAATCCAGCCGAGCTGCTATAAATTAGAGGCGCATCCAGTAGGGGTCGTCTCACTCCAGAGAGAGCAGACCATAGGACAGAGGTCCTACCTGAATATCAGTCACTCTACAGAGCCTTGAACCACCCTGAGCCTTGCTTGGCTAATTTGCTTTTGTTCATTTGTAATTATTCTTGCCATTAAGTGCCTGTTTATTTTGGGACTTTGCAATTTTTAAAAGGGATGGCTGAGTTGGTGCCTCAACATTTCTTTTGTGGAGCTTGTATTCCCTCGGTCGACAACGCTATAAACACACCTTATCAGGAGGAGCTTTACAGCTGTTTTCAACGCAAAACTTGCCTCAAGATTTTTCTGTAGCATTATGATTTTTAAAGCCAGCAAAGGAGGATGACAGAGAATGAAGTTATTAACATTTCAAAAAGGAAAAAAAAACTGTAATTAGTGCTCATTGTTATTTGAGCATAACATGTACAAGTTCATCACATACATTACTACACTTCTTTCAACAAAAATCTTGTCTTAAATTTTCATTTTGGATTAGACAAAATTAAATGCAGAAGTTTCTATTCCCGCATATATGGTGAGTGTGAACCCTTAATGATTTAGCCTTTTAACTTAAGGGGGACCCCATTATAGCATGGATGGTGGCAATCCTGTCAAAAGATATAAAAAAATGGACAACGAGAGGTCCAATCCAGAATACCAAGAGAAACATGTTTGCTGACCTGTACTTGAATCTGCTCGACTGAACCTCACATTTCGTTTTTCATTCTCTTGCCACACTTTAAGTGAATTTTCCAAATAAAAAACAACATGCAGACATTGTAGTGCAGTATATGTAATAAGAAGAACAAATGCTATTGCGCCACATCTCCTACAGATAAAACAGCACAGAAGTTATATAAAAAAAAGTTTATCTTAAAAATAAACAGTAACAATCACGTTTAGAGTCGTCTGATTGACGTTACTCTTTTCATTAATAAACAGTACCTACTTTTCATGGAGATCCACTCATTTCTGGATTTTATTTCCTGAATGGGTACCATCATGATGGCAGCTGGAAGAACACAATTTATCCACTTGAAATTAATGGAAACTCCTCTATCCAATGTGCTTCTTTAGAGATTTACTTGCTGTCATTATTGGACAATTTAAGATTCAGAATGTCAAGGCCACAGAACATTTCAGCTGAGGATACAAAAATCCTGTTATACATTTATATTTTAAAATGCACATAAAGACAAAGTAAGCCCTGACTTTTTAATGTTGTTTTTTCCATTATGTTTACTCAATGCTCCTGTCATATTTTTAGCAGCCATCATCACTTACTTTATTTGTATGACTTTTTATATTTTTAAGAAACCATTTTATTTTCATGCAAAAACCTTTTATTTTTAAATATTTATGTCCTGGTGTAGAGGAATGTCAAACCTAATAAGCGGGCTTTGCTTTACTGAGTCCATTATCCTTTAAGAAAAACACATATTCTTTATTCTTCTTGTTTTCTGGTACCAATGCATCTCCATTTTTTCTGTCTCAGTTCATCTCTGAAATTGTAATTGAACAAATTTAAGTTTTCATTGCATAACCTCCTGTAAGCATCAGCAAGGCTTCTGAAATGGCCAATGGTCAGCTCTTTAGGACGAAGAGTGGGATCCACATCAGCTGTAAGAAACAATCGTTCTGCAAGCTTTACACGCTGGGCTTCTGGAAAAAGCAGTCTGAAAATGACACAAAACAACATTCTGTCACGAATGGCTACAATACTCAGCTTCTGAAATAAATCCTCTACTACGCATGCAACCTTTTCAATGTAAGTATTTTTCATTATTTCATTTGACTTGGCTTACATTTGGGTGTCACAGTAAAGGCAATTTGAATTTATGCATTTTTAACAAAATCTGAAATGTTGTTTTTATGCTTCGACTTTCAATGTTTAATTCTCCCCTGCATTATCTGGATGACACAGATATTTTAGAATATTCTGATAAGGGGAATGACAGCATTATTGCTAATTCACATCAAGTACCAATCAAGGGCTTTGTGAGATGAATAATGGAGAGACTACTTACTCAATTCCACTTCGACAGTATTTCCGTCGAAACTGGAAAGTATTCTTTACTAACTTTTCCACCAAAGGGAAAGGCTGGATAATCTGTGGCTTTACAAGTGGTGTGAAGTGGACGACTCCAACATCTACCTGCAAAATGAATCATAAATGTTAGACGAAATCAAATAAAGATCATGTTCATAATATCATTCCATTGTAAAGAATGAAAATTTGCAATCATCATGAACATTTTTATACATTCTACTCCTGACACTCGTGATGTAATCCCTAAATTTTGAAAAAAAAAAGCATTTACTCTTTTGTTAATACTTACAAGACACTGGAAGAAAAAAAATAATGGTAATTTAAAAGATGTGTTTTGGTTTCATCTGACTGAAATGTCAGTGTGCTCTGAATTACCACTGCAAAGAAGGGATTAAGTTTACTTGACGTTGTTAAAGATTTAAAACCAAGAATACTAGTGAGGAAAAATCACCACTTTTGCAGCTTCACAGGGAATGCAGCACTGGTAAGCTTAGACTACACACACAGATAAGAATGGAAAGTATCCGTCCATTTTCTGGAATCACTCTTTCAATTACAGGGCAGCAAAGAGCCAAATACAGAAGATTTACTTTGTGCAGTCATTCTTGTAAAATGTGATGGCAACATTAAGATGAAAGAGTTTAGACTGAAGCCTTCTTAATATTTGAAAGAAATGATCAAGGGCAATGTCCAATTAAAGGAAGATCAAATAAATCTGTCAATACTAAGATAATACTGAAAATAATGTTATTTTTGAAAACATTTAATACAGTTCTCTGAAGAGTACAGTATAATTTATTCATTTATTCTGACCAGCTCATTTGAATATACAGTCAAGGCAGTTGGAAATGTAATTCAAATAATCATTCACATCATGCCGGTTCAGATCTGACAATGTAACCTAACCTCCGTGTCTTTAGAATGTGGGTTGGAAATGTGTACTTTAGCCAGGATTTCAATCCATGCCTCTGGAGCTGGGAGGTAAGCTGTGCTAACTACTGTTCCACCATGCCATCCCAGCAGTGTGTAATGAATTCATAATATTCAACTACTGTATATAATTCAAGCAATGGCACTGCTTAGCATTGCATAGCAACATGGAATCTAACAAGTAAGCCTGGTCTGTGTATAGTTTGCAAGTTCTCCCCATTTCTGTGTAGCTTTTCTGAGGATACGCTATACCTCAAAGATGCGTGGCCTGAGTTGGTGTGTGAAAGTACTTAGTGAGGGACTATTTCCCTGTCTATTTACTATGCATTTACTCGTCATTTAAATGGCATATGTTCATACCACAAATATGCATCCATCTGTTTGAATATTTTTAATATTTCAGTTTGTAAATGTTTCACTTTGTGTAGATTGAATACATAAATTAATATACCATGTTGACAGATAAACTATATTAGTGGGGAACTTATCATTTTTGACATTGCCACCATGGCTAAAGATGATAATCATTACTTGTGTACTGTTACCTAGTGCAGTATACGTATAATAATAACAATAATATTATTATTTTTTATCATTATTAATAATAATAATAATAATTCTTTACATTTATATAGCGCTTTTCTTACTACTCAAAGCACTATCACACAGGGAGGTCCTGGGACATGAACCCATGATCTCCTTACTATGAATCAGCAGTGCTATCACTGTGTCACAGTAAAGCTCCTTTAACTCCTTTTTTTAACCATTGAGGAAGTAAGCTTGTTTTAAGGTTAGCAAGGTTAAACTATTAAAAAAACATAAAGGATTACAAAAACCTTCAAGAAGCAGGATTTTTATAGCAGAGGAATGATTACAAATGTGCTAAAAATAAAACTTCTGTTTCTACTAAAACTGCAAAAAATATCTAAAGATGATATTTTAAATACTTTTTCTAATACAGGATGGAATGGTGAATCTGTAGTTAGTGCTGCTGCCTGACAATTCCAGCACTTGGGGTTTGGCCCTGGTTTAGTAACAGTCTGTGTGGAATCTGTGTCTTCTTGGAGTTTCAATCAGTTCTTAGACTTTTCTTACCACATCTCAATAAGCGTGTGCATTAGGTTATTTGTCAAAGCTGAAATGGACCCATAAGAGTGAGTGTGCAGTTTATGAGTGGACTCTGTGATGATCCTGAGTCCATCCAAGGGTGGATCCCGCCAAGCACCCGACACTACGTTGATAGGCTCTGCTCTCCACAATTAGACAAAGCGAGTTCGGATAATTGATGGTTTTATAGAATACTATTTGATCATTACATTGGGCAGAAGGATAAAAAAATATTTTGCACACCATGGATTTCTTTTTTGCTTGTTTTCATATGAAATGCACGCAAATCTCTTAATCTATAAATGCAAAATGGCATTGTGCGCACTATTATGCTATCTACCTATAGGCAAGTTTGTCTGAGGAAAATGGAATTTTAAAGAAATTTGTCACATATTGTTGGCATTTAAAACTACAATTTTCAAAGAAAGGGCTTGAATGTTACCACAATCCTCAATCAATGTGCAAAATGCACTCCAGAATAACTTAATCTAAAGAACATGCAAATATAAGGAAATTTATATTAATAAACACCTCTAAATACTGTATGTAGTTTGCTCAGTATACAGGATATTTTAGTGCAGTTAAATTATAATGGGTTAATGCGGTTTAATCAAATGTTGTTCCTTGTGTAAATGTGAGTTGCCAAGACACAATCTATCTTAAGAGACTCTTGCTTCATTTTTTACTCTTCCCACGCTCTCCTGCAGCCCAAGGCTACAAATACAGTATGTATCACATAATGCAGCTGCATCCCACGGCACAAAAAAATATATACATATATTATTCCATCCCAGAAATAACAATACTCCTGCAGCTCAGTGACAGCTCAGATATTTCCAAAATTTAGTGTGAGAACAAGAGAAAGCAAGCCAAAATGTTTGAATGACGCACACAGAGAAAAGTGAGTAATGAGCAGCTTTAAGGCTCTCTTTATTCAGCTGTGCAAATTGCTGTTTGATATGTCTATGAACCCTGACAGCCCAAGAACTGAATGACAGTCTACTTCAGGAAGTAGGGTTTTTTTTTTTTACCATCACTTGCACTGGGCGCAGTGATTTGAACTGCTGCCACTCAGCTTCAGGAAACTGAGTTAGTAACTGTTAGTAACTGTGTATGCTGTGTGGGGGGTTTCTCCTGCTTTCCATAGATATGTACTTTAGGCTAATTGGAGAATCTAAATCAGTTTACTCTACAATGGGCTGAGGCCTCATCAAAGGCTGGCTACTGTCTTGTGGCTGACACAACATAGTTCAATGCTTATTCGATCAAAACATTCAAATAAAGCAACATGTATATTCAGCAAGGCACACATAATACAGCAGAGACAAAGCATTTAAAAAAAAAGTTATGCAAGAGTTTGACTTTGGCCTGATCAAATGCATAGGCTCAGATCTTGAAATCATGACATAGTGGTTTCTTTTTTTGTTGTCTGGGTGACTGCATCTTTGAAAATTCCTGAACCATTATAAAAAAAAAATCATGGAGCATCTCGTGGGGACCTTAAACATGAGACTTTGTGCCAAGAGATTGACCCAGGAACGTCTTACGGGGGCGTAGAACATGAGATTCTTGCAAGACACGCCCTACTTACAACCAATATAAAATAAGAGCACGGGTAGCAACACATTCAGTCATGTAAAGGCTTTGAGCACACACAGATCCAGGGCTCTCAGCGCATATAAAGCGTATAAGGACAATACATTATAAATGACACGTAAACGACTAAGCGAAGAAGAAAGCAGCGCGGTGAAAAGAGACTCAAAAGCATTGGAGAGAAAAAAAGAAAAAGAATAATCTAGGTGCAAATTCAGAAAATAAGGAAAGTAATTATCAGCCTGGAACAAGTGGAAATGAAAAAAAAGTATGTCCATTCGGGCTCAGAATTAAAAGACAGACTAAAAGACAAAGTAGAACTTCATAAAGACGTTCACAAACGTTGGCGCTCTACACATGCAGAGCAGGTTAGAGATTATGAAAGCAGCGGAATTTGAAAGGCTCAAAAAAAAAAAAAAACGGCATGACACACATGTGGAGAAAGTTAAAAAATATGAAAGTAGGAAAATCAGAAAGTATAAAAAAAAGAAAGTAAAGATCGCAGTAGTTCAAACAAATAGAAATTATTACTCGAGAAAGGGAAAATAATCACCACGGACCAGGTGTCATTGAAAATAAAGCAGGACAATGTGAGGTCAGAAATAAAAGACAGAGTAGAAAACAAAGTAAAACGTCATAAAGAGCTTAAAAAACAAGGGGGCCAAACACATGCAGAGCAGGTTAGAGATAATGAAAACTGAAATTCAAAAGACTCAAAAAAAAAACGGCGCGAAACACATGCAGAGCAAGATACAGAATATGAAAGAAAAAAATGACAGTGTCAAAAAAAGAAAGTAAACATCACCTCAGCGCAAAAAAAGAGAAATTATTACTAGGAGAAATAACGAAAAGGCAAATAGAGATCGAATATATGGACATAGGTGATATGTCAGAAGTATGTAAATATTGTAAGGCATTAAAGTTTAAAGTTAGAGAATTTCAAAAACGGGGTTTACCTCACATACATTTATTGGTTACTTTGCAAAAAGAATTATTAACTGCTGATGATGTAGATCGTTTTGTCTGTGCTGAAATTCCAAACAAAGAAACCTATCCTGAATTATGGTACAAAGTCATTAAACACATGTCTCACTGACCTCATTTAAAAGATTCACCATATTGGGACACGAAAGATTCCAAATATTGTTTTACAGAAGTCCTGAAATAAAAGTGAAACTAATGAAATAGCAACAATTCAAAGAAAAAAAAATCTTAAAAATGTGTATCCAGA
>JANRMT010062791.1:26014206-26051992 GCA_026402145.1 Polypterus bichir lapradei
TATATATATATATATATATGCACACATACACACACACACACACATATATACATACATACATACATACATACATACAATAAAACAGACATATAATGAATATATACATCACCCTGGTACTTTACAAGACATCTAGTTTTGAACCAGGTACAGATCACTCATGATTTGGACTTTTCATTATCTAGCTTATTACCAAATTTAGTAATAAGAAAGCCTTACAGAACTACATTAGAGTTGTTCTGCATTACTTAAGAATGTCTGCCATTAGGACATTAGAACAGTCTAGATCAGGGGTGTCAAACTCCAGGCCTGGAGGGCCGCAGTGGCTGCAGGTTTTCATTCTAACCATCTTCTTAATTAGTGACCAGTTTTTCCTGCTAATTACTTCTTTTAATGAACTTGACTCAGGCCCTTTAGTTGTTTCTTTTTCCTTAATTAGCAGCCAAACAATAATGAGACACAAAACAAGCCGCCACATCACACAATATCTGAAAATAAAGAAAGGTGAAGGTCTCAGTAAGGTTGATCTCTCAACTCACCAAAACACTTTAACGATGTTCTTATGAAAAACAGAAAATCAACAGTTTCGGAAATGTCAGCTGTGGCAGAACGAGGGCAACAACGGGCCATGGAATTAAATAACGAGTTTAATTAACAGCAAGAATTGGCTTCTCATTAAGAAACTGGTTGGAGTTTGAAGCCCCAGTTTAGCTGGTCATCTGTTGGCTCGTTTCATGTCTCATTTCTGTTTGGCTGCATTTTAATGAGGAAACGAATCAATTCAGAGGACTGAATCCTTCTAACAGGGCTATTAAAATGTGAATTAGCAGTGAAAACAGGTCACTGATTAGGAAAAGGGTTAGAGTGAAAACCTGTAGCCGCTGCGGCCCTCCAGGCCTGGAGTTCGACACCCGTGGTCTAGATGAGAATAGGCCATTCAGCCCAAAGCTTTTAAAGTACTGTATATAGGATTGTATGTAATTTCAGGCATTCTTAGCTTCTTTTACTCAACAGAACTATGTGATTCTGTTCTCTCTCATTGGGTTCTCTTCCCCATGTCCTGGATCAAGTTCACACTTGGCAGCACTTTGCTAGCCAGACATCCCATTACATAAAATCTAAATCTAATCTTTAAGCTAAACTATCTTCAATCAGCAGATGCTCCAACTGCATTAAAGGGGGCTCATCTTTATCCATAAAATCTGTTTAAAATAGTAATACACAAATCTCTTTTTGTTTAAACAGCTTTTATTTTTGTTTGTCTTATTAAAGCTCACTCAGCATGAATTCTAAAGATTTTCTTTTACACATCAAAAGCAGAATTCTTCCAATGGTATGAAACAATTGCTAATAGAAAAATCACCGAAGGTGAGATAGAGTATGTTAGCATCTGTATATTCATATATAGTAGACATAGTAATAATAATAAAACAATGTTTATTGATTTCCAGGTAAAATATGCAAGAATGGTAACATTGCATATTTTAATTCTTATAACAGTAACATTTAATTCAACTTTTGAAATCAGTTCCTAATTATTGTTATTGTTTATATAAATGATATGACTTTAAAAAAAGACAACTTGTATATTTTGGATTTGGGCATTATAATAGTGTGCACACATTAATTTATATGTACCAAAAATACAAATGGGAGGGAAAATAGTGCTACTTTTTTCAAGTCTTCTAAAGTTCTTGTCCAATAAAGTGTTTCTGTCATAGCTTGAAAAAGCAAATGCTATAGTAGATAAAACTATAGGGGGAAAAATGAATGCTTCTGAGACTATCAGTAATTTTCATTCATTGGTAGAATAAAAGAAATTGCTACTCCTAAAAAGCTGATTTATAAAACATACTGGACAACTTAAATGGTGTTACATGAACAGTCATTTGTAATAATAATAAAAAAAAACATGCAAGACATTACTTTTTCTGAAATTTTTATTTTTCACAATTAATTTTTATGTTAGATCTCCATAAAAATATGTACTCTTTATCAAAATGAGATACTCTTTAAAATCTAGAATCAATAATGTTTAGCGAGAGCCTTTAATTACTCAAACTAAATCAATTATAAGGCTAATTAAAAAAAAAAAAACTGTTTAGCATTCTGACCTGCTCTTCTCACTATGGGTTACACAGATGACAGTTTTTCATGATTTAAACAACATACCAAAAGAATGTTTCAGGCAAGTTTATGTAATTTGCAGCAGTATAATTAAGTCATTTGCATTTTGGATGAATGATGCTTTGCAAATTTTGCTTGTATTAATTCACTTTATACAAATAAGACAGAATAACCATTTTATTAGGTGCACATACCTTTCCAACGGGACTGATTACTTAATCACAAACAGCACCAGAGCAGGAATTGCTCTTTAAAAGGAGGTAGACAGGTGCTAACAGATTGTGTGTATAAGCATAATTTCAGAAGGAGAAAGGGAAAAAGATTTCAATGGCTTTGATCACAGCATTGTGATGGCTAACAGATGCATGAGTGTGATTTTATCAGCTATTGTACATTAACCCAGATGGAGTTTACTCCACAGTAATGTCACTGGTTTGAACCACTAGTCAAAACACCTGTAAGTCAACATTGGTTTCGTGGATGGAAATGAGATAATGGAGGCAGACACAAGTTGTGCAATAAGGGAGTTGAACTACATTCATTTAACAAGCCGCAGAGCGCAACAGTTTGTCAGAAGGAGCACATCATTTTCAGTTTATACAGTAGTACATTGTCACAGACTGCTGTGTGCATTCATGATACACATTAGGTCTTTTGAAACAAGTACATAAATTTTTAAATGCCACCAGCTATCTGAACAGGATCCACTTCATTGTACTTATTGCTAGTAAATATTTTTCTAATACATAAAAAAAATCATTGGATCAATAATAGTTTTAATAGTTTAATATTGGCAGGGGAATGATCAGAACTTTTACGGAGAGTGCAGAAGTGGGAGAGTTATCTATAGCAACAGATGTTCTTGAACTGGCCTTTCAAATAAAAGTCACAGACTACCATACAAGAGACAGAGCCTCAGGAGGCATTGCACAGATGTATAAAGATTTAGTTTAAGCACAGAAAGATGCAGGTTATGGTGTGAGGAAAATGTTCAGTGCCAACAGTGTGTTCTTGAAAGGTCAGTCCTAGGGCTGCTGCACTTTTTAATGTATATAAATAACCAAAAGTGGTACTTAGTGCTGGCCAAGATGGAATAAAAGTGCAGATGTTGTCATTAAATAAATTCTCCAGGGGAAAAACTTTACTGACTAACCCCACCACAAGGAGCAACTTTGCATACTGGTGCCAAGTCTTTTAAATACCTCCTGGGGGTACATCCCTAACAAAACACTGGTGCGCTCACTAAATAAAAGGGAAACATGAAACATGGCCTATAGGTTTTCTCTGTAGAAATGTAGAATCAGTGCACAATTTGATAGAGATAGTGTTCAACGGGGTGGAATTACACCTGCACAAACAAACATTCAACATTATACATTAGACTATAAAATATTAATACATTTGTCAAATTTGCAGATGAAACTAGATAATGTTAGAGCATTATAGATGTACCAGATGTGCTACCCATCTAAGATGGCTGAAATCTGAGTAATCAACGTAGACCTCAGTGTTGACATTTGTAGTGCACCATGCAAGGCATGTGTCTCTGCTATATACCATTTGGTATGGTATTCATAAAAGCACTGTTAATGTTTGTGATGCGCCATCTGTTGGAATCACAGATGCAATACATTTAAATTACTAAAAATGTTCGTGATGCACTATCTTTTGGAATGACAAAGACTTAGCAATTGGACGGATCCAGAGACAGACACACAGAGACTTATCCTTTTATTAAGTTGGAAATTTGTGCAAGTAACCTGAGCCTGTACTCAGTGAAAACTGCTAAACAAAATTAATTGAATTGAATTAGATGAGGAATATTTCCAGATTCCTGGAAGTCAAGAAAATCTCGCCCCGGATTAAAATTCATTTCTGAGGTATGTGTGTGGTGAAGTTTATTGTAAATAAAAGTAATATTTTATACAAAGAATGTCAAAAATGAACTACCTAATTTGGGTGTGTCTAAAGTAGAGTACACTTAAGGTCACATAAAGATTAGCAATTTTTTTTTCACTCACATACCCACAGGTAACTTGTTCCATGGATCAAGCAACGCTGAAGAAAGTACTGTACTGGTGACTTTCAAATCATAAATTAGCAAGATTTTTTAAAATAAAACCTAACATAAAGATGTGTAAACTCCTACACGAATCAAAAGGAACATGAAGTATAAAAAGGACACAGGCAATGGTGACCTACAGGAAGGAACATCTGAAAATGATTTGGAGGTTTATACTGATAAAGATATTCTCATTCACCAAGGAAAGCAAAGGAGTATTCATTACACCAAATAAATTGTTCAGCTATATGGTGAAAACATTTGGAAATAAATAGATGGAGAGATACTTTATTGATGCCAAAGGGGAGCCGAAGTGTTTCAGAAGCTTACATACACATATACATAATATACATATACATACATGTATATTAACAGCAAACATTTACAGAGTGATATTAAGCTCAAACTCTGTAATCAACTGGTTCATAGCATTGTAAACAAAGTAATACTCCCGCAATGGCAGCACCAAAAGGTAAAAAGAAGCAGTTTATACATTGTAAGAAAAGGGATCAATGCATATGATATTTAATATTAAGTTTGAGAATACCTTGTTTTAAAATATAACATTAAAAAAAATTCATGGGTAATTTTAAGAAATACTTTTCTGCATAATTAGTGGTAAAACCAGCATGCAAGAATGCAAAGTCTGGTGAAGGTTCTGGTACAACTCATCCTAACCCATTGACTTTTTTTGTCTAAAAAGGGTCATGAACCCATGAATGAAAATAATCTTTTGTCTCGTCTTTCCACAGGGCTTCAACAATATAATCACCTTTTCAGACTGAAATGAATCTGAGTAAAGAACTGATGACTTGTGATTTATAACTGAATATTTTTCTCTGAAAACAGTGTAATGACTGATGCCTATCAGGAGGTGTGTACAGACGTGATTGCCCAGTCCGTCTTGTACAATTCAAAGGCCTCAACCTAACTGGCAGACAAGCTGCAAGAAGGAGGGCTGGACTGAGCTGTAACCACTTTCTCAGATACAACTTATTAATGCTTGCTTGTTTAAAGAAAAGAGGTCTTTTCACTTGCTGCAGCTTCCCAGGGGGTCGGTCATACTTTGCATTAGTGGAGGAGATGACTGACAATTTCAGACGTTTTAAGACATCTTCAGTTACCTGCTTGAGTAATTTATTTTAGCTCTTTTATACAATAAATTTTAAATGATCCTATTCTCGCTGTAACTTTATTATTGAATTTGATATTATTGGCATGAGTTAATTATTGACTTCATGTAGTCAAACTCTAGTGCAGCACTATAGTTTGGAGACATCAAAAAAAAAAAAAGAGAGATTTTTTTGCAACTTATCATCTTGTGACACAATAATAATGTCACATAACAATGGGATAGCAATGACAGACACATTTCTACAGCATAAAAATAATGCGTTACATTGAGGAGCAACAGTTGTGTAATGCTTTCATTCTGTTTTCCTTTTGTGCTGCATACATTTTGAAAGCAACATCAGCTTATTGAAATGCTGCTTTTGTGCTGGCCTGAAGGCTGTGATGAAGTAGAGGCACTTATCTATAGTATTGAAAAAGGAAATAATAATAAAAACAAGAAAAGATTCAGCAATGCACGGGGCATCTATGGACCATAACTAGTTTCTATTGTAGCAATTCTGTTGCTAAGGAAATCAATGTGATGAATGGATCTTTACAGCAAAATCCTTTTTATTCAAAGTTAAAGAGGGAGGGAAAAAAAAAAACACAAACAAACCCACCAGAGCAGTCAGTGTTGCAGCCCTAAATCTACGGTCTGCACTGCGAGAGAGGTAAGAACCATAATAATATCTTCACAGCTACCATCAAAATGATGTTAATAAAAGACTGATTGCTCACACTTAAATGTAAGAAACTTTTTTAAACAATATTTTACTGCTGTGTATTTTACACCCAAGTGCTGTAATTCAAAATAGAGAACTTAAGATGCAAACATAGTGATGAGATGCTTGTGTTAACTTTTTTTTTTCCCTGACACTGTGCCTTTAAGTGCCTACATGACTCCTTCGTGATTCGAATAGCTTGCATACTGAAGATTTAAATGTAAAGGAAAGACTCAGTTGTAACACAAACAAAGTACTAGCAACCAAGAAGACGAGCTCAGCATTTAGTGTCTATGGTGTTGTATGTTTTATTCACTTTAGTTTAATGTGTAGGCTTTTCTTTTTGCACAAATCTCATTTTCATATCACATAGTCTACTGCATCCTCAGCTAAGGACCTATCTGCTGTTACAGTGTCAGAGGGAGAAGAACAGACAGACAAACAGGGAGGGAATACCAGCATGGCATCTGCTGGGATGCAGATCCTCGCTTTCATCTCTGCACTGCTTGGTGTCTTCGGTGCCACTGTTGCTACTTTGTTGCCCAACTGGAAGGTCAGTGCAGATGTGGGCTCGAACATTATCACTGCCATCTCACAGACACAAGGACTATGGATGAACTGCACTTGGTACAGCACAGGGATGTTCAGCTGCACAATGAAACATTCGGTCTTGGTGCTGCCTGCCTACCTGCAAACGGCTCGTACTACTATGGTGCTGTCCTGCGTCCTGGCTGTGCTGGGAATCTGCCTCTGCTCCTTTGGTCTAAAATGCACACGCTGGGGAGGAGGAAGACAGGCAAAAAGACACACTGCGATCGCTGGAGGAGTCTGCTTCATCCTGGCTGGAATCCTCTGCCTCATTCCGGCTGCTTGGTTCACCAATGAAGTCATTTCTAGCTTTCTGGCTTCCTCTGTGCCAGAAAGTAACAAATATGAGCCAGGAGGAGCTGTGTACGTTGCGTTTGTGTCAGCAGGTTTTCTGCTTGTTGGGGGGTTGATCTTTTGCATATCCTGTACTAGGAAGCAGCAGGGACCACAGTTCTATCCTCGAAGCAAACAGCAGCAGCAGTGCTGCAAAGCCTCTCAACCTACAGACAATACGATGGGCTATAGCCTACAGGACTATGTGTAATTCATAAGTACAGACAAGCTGGTGTTATTTTTCTGCCTGCGCTGCACTGAGATGAGAAAAAAGCTGTGGGGATGAAATGGACAATTCACTGCACCAAAGCTTTGCTGAATGAAGAATCATTAGTAAAGAGTTTAAAATGCTTAGCAAATCTCTGTTTTCAGTAATTCTGGTAAATGTGTCCATAAGAACAAATGTGTAGATCAAGAGGGGGTGGTTTTTGTAAGAACAACACTTATGAAAAGCTGGCTGTTAATAGAAGGAATATAAAAATTTGTTTCTGGCTTCTAAAATAGTTTTCACAATTCACAAGAACTTAATTTCTTATAGTTAATAAGTATTCATAAATTTGAGAAACAGAGCTACATAATTTTTATTTAACAAAATGTGTAAATATGCTTTATGTTTCTAAAAAGAATATATAATTTTTTAAGTTTATTACCTAATACTACAAATTCTTACAGAATTTCACATTGTACAAGTGTATATTCATATTGTACAAATGATGCCTTACCGCAGAAATGACTGGACTTGTTTTTCACAGCATTGCATTTTAAGCAGCCAAACAAGAATATCAGACCCTCAAACAGAATAATAAGCTTTGTAATTATGTTCCTCTTTTCTCATTACCCCAACAAAAACAAAGCTCCGTAAGATGCTTTGTGTTGCTCATTTATCCCCCACACAGAGCCGCGTGCGCTTTTCACCAAAAGCTTTCTACTGCCATGGTTACAGCAAGCCTTTTTCCAAACATCTACACTGTCTAAGTGCATATCAGTTTCAGCAGAGCCATGGGTCTCTTCAAAATCTCCTCAAAGTAATTGGCAACATCTGCCACTTTTGTACAAAACGGACAAGAATACAAGTTTGAGAAAAAGCATATATATGCTTATCTCCCTGCTTTTTTTTTTTTTTTTAAAATCAAATGAGTAAAATGCTTAATTGTGCTTTGCAGTTGCAGCAGGCTGAAAGAAGTTTGTGCAGCGCCTCTCTGCTTTGTATTTACATTCTAAATAACAGTTTGCTACCCAGATTGTCTTAAAAAAATATAATCTCAGATTTTCATATTAAGCAAAAAATACTGAAGCTTGTGATTTTAGTATTTAATTACAGTGATAGTGTTAAGATAGCAATAAAGAAAAATACTTTGAAAATGCTTGCAAAATGTAAATAGCCATATACTCCATAAGCTATATAATACTTGCTGCTGTTGTATATAATGACAATCTTTAAAAAATACGGAAATAACACCCCAAATAGTATAAAGTTGTCAATGTGCGCACATGAAGCATGATTTTGATTACAACCTATTGAACAGCTGAGATTTATTTTGCCTCTAATAAATATTCAAGTTCTATCTAGATGCACAGATGGTGGTGAAGCAATTTTTTTCTCTTGTGCGCAGACTTTGACCACACATTATGTGATGAAATCACTAAGGAGTGTTCTATTTTCCATTCTTATATGCAGAGATTTTTATCCAAAGTATATCTGACAATCCATTAATAGTTACTATATATTGCTTATATTATTATATTTATAAAAAATGTGCCTAACTGCAACTATAAGCTAGAATAATATTAAGATCATTTATTATTACAAGTAATTAATTGTAAGAATATCTGATTAAACAAATAATCCATCAATAATGTGAATACCGCGCATTTTAGTGACCTCACTGCTGTTACTTACTAACTGCTATAAATACAAATAGAAACATTTAACTTATAAAACTGGTAATAGGCTATAGCTCAGTCTAGCTGTTCAGTCAGATAAATGCAGCAGACATTTCATGAGCAACACCTGTTTAATTAATTATAAGCAGTTTGTTTGATTGTTGTAAAAATCCTCACTGAAAATTAAGCTTGCAAAAGTCTAAGCAAAAAAAAAATCTGTTAAACACTATATACTTAATATAATATGGAAAAAAGAAAAAGGAACAATGTTAAAAAACAAAATATATCTAAGTTGCAAATTTAAGAAACAAAGTTATATACCAGAATAGCCATATGATTTGCAGAAATGTTATATATGTACATGCTTTTTCAAGCTTAGTAATTTCAATATCTATTGATGAATAAACAAATAAAAACTGTTTCAACAGAATTTGTTGACAATTGTTGTGGGCAATTCTTTCTTCTTGAAGGCACTTCTCAAATGTTATACTTCTCTCTCTCTCTGTGTATTGCTATCGGGTCTCTCTGTTAGTTCAATTGCTTTACAAGGGACTGCTATCACAATCAACCACTGATATTGTGTATTATGTGCACTGAGTGAAAACTGTGTTATTTGAAAACAGGATCATGTTGTGTTTTACAGCACAGGGAAGACTAAAGAAATAGTCTTCTAATAATGTACCTGCTGCAGAATTTTGTGAAAATACCCCTTTGATGGTAAAGAAAATAACACTAAACAAATTAGCCCAACTAATCTAAGAACAACATTTTTTAAATTATAAAAATATCATAAAACATTATATTTGAAAATGTTCTTAGCATAATCATCATTAATATATTTTATCCAACAAATTAGACTTGACGAAAGGTATGTTTATTTTTATGGAAATTAATAGTATTCATAATGTCCCTGAATTCTAAACATTGTTTCCCTTTTGCCAGTCAGAAGTGTGCCTACTTATACTGAGGGCACCCTCAAAGACTAAATAGAGCCTTCAGTTTAAAAAAAACCTTAAAACATTACAGAGTCTCAACAAATCGTATCACGGGTTTAACAATGCAGAAGAAATTACATTGCACAAGGTGTCACTTCAGCTCAGCCTAACCAGTTTAAATACAGATCTGTTCATGCATATATATCTCTGCATAGCTGAACAAAGGAACAAGTGGAAAATATAACAAAAGAGATTACCAGTTAAAAAAAAAAAAACACACAGAAAAACATGCATTGCTTGAAAAAGATAAACTTTTTTAAACTATAGGACTAATCTGGAACATACTCAGTAATGAAACAGGCTTGTTGATGCTATTATATCTCATGCAAAACTAAATTATACTTTTAAATTCTGGATTCATTTTTAATAAACACTGTGTTTTTGTTGGAGAGAAAATAATATTTTATTTTATGAACTGGAATTACTATAACAATGTTGATGGGATAAGTACAAAATAAGAAGTAAAACTGAACTAGATATTGCATTTACCAAGAAAACATTAAACAAGTCATCACTCATGAATGTGAAAATGGTTTGGTACAGCAACCATGCTTTATGCTGAATTTACATTCAAGTATCTATTTTGTAAATGCAGTATGCAAAAACAAGCATTATTTATCTTATGTGGCAATGACACTGTGTTTGCATTAATTAAAGAATTTGAATGGTAATTTGCACTAGAAGTTATTCGACATCTTTATCTAAACAAAAACAAACATGGCAAACAAATGAAACAAAAAAGTAAAATTAAAATAAGTGGCCAGCTTTGACGTCAAATATCAAGTCCAGATTTATTCAGAAAGTTGCAAGAAATTCAATGACTAAGCTGGCTGCTATCTCATAGGTCATCTGCTAGGTCTGTCAGAGGTGCATAGGTCAGAGCACTCAGGTACTAGAAAAGTTGTGACATTTATAATCAGTACCTGCAAAATTGCACACCTTTGTTCAGTACAGCAACAAACTACAAGTATAATCTAAGCTTTTTTTTTGCCTGGTACCACTATCGCAGTTATTGGCAACCATACTGGAGAATAGGCTTGAACTCAGTTTGGACACTGTCTGTGTAGAGCCTGAATACCTCCACCATTTTTACATGGACTTTTCCTCAGGTTACTGATGACTCTAAACTATATTTTGCATATATATATATATTATATATATATACATACACACACACACACACACACACGCGAGTATATATATATTATATATATATATATATATATCAAATCTTCATTTGGATCTTGATCTTTGTTTGTCTGCGAATGAATTAGAAGAAGAAGCACTAGATGGCAATAGAGAGACAGCTAAAACATAGGCATTGCATTAAGAATCTCCTCCAGGCTTATACTACTGAAGACTGTAGTACGCCAGTCACACCTCAAAACACAGACATTCGAACTAAACAAATTGTTGTGCTTTAAATTAACTAAAGAGATCTTCATTTAGATCTTGATCTTTGTTTGTCCGCGAATTCCACGCATGCGTAGACCACCTTCCAGTTTAGTACGTTGTTGTTACTCACAGATGTCAACAATGTGCTGGAATAACGAAAGGGGTGGTGGACAGTGTTACGCTGGTTAGCGAATGAGATTGCCGAAGATAAAAGGTACGTGCCTACGTAACATATGAATGAAAGAAAGACAGTGGGTAAAATGAATGACAACGTAACAGCATGTTCCGGAAATTATTATTGTTATGTTGTAGCCGGCGAGTGCTGCGTGTCTCACAGTTGTACCGTGGCTTGCTCACACGTCAGTGAAGTGATCCCTATTTATGCTTTAAAGAGCCTGGATACCTATGTGTCCCCCTTTTATAACCATTGCTCCGTGTATATTGCCTTACTCTTTGGATTGCCACAAAGCAACCTGCGAGATTCTAGAAAGGTTGAGAAGAGATAGTGAGAGGAAACGACAGTGTTGTGAAAACGAGACGGACTGTGAACGGACAGAAGCAGAAATGCTCCTACACCACCACATAATTACGATTCGGAGAGTGATTCCGAGTAGGCCGTTCCTATCGAATCAATATCCAAGGGTTTTCTTTTGTAATTTTGCTTCCCTTATAAAAAAATCATAATGCTGTGCGCGTTTAAACAGGGAGCCCTTCACAGACAACTTTAACATGCGCAACGTAGTTGGGCGCACATGGCTAGTATATATATATATTGCATTTGTCATTCCAACAGATGGAGCATCACAAATATTTCCAGTAAAACAACACATTACTGCATATGTCTCTGTTGTATGCCATTTGGTTTTGAATTCATAAAAGCAGTGTTAATGTTTATGATGTGTCATCTGTTGGAATGACAAATGCAACGTACACAACAGCTGCATTTGGACAGAACAACAGTTTACCATAAACTGTTTTTAAAAAGCTACACAAGTGACTGACAGCAGAAGGACATGAAATATGCACAACCTCTGAATAGTTTGCAAAAGATAAAAAAGAACAATAAAAAGATCAGGCAAAGTACTTGCCACTTCAAATGTGGCATACACAGCTAAATTAATCTGCATTTTCATACCATTATAAATGTACTTTCAAACAGATGACAGCCTTGGTAAGATGACTGCAAGTAAATGACATGGACATGCACACTATCTGCAAGATTATGGGATTTTGAAAAAGCTCCAGATTTAACACTACACATGCAAGGCAATGGGAAAATAAAAAATACAGAAGGTCAATTTGTGCTGAAAGATACACCTCTGAGTGAAGCCTATGGGCCAACAGTATGCATCAAGTTTCAGCCTTCAACATTTTTAATAACATTACAAAACAACAAACAGATAGTGCTTTTAAGGACACAAATAAAAAATGAAAGTGTTAATGTACCTTAATATGACTTTACCCCTTTCAAAAAGCTTTTTTTTTAAATTAAGGGTATATCCATCTTTTTGATAAATGCCAAGGGAAAAGTAAAGTTTACATTTGTTCCATATTTCAAATGTGTTATTTCTCGAGTTTTGCAAATACTATATTACATGGCATGTTTTCAAGTTAATGAGTACATCATATCAATTTTGGCATGTTTTTCAAAGAATGAGAAGTGTGACTGCAGAATTTTAGAATTCATGGAGAATAACTAGGAAAAGTGGGTTTTGTACTATATAGGCAGGCATGAAGTATCTTTGCAATTTAATTTAATATACACAATAAAAGAGTTACTGCATTTAAATTTGCTTGAATCCTAAAGTGAAACAAATGACAATATTGCTGCTGTCAAATGTTTCTAGCAATCAATAACAAAAGGGGTACAGATAAAATTGTAAGGTTTACCTAGAAAGCTTCATGAAACTATGATCAGAGGCAATTCAGCTTGAGATGTTTGTAAATAATTATCATTACCGTACAGCTTACAATAATACATAAGGCACAATATAAATAAATAAAAACTACTAGGGAAGTGTTGCATGATGTTCCATGCCACAATTAAAGTGCAGGTTTGTGCAAAGAATTTTTGTAGAGAGTGGAATGGTTTATTAATATACTTCAGTTGTAATGAATCATTAAATCATACAACATTTAAAACCACAAATACACAAAACTAAATTACACACAGAGTAAAACAGAAAGTGAAAAATAGATATGATACTTCAGGGAGTGCACTTATCAAAGAAGTTCATCAGCAATGTAGCAATGGAAGCTTTCAGTAGAAAATCCCAATGGGAATAAGAAGGAATGTGACTGATCAACTAGAAATTCTTATATTTTAGAGACCATCATTAGTTTGAATGCATTATAAATGACAATGGTACTGGCCTTGATGGATTTGGAGGTGTATTTTATTAAAAGCATATGGAAGTATAGGTGCCTCTTCGACTGAGAAATGGAAATTTCTTTAACCAATATACAATTAGGGATAGACACAAGTACCCCCCGTGACCCTGTTCAGGACTTAAGCAGGTTAGAAAATGACTGACTGACTAACATAATTACTGCTGGAACAAAGTAGAAATGAGGTTAAATGTCCTTCCTTTTGTACTATTATGTTATTAAACTGCAGTTTTAATACTTTTATTAAAACATTCTAAATTAAACTAAATGTCATTCATATCCTGTCATTCAGAAAGGTTTACTTCTTTAAGTTCTGTTACTACCACTCAGGCACTGCATATAACGTACCATTCCCATGAAGTTTTTAAACCAGCTGTTTTTTGTCTTGATTCATTAAAATGTATTTGACCAGGTGGATTGAAATTACATAGAAATGGTATTAGAGCAGGCTAAATTTGGTTAACAGCATTGTTCCATGGATTAGAACACTTTATTTTCAAGCATTAGCTACTACATTAAAAATCATGATAGAATGTTACCTTTCTCACTTTAGAGAAGGACTATGTAAGGTTTCACTAGTGTCTTTGAACCTCTGGTCATAAACATAAGGAATCTCCCAATAATTAAACATAAAAAAATGGGTAATGTGAGTCACCATATTTACTTGAATGAGGATTAAATGATTCTTTACATTTACGGTTTGACCTTGAACGTTCTATTCTTTCCTTTTTGCATTTGAAGTTTATCTGATTAGGATTTCAAATACATTGTACTATTAATTGTCAAAATAGCTAAATAATGCTTTTGTTTCTGGATATTAATAGCCCATACACACTTTTACTTTTAAAATAGCAGCAAACTAGATTATGCTTTCATTTGCAGGAACTTATTTGTCAAGAAAAGGGACAAACTAAAAGCATACAAAAGAATTAAGACTCCTACCATTGTTAATGAAAAAAATGACTTCCCTAGAACTCTGCCCATTTCAAAATACAGTATCCCTATTTTTATAATAATTCATTTATAAAGCTGTGTCTTCAAACAACATAAAATTCCTAAATGATATTTGTGAAAACGAAATGGACTGGGCCTACATTTTTTTTTTTACAATAAGAGGTTACCCCTAACATAGAGGACTTCTTGAATAATTTATGATTCACGATTACTTAAAAGCATAGAATCATTAGGAGGAGCTGCCTTCTTCCTCTCATTCTCCCTGGCTTCTTTTAGTGAGTAGAGAAGAAAGAGAATAGCTACTAAGAAGTGAATCTTAGCAAAATATAGTTTCCTTTGAGCAGTTAAAAATAACTGATTTGCTCATAGCTCTTTTTTGTATTAGGCATATAGACATTGAAGTTAATCTATGAAGAATCTAATTTGCAGACCCATCAGATCTTAGAAAGTTTCTTTCAGACTCTGTAAATATTTTTAAATGTGTATTCAGTGTTCCATACACTCTTCTAAGAGACAAGTGGGGGGTTATAGTTAAATAATGGGGATTAAAAAATTAATACCTCGTCTACACCTGGCCAATAGTCATCTAAGCTAGTAATATAATAAAATGGAAAATCAAATCAATCACACACTAAAGAAAACACTTTTGCTACAGTGGGATGCAAAAGTTTGGGCAACCTTGTTAATAGTCATTATTTTCCTGCATAAATCGTTGGTTGTTACGATAAAAAATGTCAGTTAAATATATCATATAGGAGACACACACAGTGATATTTGAGAAGTGAAATGAAGTTTATTGGATTTACAGAAAGTGTGCAATAATTGTTCAAACAAAATCAGGCAGGTGCATAAATTTGGGCACCACAAAAAAGAAATGAAATCAATATTTAGTAGATCCGCCTTTTGCAGAAATTACAGCCTCTAAACGCTTCCTGTAGGTTCCAATGAGAGTCTGGATTGTGGTTGAAGGTATTTTGGACCATGCCTCTTTACAAAACATCTCTAGTTCATTCAGGTTTGATGGCTTCCGAGCATGGACAGCTCTCTTTAACTCACACCACAGATTTTCAATTATATTCAGGTCTGGGGACTG
The DNA here is from genome assembly GCA_026402145.1 of Polypterus bichir lapradei. Classification (NCBI taxonomy): domain Eukaryota; kingdom Metazoa; phylum Chordata; class Cladistia; order Polypteriformes; family Polypteridae; genus Polypterus; species Polypterus bichir. The sequence goes on from JANRMT010062791.1 coordinate 26,029,858, forward strand.
AAATGGCCATTCCAGAACGTTGTACTTGTTCCTCTGCATGAATGCCTTAGTGGATTTTGAGCAGTGTTTCGGGTCGTTGTCTTGTTGAAAGATCCAGCCCCGGCGCAGCTTCAGCTTTGTCACTGATTCCTGGACATTGGTCTCCAGAATCAGCTGACACTGAGTGGAATCCATGTGTCCCTCAACTTTGACAAGATTCCCAGTCCCTGCACTGGCCACACAGCCCCACAGCATGATGGAACCACCACTATATTTTACTGTAGGTAGCAGGTGTTTTTCTTGGAATGCTGTGTTCTTTTTCCTCCATGCATAACGCCCCTTGTTATGCCCAAATAACTCAATTTTAGTTTCATCAGTCCACAGCACCTTATTCCAAAATGAAGCTGGCTTGTCCAAATGTGCTTGAGCATACCTCAAGCGACTCTGTTTGTGCTGTGGGCGGAGAAAAGGCTTCCTCTGCATCACTCTCACATACAGCATCTCCTTGTGTAAAGTGCGCCGAATGGTTGAACGATGCACAGTGACTCCATCTGCTGCAAGATGGTGTTGTAGGTCTTTGGTGCTGGTCTGTGGGTTGACTCTGACTGTTCTCACCATTCGTCGCTTCTGTCTATCCGAAATCTTTCTTGGTCTGCCACTTCGAGCCTTAACTTGAACTGAGCCTGTGGTCTTCCATTTCCTCAATATGTTCCTAACTGTGGAAACAGACAGCTTAAATCTCTGGGACAGCTTTCTGTATCCTTCTCCTAAACCATGATGGTGAACAATCTTTGTCTTCAGGTCATTTGAGAGTTGTTTTGTGACCCCCATGTTGCTACTCTTCAGAGAAAATTAAAGGAGGAGGGAAACTTACAATTGACCCCCTTAAATACTCTTTCTCATTATAGGATTCACCTGTGTATGTAGGTCAGGGGTCACTGAGCTTACCAAACCAATTTGAGTTTCAATAATTAGTTCTAAAAGTTTTGGAATCAATAAAATGACAACGTTGCCCAAATTTATGCACCTGCCTGATTTTGTTTGAACAATTATTGCACACTTTCTGTAAATCCAATAAACTTCATTTCACTTCTCAAATATCACTGTGTGTGTCTCCTATATGATATATTTAACTGACATTTTTTAACGTAACAACCAACGATTTATACAGGAAAATAATGACTATTAACAAGGTTGCCCAAACTTTTGCATCCCACTGTACATAAAGGTGTTCTGTAAAATTATACAGTACAACAAAAATACATTCCAGCAATGCAGCCAAGAAAGGGACACCTTTGCGGTCATCCAGATGTTAAAAAATGTCCATTTATCTCTGGGGTCTAAGGTGGCTAAGAAATCATCAAACAGGGGCAACCTAGTGTGCTAAAAGAACATCACAATGTCTACCAAATACAGTGCAGGTGGTATCATACCCAGGTCTGGAACAAGTTCAGTCATCTTTAGTGATAACGTAAACTTTACATACAATCAGAAAAATCTTACCTGTTTGTGTAAAGGAAAATGCCTCTAAGATAACTGGCTGGAAGACAATGGCCTAAAACATACCAGCAACATAACTAAGGAAACATCTGGAGTAAAAAAGTGACAAGGTCTAAGATTTTAATTTTCTAACTAGAAACAAAAAATGTAAAAAATGAAATATACTAAAGTATATAACTTTTTTTTTTCTTGCAACTCATCTTGATAAGAAATCTACCAGCATTCTGCATTGTTTTATCTTGCTTTCACTCCTGTGAAATATCTGATCATTATCACCTTTTATTTATCCTTATGCACCATTAAAAAAAATAGTTCTATGGATATCACAACTGCATCAGATCAAATCTATTAATGATCAGCAATGGCTTTCTAATTTAGACACAAATCAGCCACCCATTCAGGAAACCTGAAGCTTGAATCAAATCACTTATATTTAATGCATACAAGAACTGTCCAAAAACTAAATTACAAATTCCCTACTAAATAGAGATCATGTCACCAACTTCCTCTTCAGTTAATCAGCAGGTTACAATATATGGTGTCTTTCTCACAACACGTGAGAGATCATCAATGTAGCTAAATTAGACTAATCACTACAAAAGTAAAAAGGACCTGCGTGTCTCCTAATAATTAATCCTAAAAAGTCAGAATATGATTTTATGCATTACATATGTTAACAGTATCACTTTGTAATTGAGAGAAATTTTAAAACATTCAAAGATTATTAATATCACCTTACATGTCATGTAATTTTCTAACACGCTTACTCCATACCAGGGCCACGCCGGGTGCTGGTGCCCACCCTAGCACAGGGCACAAGGCAGGAACAAAACCTGAACAAGGTGCCGATTCATTGCAGGGCTTTATTTATTTAATAACAGAAGCAGTTGTAGTAGTAGTAGTAGTAGTAGTATTACAGTCACATATCCAGATAGAGGTACAGTGAAATTCTTAATGGCATATCCAACATATCTGTGCATAAAGAACAATCATTTTGAAACTTTATAGCTTCTAGTACACAGATTATCTTTAACCCCAAATTTAATATGAACAAAAAATAGAGTGCTGGATAAAATAAATCAGTTACAAACAAAAATATTTACTCCCTCTAATGCTTTTCAGTACAGGAATAATTTGATACTTAACAGTTTTTAATACACTGCCTCATCCCTAAAATGTGCTCTTATATGAGAACAAAACTACACATTTATCACACATTTTGCACTTCAATTAAATACAAAAGTAAACATCATAAGAATATATAGTGCTGTATTCATTATCTGCTGTTTATTTGTAGTACACTACTGTCACTAGACTGAGAGATATGATATATAAGCAAGAATTTCATTAAACCCTCTAAACATGACAATAAATTAAACTTGAGCCTGAAGAAAAACTTTAAATACAATGTAGATAAATACCTTATTATCTGTATAAACTTTTTCATAAGCCCATCAGAAAACTGTAAAATGCTTGCAAGAGACTCTACATGCTAAAATGTTACTTCTGATGAGTGCGGATCTGAAATGTTTTGCTTGTTGAATTTTAAATGCTTGCACGCGCTGCTAGTTCATCTTTCTGATGCTGCCTATTTGTATAAACCATGTCAGTTTAACTGTGACTTGCAAACTACATGACAAGTGCTCAGCTAAGCTCTTTAGTGACATGAAAAGTATTTGCACAACGCTTCCATTGAACATTGTTTTTTCAAAAGTAAAACTGTCTTTAATTTTGAAAATCAGTCAAGACTGCATGGTTTACACATGTTGGATGATAAAAGAATAACAGGTAAGAAAATGATTGTACTATTCTCTTACCACACATTTCAGAAAATATGCTAAACACAGTCTTTTGTGGGGATGTTAATTTAAGTATCTTACTTCAGGTTTTGGGACAAAAGCTCGACCCGAAATGGTAAAACAGTTCTTCACCGTGCAGAGATACTGTGCCATGACAGACAGTCTGCTTCTCTGTCTGCTGCCTGTGCTTGCAGTGAGCCTCTGTGAAAGAAAATACATATTTTCAAATAATATATCTCTGTCTGAAACAAAACTTATGAAACATAACATTGTTGCAGCAGTAAGGGTTATTCTAACTTTGGTCAACTTAGTTATCCAGTTTCAAAAAATTATTTTATTTTGATATTTACACATTTTAAATTTGTAAAGCTATAACTTTCTTGTTATGCTAATACCACACTGACATATTTAGTATAAGGATATTTACTCTATATGGCCACTGTATATACTCTATATAAAAAAAAAAAAAAAAACAGTTTGTCAATTCTTAAAGATATCCTTTGTTAAACATTTCATGAACTTTACAAATTAGCTGTTTCTTTACATGATGCATTTAGTCAAACCATAAAATTTACCAATAAGAGACTTATAATCTACAGTATAATGAAATTTTTAATTCAGATTCTATTTATCAAATGCAACCTTGAAGAGTTTCTAAACTTTTAACACTCTCTCAGTATGTATTTTTCTATTGACTTCTCAGTGATTTCATCATCTTTAACCTAACTCCTGCTCCACATTTTGCAACTTCTCAGATCTTTTGATGAGAGACACTGAAAAACTTTACACTAGTCACATTACCTGTCAAAGACATTTAATGGAATGTTTAAAAATATTTGATATTTCTTGCCCTACTTGTACCTTTCCTTGGTATCCTTGTGTATCTGTACCTTTCTTGACCAGCCCTTTCTCTCTCAACTCAGCACCCATAAAGCACTTTTCTCATACTTATTATTTTGTCATGTTCAGGTTCCTTGCTCACCTCCTATCTGCTCTTAAATTTAATGCCTTTTGAAGGGGACTCTCTGAGTGCGTTTACTCCTCCTTGTGTGTCTCATTGGCACTACCCCTTTCTATTATGTCACCAAAGCCAAACTGACCAATCAGATTGTTCATAGGGACTGGACACACACACACACACACACACACACACACACACACACAGACTTTATGATTTTATTACATAGTTAGGAACAGATTTTGTAAATAAAAATAATATTGCACTGCTTCTTTCACACCTTAGGCTAAAAAATATAATGAACTCCTGTTTTATTTCCAAATAAAAACAGCCAAACTAAACTTTTAGAACTAAAGTTCATATTCTATGAAAAAAGTAAAGGTGAAAACACATTGTTTTGACTAACACTAATATTTTCTCTTGTAGCCACCACATCATTTTATGCTTTTTCACAATTTATGCAAACCAAAATAAACAAACCAGTGGCTGCCTAAACAATCCAGTGTTCTAGACTAGAATTATGTACCAGGTAAATTGTCTGCAAAATTTTTTTCCTCCAATTAATTCATGGGTTTTTCTCTGGGTATTCTGGTTTTCTTCCAACATTCCCAAAGAAGTGCAAGTTCAGTCAACTGTTTGCCCTAAATTGGCTCTGTGAAAGTATAAATGTGAGTGTGTTACTTGCGTGGGCATTGTGAGAGCCACATGTCCCAATTTGAGTTACTTTCAGTCCTGCACCAAATTCAGCATTAGGCTACAGCTCACCACGACCCTGAATTAGGCTAAGCAAGCTTGAGAATGCTAAGTTGTCACATTAATAAAACCAAAACACTTTTCGTTTTTGTCATGATATGAATGATGAAAAAAAAAGTCAATTAAGTCAACAACTAGAAATGAAAGGAAATTTGGATCAGGAAAAAGGCCATTGAGGCTCTTTTTGAAGTGATCCATTGAATGGCTAGTACTTTGACTAACACTGCTGTGTACATAAAAGTGAAACACGTTTGTCTCTGCAAATGTAAGTTATTTAGGTAAAAGATTTTAAAATTTGTAACAACTGATTATCTTCTTACTTTCTAAACAGAAAAACAATCATTACTGCTACATATCAGATATTCTCCCTGCTCCTAACGTATTAATAGATTTATTTATGTAAGGTAACGCAGCACAGTGATGCAGTGGTAAACACGACTGCTTTGTAGCTGTGCAGAGCCTGGTCTGAATCTGTGTACATTCTCCATATGTCTGCTTGGGTTTTCTTCCCACACCCTAAAGACGTGTAACCTAGGTTAACGGAAGAGTCTAAGCCGGGCTTGTATGAATGAGTGTGGACGGTGTCTGTGAATGCCCTGTGGTGGGCTAGTGCCTCATCTATTGCTGGTTACTCCCTTGCACTTGTTGCTGTTGGAAAAGGCTCTAGTCTCTCTGACCTTGAACTGGACCGAGTGGGTTTCTACAATGAATTAATGTATACTGTGTATGTTATTAATGTACAGACTCGTAAATGAATGCAAAAAATTGTATTTCACATTGAAGCTTTTAATTTATGAGAATTACTTTTCAGCATGCACATTTTCCATTTCTATGTACTATTATGTTTGTGACTACTTTTGAGTGAAAAAAAAAAGAAATACTAGAAATAGTTTCTTTCACTTAAATGAAAAATATCCTTCACAGTTCTCTGGATGGAAAACTCCAGTACCTACAGTATCTTTTACTTTTAACCATTTAAGTACATCAAAATATTAAATACAGTCAGCATATATAAAAACAGTTTAACATAATCTGTACAATTTAAAATCAAAATTATAGGAAAATAACATCATATTTCTACAGATATAAAATTTGTAAACATTTGCATGGATTGAAAGAATCAGGATTTCAAAGATATACTTTGATGTAAAAATGAGAAAATATATTCAATAGAATGAATAATCCTGACACAGATTGATATTCAAAAAGATTACATACTGAAAACATGAAATATGTAACTGCTTTCTAAATGAGACATCAATCTTATTTCAATACTTTATGAATGTTCTATAAATAATTATTACCTCAGCTACTTCTTTTTGAAATGTGAGGGTCAGCTGAGTGCGTCCAAACACAAAAGGTCCATCTTTGTTAGCAATATTTTCAAGCCATTTGATGATTAAAGGAGTAGAAACACTGAAAGGCAAATTTCCAATAATATGCAAATCTGGGGGATCTATGAACAGAAAGTCAAAATGAAATACAAGGTAATAATCTGTTAAAACACTTACATAAAGATGGATATAAACTGAGAAAATTATTGTGGAGAGGCAGATAGCTAGTCTTCTCAAAAAGTATTAAAATGTGAAATATTCCTACAATAAACAAAGCAAACAAAAAAATGAATCTTCAAACATAACACAAAATAATTTTCTTAGTCCCACTTAATCCAATTCAGAGTTATCCCGGCAACATTGTGTGCAAAGTAGGAACTGGCACTGGACAGGGTGCCAGGCCACACACACACACACACACACACAACTTAGAACCATTAATTAACCAAACACACTTTTCTGATGTTGGAAGAAAACTGGAGTACCCAAAGAAAGCCCACAGCAACACAGAAAAAATGTGCAAAGTACAGTTAGACAACGGCCAAATGTGATATTCAAGCCCAGGAAGCAGGACTCCATGAAGTAACAGCACTAATAAAAAAATTTAAAGATTTAAAATGCCAATCAAAAAGGAAATGAGTCATAAGCTTTATATGAAAATATGATATATCATGTGTTATTTGATATTAAAATAGTGAAATAACTATCACTTAAACTCACCGTCATCCCATGTTTTAGCAATATGTCTTGGGAAGCCCCTTTCCATTTTAAAGGTTAGTATATCACCATGAATAATTCTTAATTTGCCTGGTGCTGCTTCAGCCAATAACTGTAATAAGAGAACAGTGGATTTAAAAATGTAAAAATGTGAATTCAGAAAGAACTTAAAAGTTAGCATCAATACTATGAAATTATTTTAAAGTTTATCCCAAAAAAAGGTATTGTACAGTTCTCATATGCATCCCGCATTGATGTTAAAATGTTGGTTACAAAATTAATTTACTTGCAATAATTGTTTCAAACTTTAAAATGGCAAAAGGCACAAATTTACATTAGTGCACAAAAGGGCATCAACCAAAATTCAGAATCTGAAAAAACAGCCATTGCTCTCAGCAGCAAACCCTGAGGGCCAGCATGTCCAAATGTAAGGAGGAACGTGGGAACAGTGTCTGCAGTTTCCTGTGTGCATTGTGACCAAAAGGGCAAACACTGACTGCTTTGTCCAGAGAGGCTAAGCAGTGGCCCCTTGCCAGAAGTCAAGTGCGTCTAATAACATACTGTAGTTTCTGTTTGATACAGCAACAGCTTCTGCTAAACAGGCTTCCCAGTTCCCAATTTCACATGGGACAGGCACAATTAGAAAAGTTCATTCTGTGAAGAGCTCATAACTGTGCAAAGTTACAGAGCGCCAGAAAATTTTTGAGCTCTCTTGCCTCACAATGGGTAAAATCTTCAGGAGACAACGCCTTGTATTTTGGTATGCATCTTTCTATTACTGTATATTCATGAGAAGTATGCAATTTAACAGGCCAGCCTGGCTGCCTGAAACAGTGCTCTCTGCTATGAGATGCCACTGCCAAGTTTTACTGTGTGTTTGTGGTAAGAAAATAGGGTATAGAAAATAGTGGGATTTCTTTAGCACAACACACTGAACATGTATTCATGCAGGTAAACATAACTACCATCCAGTAAACCATGTATTAAATCTTCAATGTTTCCAGAGATCTGGGTTCGCTTCCCAGTTTCTCCCTGTGTGGAGTTTGCATGTTCTCCCAGTGTCTGCGTGAGTTTCCTCTGGGTGCTCCGGTTTCCTCCCACAGTCCAAAGACATGAAGGTTAGGTGCACTGGCTATCCTAAATTGTCCCTAGTGTGTGCTAGTGTGTGTGTGTGTATGTGTGTATATGTGTGTATGTGTGCCCTGCGGTGGGCTGACGCCCAACCCGGGGTTTGTTCCTGCATTGCGCCCTATGCTGGCTGGGATTGGCTCCAGCAGACCCCTGTACCCTTGTGTTAGGATATAGCAGGTTGGAAAATGACTGACTGACTGTTTCTCTGTTTAGCTGTGATCCTTTATTTCTTTTATTTCACATGGACAAAATCTCTGAGGGTGCGGAAAACCTGCAAACCCTATTAATTAATTTATATTATGGATTGTCTGATTCCTTAAATAATCCAAAAAGCACAAACAACAGAATTATAAAAAAAGATGAACGACTGGGTCACCTGTAAACCTGGTATAAATCTAGTATCTTTTTCAACTACAAGAAGTTCAGCTGCACCAGCGTTCAGAATTGATCTTGTTATTCCTCCAGGACCAGGACCAACTTCGCAGACATAAGAGTTTTGCAGTTTTCCTGCCTGTCGAACAATTTTATCTGTTGCAGAATACAGAATACAGAATACAGAAAAGACAAAAGATAAATATAATGAGAATTTCCACAGCAGAAATGTAAAAAAAAAAAGCCCCAATATACCAAAATAATCACAGATTATTTTACATGTGCATTTTTAAGAACATTAAACATATGTTGTTTAATAAATATTTAAGAAAAAAGTATGGAGTGCTGCATACAAGCCATCTACACTTACTGGCCACTTTTTAGGTACACCTGTTCTTTTGCACTCATCGAGGAAGATTTTTTTTTCTTCTAGTATACATATCTTAAATTGGACTGTATGTTAAATTATTTCTGTTGCCATTCACTGTAGATAATATTTATACACAAAAATTGAAAAATACAACATAAAAAAAATTCCCCGATATATAATCCTAATATACACACAAAGTAGCAAATTACCAGTCTAGGTATTATGGTCATCTGGTCTGGTTATCTGCCCAGATATCAAGCATAATACCTAAGAAAGGATGTGAGAAATGATTAATTTTATTCATTCATTAATTCACATATTTTTGGCAATCCTTTTTAGTTATAGTGTTTGAAGGGGACCAGAAACTCTCAGCAACAATGAGTGCAAGAGAGTTATCATGCCTGTAAGAGACACCAGTCTCTCACAAAGCATACTTACACCCACTCACACTGGCCTAATTGCATGTACTGTACATCATCTCTGAAGTGTGAAAAGAACTCATACGTTCAAGAGAAACTAAGGTGATTACAAGCAGAACATGAAAACTCAACACATAGTCACTAGCCCAGTAAATGAACACATATCCCTGCACCCTAGTTTAATATTATGCATGGAATAAAATCTTCAGACTTGTCCACCCTTTAATATTTATATTTTATCATTATCAATGTTTAGGCACAAACGCACAAATTTGAAAATGCACAAAAATACTGACCACCCTATATAGAGTCTACAGAAACGTAAGACCCTTCTGAAATAGCTGACCTTTTTGTTTCGTCTACATTCCATACTTTTAAATAAGTATACTTTTCACTTATTTACATTTCAGACTCTATATACCTATACAAGTAAAATGTTTTAATATAAGGAAACACAATTGCAAAATTGTAATTGCATACATATAGACCCACAAACAGTGCCTTGTGAAAGCATTTTGATCCCAAAACAATTTTCAAATGGTTGATGGATTATAAATGATTCTTGTTCATCTTGCTGTAGTTTGTACTTTCACTGTAAATTCACTTACTCAAGAACACAAAATGTATCTTAAAGACAAAATGGAAATGTGAGAGTAATGAGACTTCCATGCCCTGGTAGCTATAAGTTTTCACATTTCGTAGAAACTGCCATACTGAACAAATACAGTAATCGCTTTACCAACTGCCTCATTTACATGATCTAAGCAAAAACTCCTGTCTGCTTTTGTCAAACAAAGGACTGAAATCGAAAACTGAAGACATTCTAAAGAAGTCAAGAGATAAAGTGAAGAATATATATTGATTTTGAAGACACTATAAAACTGTATCAAAATGTTTAGGTCACTATCTGAGCAATGTTGGCTTTTACAATACTGCTTGAACAAAGTTTTGGAAAAATATAAAGCAGAGGAGGACTAAATGTAACTCTCAAAGATTTTGGATATTCTTTGGAGTATGGTGAAGACAATCAATAATAGTAATGTATTGAACGCTGTTTAATTATATCCTGTTTAGTGTAATATTTAGGTTTTAAAATTAATGTCTGTACTGTAGATCTGCTGACAAATAACTATTTTCCTTTAACATTTTCACCTTGAATATACATCGGCTCAATGGTGAAGTGGGAGTGCGGCTGCTTAGCAATAAGGAGAATTGGGTTCACATCCCAGGCTCTCCCTGCATGGAGTTTGCATGTTCTCCTTGTGTCTGCATGGGTTTCTTCACACTGTCCAAAGACCTGCATGGCAGGTGATGCTAAGTTGGCTAGGGGGTGTGTGTGTGCTTGTCCTGTAATGAACAGGCACCCTGTCCCCAGAGTTTGGTCCTGCCTTTCCCTATATGTGATAAGCTCCAGCAACCCCACAAAGTTACCCTGGTCTGGGTTAAGTGGATTAAAAAATGAACTGACACGACTTTGAATATAAAAGTTTCTAAAAATTTAGAATTTGTCAACATATGTGTGCAGACCTCATGCCCTCACATTATTTTCTTAGGGTTTATAAGCAGAATGAGCTTCATCAATTTTCTTACAAGAGTAAATTAGATTAGATTAGAATAGATAAACTTTACTAATTCCATTCAAAGCATTGTATCCATGTTTTGATGGCTATCGCAGTGGCAATCATGTATTATGATTAGGAATTGTGAATAAACTGTAATCAGAAAACAGAAATAATACTATGCATTAAATGCAGTAAAAGGGGTGGCACAGTGGGTAGTGCTGAAGCCTCGCAGTTAGGAGACCCGGGTTCCCTTCCTGGGTTCTTCCAGTGTGGAGTTTGCATGGGTTTCCTCTGGGTACTTCGGTTTCCTCCCCTAGTCCAAAGACATGCAGGTCAGGTGCTCTGGCGATCTTAAATTGTCCCTAGTGTTGGCTGGGATTGGCTCCAGCAGACCCCCCGTGACCCTGTAGTTAGGATATAGTGGGTTGGATAATGGATGGATGGATTACATGTAAAAAGAAGACTTGGCTGAGGACAAAAAACAACATGCATATCTGTCAGGGAATCTTACTCATACATTGTTTAATATTAGTTAGCTGTATCTTGTTTGTGCTAGAGTCTCCTTGCTCCTCACTGTAAACTTACCTAATTTTGTAAGTGGTGCTTCTGGTAAATGGCAAGATACAGGTACTGTGAAATGAAAACTAAAGAACATTCTAAGGAAGTCAACAGATAAAGTGATAGATAATATGCATGGATTAGGAAGATGGAATATTGATAAGTCATTTGAATGTCTTAATGTTATAGAGAGACTCTCTGGAAACATTTGTTATATCAGTCATCAATCATTGCAAACAAATAACCTAAACAAACTTCAATGGTATCTTGATTTCTTTTTACTTTTCAAAACTAACAAAAAAACAGTATTTATTCATCTTGTTTATTAAATGATTGCAATTTGACAAAAACAACTTAGAAGCATTGATTAATGAGGTCTGCGAAACACATATGAGAATGAACATCAGAAGACATAGTAGCTCTCAAAAATTCATACACTATGAAGTTTGTTGCCTGAAAGTCGGAGTGTCATTTTAGATTGCATTACAAGGATCATTCATTTGGGGAGAAAACTGGATGAGCAAAATTTGAAATAAATGAAAAATATGTTGCAACACCATAACTGAGTTTTGAGTAACGGTCATTTTCAGATATTAAGCTGGTACAAGGCAGACTGAAAAATAATCAATGCACATAAATCTTTGCAAGTACTATGAAATATATAATGCTTCAGATTAATAAAGTACATTTATTGCAGAATACAATACTGTATTTAATTCAAGGTGATTATCTCAATTCATTGCTAAGACTCGTAAAGCAAACTAGAATCAAATGGTACTTTGCACTACAGAAAGGAAATTGGTGATGATTTCTTATTGGTTAGACTTCAATAGTCATGTGGAAAATAAGTGAAGTGGTATTGTAGTATTATAGCTTTTTATTGACATTAAACAAGTTAAATTACACTGCCTTAACTTTAGTAGTATTAAGTTTAAATTTCAAACTTTACCATATGTTGCATTCCAAAATCAGGAACTATAAACAGAAAGATAGCCCAAAGACCTACAGCTTATAAAAAAAAAGACAGTCTTGCCTGTTAGTCTTAAGTCAAGGAGGAAGTTTTGCGACAGTTGCTTTTCTGCTCTCAAATTATACAGCTTAATGATTTCTCCAATTGTAGGCAGTGGGGGTAAACGGAAAGAAGCAATTTTACCAGATGCTGCCATGCTGCTTTCACCTATAAAATAAAATTGGAACAATAAAGTTAATGAAAAGCATCTGAAAACATTCATTCATTGAACAAAACAATACTATAACACTAAAGGTCATTACTGGTACAGAATTATAATCCAACAAGACTTACCATTAATTTTAAATGCAAACATACAGTACGCAAATTCCAAAAACATGTACAGTAGTACTAACATAAGTTCATACCAGATGGGAAAACAGGATATTTAAATGGCACTCTAGTTTAATATTAATTAAAAGATTAACCACTACAAACTGATAAGATTTTTGTACTAATTTTTATTTGACTACAAAAAGAGGATAACAAAGTAAAACAATTTCATATATAAATTTGAACTCCCCCTACACTCCTCAACCCATCACACAACTGTATAAAGAAAATGGAGTATAAAATAAATTAAAAAAAACACGCCAGTCACTGAAAAAGCCCAAAGGCCCACATATGTGACTGAGTGAGAGAAAAGTTAATTTTACAAAACTGAGTTGGATCACAACCTTTCTGTCATCCATGACTCATTCACAGAAATGCTGTCTCTGCACTTGCTGATGGTTTGAGCCACTACACCACTGATCCTGACAATTCTAAATGAGCAAGGTTGTACAAAGAAGACCACCAGACAAGGAAAGTTATAAGGTTAAATCGGGAAGCTAGAAGATTATTATTGTAGCTATTAAAATAATGTGCTGTTGTTAAAACGAAAGTGAGTTGAGAAATATAAAAGGAGAAGAATGATAGGAGAGAAATGAATAGAAAGAGACAAAATGGAGGATAGAGCAAGAGCAACTAAGGCCCAAAGTCCTGAAATAGTGGGATATTCCCAAAACATGTGGAAAAAGGGAACACTGGTGACAGACTGGGTCAGGAGCTAAACCCATTAAGAAATGCTTTCTAGGATAGTGATGAAACTCTAAAAATAACATTATATTCCATGTGCTGATAATTAGAATTTCTGGAGGAATTTTTATGTTTTTAGAAATCGCGTTCCAACACAATGGAGTTGACAGGGAAAATAAGTCTGCAGTACTCTGGTTTTCCACCCACTTTCACAAGACACACATGTTAGGTGAACTGGTGTTTCTAAACTAGCTCTATATTTGATTATTCACAGCAACTCCCCTATCCACTATGTTGACCCCAAACTGCTTTTGAAATTTAGGAATTTAGGTTGTTTTTAACTATTTTTTGTAATAATAATTTTACTGACTTTGTCAGAACGCATACAACACAAATTACTAATACACATAGCACTACCCCGATTGAGATCGGATTCCTCTTCCTCTACCCATCTAAAGTACAAAGAAAGTGAAAGAGGAAGTAATCACTAAGATATACACACATTTCAAAATTATTAACAATGGATTAAATTACATGAAGACAATACTGATAAATACTGCATCTTCCTGACTGAAAATAATTGTTAATTTTAAGACAGACATAAAAGTCAATCCAATTGATAGTCTAGAAATATTTTATGTTTCTGATTCTGTTCAAAATTTAAGGTTTTATAATTTTAATAGAATTAAGATTAAAAGACAGTTGAAGGAAAAAAAAAGTCAGACTGCACAATATAAAGAGTAATATGGACCAGCACTTCAATTTCCTCACTTATAACTAAAAATTATGTTATTAAGTAGTAGCCAACACAAATCTAAGTGCAGTAGATAAGCCAAGAGATGCTGTGTTTGGGTAAATTTTTGTCCATGCTAAATAGAGATTTATGGTTTTAATCTGTTCTCAGGGAAAACTGATTTACTGAATTATAACAAAGTAAAACAATTTCATATATAAATTTAAACTCCTCCCACTGGTTCACAACTCAACCCATCCCAGCTCAGACACAATGCACATATCATCTGTAAACTATTGAAGAGAGATTGAAGGTAAGCTAGTAAAACTACATTTGGGTTTGGCTAATATAATTTCAGAATTACAATTAACCATGCACTTCAAAATTCTTTAATGCCACTTACTTTGAAACAAAACTTCCACTTATGTACATATGTCATATGTACTCAGTACAATGAAAGTCTTATTCTGTGAGTCCTATAGCAATAAATAAGAATACAGAGCAGCAGACAAGAATACACAACAATAAACAAAAACGATTCAATGTAAGCTCTGTAGGTACATGGTCTCAAGAAGGACTTCCATCCTCCAGACACAAACTAGCCTGCAGTGCTTAGGGGAGGAGCAGTGGATGGGTTTTATTTACAAGCCTGGTGGCATAAGGGAGAATGTCTTACATCTTTGTTGTTCTAGCTGTTATACTCTTGTAGCATCTCCCTGATGGTATCAGTATGAACAGTTCATGTTGTGGGTGGGTTGTGTACTTAATAATGTTAGGGGCCCTCCAGAGAATTCTGGTAATAAAGATGTCCTCTAGTGTAGGAAGTGTTGTTCCAATGATATTTTGTGCCAATTTTGCCACCTGCTGTAGAGTCTTGCGGTCCCATGCTGTACTGTAACCAAAGCAGACTGTGATGGAGTAGGTCAGGAAACTCTCAATTGTGCACCTTTATAAGTTGCTGAGGATAGTGCTTGGCATGAGAAATTTTTCAGCTTTCTCAGAAATTAGCAATGCTTCCGGGCTTTCCCTGCCAATTCTGAAATGTTGTAGGTCCAAGTGAGATCCTCAGAGATGTCAATGCCAAGAATGTAAATGTGGCCACTTTCTTCACCACAATCTCTCCAATGTACATACAGGTGTGGGTGCTGTCCTCTGTTCCTCCGTGTATCAATAACCATCTCCTTCATTTTGCTGGTGTTAAGAAAGAGATTATTGTCCTGACACCATTTCACAAGGTCAACCACTTCCATTTGCCCATTATTTTTTGGGTACTTTATATATGTGTTTACTGTATATGGTAATATCTGGCTTGTGAATGTACCATGGTGCGATGGTTAGCACTGCTGAATCACAGATACATCATCCTATGCCTGGTTGTAGTCTTTGTGGGTTATTCTCCAAAACACTCTGGTTGCCCTCCCATGATTCCAAATTATTCCTGTTTGGGTGTGTGTTAGTGAACCTGCAGAAGACTGCTGCTTTGTCCACAGGTAGTTCCTACTTTTCACACATTGCTAATGGAATGACCTTCACTCTTGCCTACTCTGAGCAGAAAGTGAATGGTGCTACTCTTTATAACATAACATTTTTAAAAATAAGGTAAAATATAAATAACTTAGTAAATATTATGCAGCTATATAATTGCCATCATCTTCTTTGCTTTAAGGACATTAAGGGCTTTTACTGCACTTGATCAAATTTCCAAGGGGCAGTACATTGTGATGCAATCGTTTAAATTAATGCAGTCAAGTCAATGCCAAAGAAAACATTTGGAAGGTATATTAGACATATATAAACGAAAGACCTGTGTTTGTGTGTGTGTATGGAGCAGTCCACTTAGATCACGCTCAACCACAGCCAAACTGGATTGTGCATGCATGCATGCACCTCACTTCTCAGTATGAAAGACCTGTGTGCAGCAAACGCTGCGGCGCAACAACAACATCATCCTAATGACACAGATGAAAAGACACAAAAAAACAAAGCAATCACCGTGGCTCAGCAACATGCAAGTGAAACAGCTCAGCAATGGAGAGCAAGGCTTGAAATCGCTAAAAATATTGTGTATCTAGGGGCATTTTCTCAAGACAGATTACTAGGACTCATGCCAATGATATGGCTAAGATATGGTATCGCCAGTGTCTTCTTATGAATGCCAGTGGGGCAGCAAGCATAAGGTGGGTCCACATCCTCTGCAATGGGTAATTCTTAAGAATAGCTGATGTCTCTCCAAGTTAATGAACATAGTAAAACTACTAGGGAGTCTTCAGGTTGCCTTTTGTCCTGAAGCCCACATGCAGTTAGTTCCAAAGTATTTTATTTTGGTTCTTAATACTTATCATAGCTTATTCATGTAGTCCATGTAACTCAAGTGGAATGATCTTACTGCAGAGAACAGCCTGATTAATCAATTAAGTTGTTGGAGTTCTCCTTTAGCTTGAATGGCTAAGCCAGCTGCTTTTCACACTCAGTAGCAGTTAGAACCAGAAGATCAGTAGAAACAAGGCCTATGAGATGCCATGGTGAACTCACATCCTGTACATAAGCACCACAGTTTCTGTTGTCTTAAAACTTCATACTTCTAGGTTATAGTAAATTATTTTCCTAGGCAAGTGTCCTATTTGACTAAATACTTTAATACCACAAATCCCAACACGACGATAATGTTAATTCCTGCTTAAAGTATCACGGTTTCAAAGAGGGACTATTTTCCAAGAGATACACAGTAAACCTAACATTAGCACTACTCATTTAGAGCTCTAGAAACCTGGGTTAATTTCTCTGCATGGATATTGTTTATGTAAAGTCTGTACTTTGGCTGGTGGAGGGAAGAGTGGTATTGGTAAAAGAAAACTGAATAGAGATTTTGTATGCATGTGGTAAACAAAAATATAGTTCTCCTTGGACTTTTTGGAGCCAGGAAAAATAAAAGCTATTACATGGGTATTGTTCTGCTATGTATGCTTGTACCTCATGATTAACTTCCTTTGTTTGTGTAAAAAAAAAAAAAAAAAGCCTAATTTTTATGTTTTTGTAATGCATAGTAAAATTATATTATGCATCTATTAAGTTATATATTTTTTTCAGAATCAGATATTTTAACACAACAATGAAAATAAAGCATGTAACAATACTTAAAAAACAAGAAATCAGATAGTATTTCAAAAACATTTATGCATAACTGAACTGGCAGTACCTGGTTTGGTTACTTGCACTTTGATTAAAGTTGTGCTGGGACGCTAATTACTAGACTCTATATGCCATCATATAACAAAGATGTGTTTGGAAAGGTCAAGAAATTGTGTATATTTGAACTTTAAATTCAACTTTAAGTGCTCTAACTGTGGTGTGATAGAAGTGTACATTGCCACGGGTTCTACAGTAGCTTTAGTTAACTAAAAAATGTACATTAATATTTACTTTTTATTTAACTGATTTTAAAGATTAAAAAATGAAGAAGATTATAACACTGGGTTTTAACAAAGCAAATCCCAAATTCTAGATAATTTCATTATCAGTGCAAAAACATGTATTGCATGAGAGGAGCATTGCATGACTATCACCACAAATAGTTAAGAGCAGGTAGGGTTTGAGCATGCAATACACATACAAGTGAAATGGAAAAATAAATAGAATTTGTTTGTAACATAAAAAGAACTGTATCACACAGGACCCTCCATTCATCCATTATCCAACCCGCTATATCCTACCTATATCCTATATCACGGGGGTTTGCTGGAGCCAATCCCAGGCAATACAGTGCGCAATGCAGGAAACAAACCCTAGGCAGGGCGTCAGCCCACCGCAAGGCATGCACACAAACCCACACACCAAGCACACACAAAGGGACAATTTAGAATCGCCAATGTACCTAACCTGCATGTCTCTGGACTGTGGGAGGAAACCGGAGCACCTACAGGAAACCCACGCAGACACGGGGAGAACATGCAAACTCTACGCAGGGAGGACCCGGGAAGCAAACCCGGGTCTCCTAACTGCGAGGCAGCAGTGCTACCACTTTGCCTCCGTCCTGCCCACACAGGACCCTGAAACAAGTAAATTTATACATATTAACATATGCAAACTTATGTTAGAAAAATAGTTTCAGAAAATAAAGTAATGATCTGAAAGCTAGATGAAAAAGTACAATATTTTATTTCAAATTATGCTAAACTAACTTATCATTAAAACATCATTTCCATAGTTGCTGTTTTCAAGGGGTTTTCTTCAAACACTATTTCTATATAAATATCTACTATCAAGGTGGTGCAATGGTTAGTGCTGCTGACTTACAGATCAGTGAGACTGGATTTGATCCCTTGGCTTAGCAGTGTGTTACACCACATGCATTTAGAAAGATGGCACCAGACTACAAACTAGGCATCTTGTAGTTCAAGACTGATCGGGCTCAGAAATGAGTGGTGTTAGACAGGGAAGCACAGAAACAAAAAGATGGCTTTGCAAAACAAAAGTAGTTTTCATTTACAGGTGACGTAAAGTAGTGTCAAGCAAGCTTTTTTTTTTTACACAGTCCTTACTGCAACTGCACCAGTTCCCTAAACACCCAACACAACAGACACAAGGCACATGTCCAACACAACACACATTTATTTTGGATGTGGGAAATGTTTTCCAAGTCTCGCACCTGCACAGCAAAGTATAAAACACAAGCACAGTCAATAGAACCGCACACAGCACTTTGTCTCTTCTTTCTTTCTTTCTTTCTCTTTCTTTCTTTTTCTTCCTCCACTCCTCCTCCGGCAAGCTTCGTCCTCTTCCTCCAGACTCTGGCTCCCCGATTGAAGTGAGGCGTTCCCTTTTATGCTGCACCTGGGAGCACTTCAGGTGGCACATCGGCATTATCTGAAGTACTCTCAGGTGTGGTGGAAACCTAAACTAGGGTTCTGCAGCTCCCCCTGTCAGCCCCCACAGAGCTGTGCCAAACTCCAATGCACATGGAGCCCTGTGGGAATCTGAGGTACCACTGCAACCTGGGGGGCTGCCATCTAGTGAGCCAGGGGTGGCAGTGTTCTGTGCATATCTGCTCCCCTGGTCCTTCCCAAAAAAAATAGTGAAATTGTACAATTTTATATCAGAATCAGAATCAAAATGAGAATTCACTTTATTGGCCACGTACACTAATGTTTACTAGGAATTTGTCTTTATAGTATTGGCAGAACATACAAGGACAACACAGAATTCAAAAGAAAAATACGATAAAATATAAAATGATAAAATATGATGCAGCCTACCAGGGCAATACAAAAACATAAAGAGGATTAGGATTAAAATGTCCAGGCAGTCCAGTGTACAGGTACACATAGATACTGAATAGAGTTTTGCAAGTCCCCGAATGAAAAAGAAGCAAAAATAATAAATGTATATACAGTACACAAAAATTCTTCATAAAGTCTTTGTAAATAAAAATGCAGACAGGAGGATACTACATGAAAACAGAGTCCTTACAGAAATACGATCCACAAAAAATATTTATAAAAAGAAAAATCAGTGTATGTACAAAAAGACAAAACGTGTACCACAAAACAAATTTATATAAATACCTCCAATAAAATGATACTATTACTAGGAGATATTTATATGTATAAAAAGAAAATATATACAAAACTAAGGCACAAGCCGCTATACTTGACATATTTTTTAAACAGAACTACACCAAACAGTCACTTCTCACCATGACTCAGTCAAAAGATAACCCCAGCAGGCAGGAAATGCCTTTTATACTTTTTGCCATTTTGCCAACCAATCACAGAGCACTGTGTCAGATTCAAACCAATCATGGAGACGCGAGCACGTTTTTACGTCACGTCACATGCGCCCGTGTAAGGCCTCTATTAAAATAGTTATTACCTCTCCTTCTAATACAACTATTAGAATTAATCTGCAGGATCCCTTTTACTTTCCGTGGAAAAATAAATGCTTTTTTTTTTACTTCAGTGATGAATGCCAATGAAAAGCTGGCAAAGAACCAGGCTACACATGGACCCACCACATTAGCCTCTGTGGAAACATGCAATCAGGACTGCCAGCTATGTGTAACGTTGCACCATTGATGCTGCACTAAAATGCTAGCAAAAGTGTTGTCTTGCCTGCTCTTCTGTTAAATAAGAAAAGTAAATACCATTATCTCTTTCCTCTTCTCCTTCCCTTGAAACATGTAGATACTTAAAAAGTAAACATTTTCTCTCTTTGGTAATGCCTGGACAAGCACATTACCACATACTGTCATGTATGATCTCCCCTGTGTCTAACTGAGTCATTCTCTGGGTATACAGCTTTCTTCTGTATTCCAAAAGATGTGCATATTAAGTTGACTGGCAACCTTAAAACAGTTTGATGAGAGTGAATGTGATCTGTGATGGATAGGGGCCCATCCACTGTTCTTTGCCTCTGCTGTGATAGACCCCAGCGCCTGCACTCTTTCACTGGATAAAACAGATACTGGAAATAGATGGACATTTATTAAGAGATCAGTTAAACTTAATCCGAATTACTTGCACACTTGCCTATTCAAACTACAAACAGTGGATTTCAAGTTTCTAGTAATATGCCATTAAATATAAATCAATTGTTATTAGCACTGTCTGAATATAGGCAAATAGCTAAAAACTGGGCACACTGAGTACATAATAAGAATGGCCATGGGACCAGATAAGTCAGTCTCAAGTTCTTAATGCCTGTATTGACCAACTTTGTAGTATCCTATGTCATTTGTTCAGTCTGCCATTAAGGCTGCAAAAACTGCCACAGATATGGAACACATCCTGCATTGTCCCTGTTCCAATGAAGGCACACGCCTCTTCATCTAATGACTACAGACCAGTGGCACATACATCTCACATCATGGAGACCTTTGAGAGACTAGTCCCGGACTATATGAGTCCTCTTGTTGTAGATCACCTAGACCAACTGCAGTTTGTCTATCAAACAAATACTGGAGTGGAGGATGCAATTAGCCAAGAGCTCCATAAGACTTTGTTTTTAATTTTACTAGTGCCTTCAATACCATCCAGCTATAACTGTTAAGGGGTAAGCTCAGAGATGTGCAGATTGATGAGCCTATAATTTCCAACCAATGATATCCAGGATAATGGACTATCTGTCAGGCAGACCACAGTTTGTGTGACTCAAGAAATGTGTCTTTGATACAGATGTGAGCAACACTGAAGCACTACAAGGAACAGTCCTGTCACCTCTTTTTTTCACTCTGTACACTATAAATATAGGGTGGTCCAGATCTAATTATGCAATTTTCATTACGCTATAACTTATCAAATTTATTACATAGAAAATCACCCGAAAAATCCCGGACCATCGAGAAGTGTGTGAACTGACGACATGAAGAATCGTCTTCGCGCTGAACTGGAATCGTCCCTGCATATATCAAAGTCATCCAGACAATATGGATCTGCATAATTAGATCCGGACCACCCTGTATAATACCAGGTCATGGGTAGACACTATTTCCTTAGGAAACTGCATTCCTTTAATGTGGGTAGTGACATCCTTCACATCTTCTACAATCCTGTGATGGCCAGTGTGATTTTCTATGCTGTGGTGTGCTGAGCTAGTAATATCACTTCAACAAAGGCCCACAGATTCAACAAACTAATTAAATGGGCAGGCTCAGCTATGGGACATGCTCTGGACCCGCTGAGTGGAGGTAGTAGTGAAGGACGGAATTAAAACAAAACCGAGTGCCAGTATGAATAATGTTGCACATCCCCTCTCTGTGACACACTAACATTGAGTACTTTCAGTAGAAGTATGTCAAGAAATGCCACTGGGGCTCCTTTTCACTAACAGCAATACATCTGTATGTATCACTATGACTGTGACTGCCAAGTCAGAAGATTTGTTTTACACACATATATATATATATATATATATATATATATATATATAT
>JANRMT010062791.1:26052392-26079394 GCA_026402145.1 Polypterus bichir lapradei
CACACACACACACTACATTACAGGTCAAAAGTTTTAAATCTCCTCAGTTTTTCAAGTTTTGTTCAAATTCCTTTTTTTTCAGAGGGTGTGGTAAAACAGTCTGTTTCAACTCTGCTTTAAGACATGGCTTTTAAGTAATCAACAGAACTTGGGACACCAGTGCAAATTGTCTGCTTCAGCTTGCAAGGCTTAAATTTACTTTAATTGCTGCAGAATATCTGCAGGTTGTAACCTATTAGTTGTTCCCTAAAGGAGGCCCATTTGTATATTCTGAAAATTCCTTTTTGCAGTTTTTGCTAACCTAAACTTTAAATTTAAACCTTTGGCAGTTTACTATATGGCAGTTAAACATACATTTAATTACTGTGCTTATGTATAAAGCCAAATATCCACCTGGGGACAAATAAAGTTTTATCTATCTATAATTACATCCAAAAAAATAACCTTTTTTTTTTTTTTGCAGACAGCACGACTGCTGAAATATATATCAGGGGCTCTTAACTTTTTAACAATTTTACATACTGTACTTGTTAGAGACAATTAAAATTCAGTATTTCTCACAATAGTCTTCCTTTCTTTTCAATATAATTATACCAGCAGTCAACATTACTCCAAGTGTGTTCAGGAAACAAAATTGTTTACTGCAGAGTGAGTTACATTACCTGCAAATAAACAACCTTTCAGTATATCATGTAACTTTTGGTCATCACATTTTTGAGCTTTCTAAATCCAGCTTTCTACTGCTTCAAATTATTGTTTTTTCAAGCTGCAGGATCTTGAACAGGTAGTTTCCTTATTTATTTCCAGCAGAATTTACTACTGCAATATATTATGGACAGGCTGTTGACATCACTCACTATTTTATCCATCCATCCATCAATTGTCCAACCTGCTATATCCTAACTACAGGGTCACGGGGGTCCGCTGGAGCCAATCCCAGCCAACACAAACAAACCCCGGGCAGGGTGCCAACCCACCACAGTCACTATTTTATACAGTAGTTAATTTAAAACACAATATCAAGAATCATACCTAAAAACAAGAAGTATGAGTAGGTTAATATAACTACTGTTCTTAGATATATTCACTGCCTTCCTGGTAAGGTTGGAGAGAAGATGTATGGCCATGTAACACCAGTTCTTAATCTACTTTACTGTCTTCAATAAAGTTTAGAACCAATTAAAATATTTCTTCCCACACATAAATGATAAATGGTTTAGCTCCCCATAACTATGTTATAGAACAAAGGCCTACAGTAAACTGCAATCTCAAGATAAATACCTTGTTAAAATCCAATGAATAAATAAAACAATTGCAGAGCTGTTACCTACATGGTACCCAAACTCAGGGAATGATTCACCTCCCTTTTGTCTCAGCCATTTTATTCAAGATTGAAGACTGTATTTTGGAATAGCATACTATTCTTTGAGTTAATGCTGACATTATTCCATATTATTCTTAATTATTGCTTTTATATTTAGTGTATTCATTATTTTTGGATTTGTAATTAAGAAGTATTTTTTAAGTGTCCTTGTCAGACTGAATGTATTGACATATACTTAGTTTGGATGTATGCATGCATGTACCCTGAAACAGGCTAGGCTAGCAACCCAACCAGGTTTACTTTCTGCCTAGCAATTAATGCTGCCAGAATATGTACTAGCTCCTTGGAACTCTGACCTATATAAACAGGTTTGAAAATGTACAGCTGGAAAGTTTTACAAAACTGATCAAAATGTAGGCTCAGGTAGAGATGGTTGACAGTGCTCTAGGCTGCCCTAAACACGCATGACTGGTAAACATCTTTATGGTTACCGTCATACAAATGAACGTCTGTAGTGTCATCAGGTTCAAAATTCTTCATGCTGAAACTAGCCTAAAGCAATGCAAACATATGGTACCTCTACATACATATCAAGGGAGATGTCCTGCTTTTACACTGGTTGGAACTAGAACAGTGTAAATTGGCTTCTACAAGTTTGTAATCCAAGGGTATCTTTCATTTTAAAGGTCTGTAAAAAAACAAACCAATACATCATCTGTATGTCAGTCAAAAAATGACTTAGATATAAAATCACAGTACAACCAGTTTACTGTAAATTTTACTTCCATTACTTCAGCTACCTTGCCTTCACTTCACCCAAGCTCCTTTATTTGTTATAGTTTTCATCATAAAATTTGCTGCATTAATTCAGACACATAAAGCAGATTATAAAATAAATTATAAGAAACCCAAGAAGCAATGTGAAGAAAAGATACCTTTTAGCCTTTAAGACTATAGCAGTTCTGTATACTTAATATGCCCAAAATAATATTAAGACAAGAAAAATCCCATGATGCAACTTCCTAACATGTAGCACTCTGTGCAACTGCTCTACTGCCAGGCTGCTTGCCTACATTTGGCAAACTCATCTTGGATAAAGGGGTGTTGCTATCATCAGATGTAAAGATTCCCTCTCCAGACTGGATGACCAGCAACAGAAAACCCAGGTGTAAGTAGTTAGCTGAAGTCTCCAGGAATATGACTTTACTTTTGACTTTCTGTTGTCAACTGGCCATAGCTCATCAATTAATTAATTAATAGGCAGATATTTTTGGTTTCCATTTATATTTAATCTGTTCTACCTTGTTCTTTGTGTGCTTTAAAAAAAATCTCCATTTTTATGTGTTCCAGTTCTGTGTTTAGTAATTAGTATAATCTGTCTTTGTATCTATACTAATAAAAGGCAAAGCTCTCACTGACTGACTGACTCACTCACTCACTGACTGACTCATCACTAATTCTACAACTTCCCGTGTAGGTAGAAGGCTGAAATTTTGCAGGCTCATTCCTTGCAGCTTACTTACAAAAGTTAGGCAGGTTTCATTTCGAAATTCTACGCATAACGGTCATAACTGAAACCTACTTTTGTCCATATATACGGCCATTGTCAGCAGCTCAGTCGCCGTGTGAGGCGGAGTTGCGTCCCGCATTATCACGCCTCCCATGTAATTGAGTGCCTGCCCATATAAGGTAAATATTTGCGGGTCAAGGTCTGTGCTTATGCAAACGAAGATGAGATGGTCAGGAAGACACGCTGCCGCTAAATATTCGCGGGTGAAGGACTGTGCTTAGCATATTCATAAGTGCAGCTACTGCGGAAACCCTCTGATGCTGAACAAGCCTTTGTACACATATCAATAGGAAAGCAAGGTATAAAGCTTAAGTTTAAATTATGTTCATAGACACGCTGCCGCTAAAAATTCGCAGGCAAATCCACAACTTAATACCGGGAATGCCTATTAAACATCTTAGATTGACGAGTACCGGTTTGGGTAGTGATCACTTCGATGAATGAAAACTGTTCAAAAAACGCATTACACAATTGAGAAGGCAGCAAAAGAATATGAGGCGAGTGACGCATACAAGCATATTCATAAGTGCAGCTACTGCAGAAACAAAGCATGGTGTAAACCTTAAGTTTAAATTAAATTCATAGACACGCTGCTGCTGGTGTTTGTCATGCCTACGACGAATACGATATTCGCGAGATACAAGTTTAATGAGAAGACGCAGGGTGTAAATGAGACTTTTGATCACTTTGTAAGGGAGTTAAAATTGCTGTAATGGAGTTAAAATTGCTAGTGAAGGACTGTGCTTATGCAAACGAAGATGGGATGGTCAGGGATAGAATAGTGTTTGGCACAAATCCAGCGAAAGTGCGAGAGAAACTTTTAAGTGCCGGGTCTGAGCTAAAATCAAATAAAGCCGTGGACATCGCAAGATCGCATGAGATATTCGCGAGATACAAGTTTAATGAGAAGACGCAGAGTATAAAGCCTCAATGCTAAAGACCTGGCGAGGTCATGGAGAACATGGAAGGACAAATTCAGATTATACATAGAACTTGCAATGCCGGAGGCAGAGGAAAACACTAAGGTCAGATTATTCTGTTATCTTATTGGAGAGAGCGAAAGGGAATTGTGTCAGGTGCTGACTGGTGATGTAAGACCTGATGAGTTAACCATGAGCTTGATGATACGTAAATTTGATGAACATTACAACCCGAAAATAAACTAAACTGTAGAAAGGTTCAGATTTTTTTCAAGAAATCAGGCAAGGGGAGAAAATATAGACAACTACGTCAAAGATCTGAGAGTGTTAGCAGGCACATGCAATTTCGGGGAGATTAAAAGTTCCCTTATACGTGACTGAATTGTGTGTGAAACCAGTAAGTTTGCAACAAAGATTACTGAGAGAAGACAAACTGACTTTAGAGAGGTGCATAAAATATGCAGAGCCACAGAACTGTCGAAGGAGAACAGCAGAACAGGCACACGGGCTTCCCTATTCTATACTTCTCCCAGTGCGTCTCTCTAAACCCTCTGTGCGGGAACTTTATTATCATAAGGCTTAACAATCTTATTGTTACACCTTATACGTGCACCCAACCGTCCTTATTACGGAGTCTTCCTTGCTTTACCGCTGACTGCTTCTTTCCATTCACTTTCTTAGCTCTTTATTTAAACAGTTTTCCTTCTCACTTTTCCGCTACTTCGCTGTCTTCTCCCTTTTCATTCAAAATACGCTCCTCATTCCCTTTTTACAGTCAGTTCCCCTTACGTCACACCATGGTACGTTTAGCAAGGACCAACAGGCGTAGTTTGCCCCCAATTCTTCTTAAACAGATATCCCATAGACGGTTAATTACTGGGACATAATCTCTAAAAGGAAGCATGCGGCAGAAACAGTTAAAGGCACACAATAAAAAATTTTGTGACAACCGTTACAAGACGCTGTCGCTAAACACTCGCAAGAGATTCCACAAGTACATAGATACGCTGCCGCTAAATATTCGCAGGAAAATCCACAACTTAATACCGGGAATGCCTGTTAAACATCTTACATTCACGAGTAGCGATTTGGGTAGTGAACACTTCGATGAATGAAACCTGTTATCTTTACAACAGTTGACAAACACAGAATGTAACTTCAAAACAACACGTCCTCCAAATACGAAACTGATTGAAAGAAATAATGATAATCAAATCCTTGATGACAGCAACACTCATAAAAAGTGACAAAACAATTACATTGACAATCAGGTTATGCTATTTTTAAAATGTTTCCTTTTCTTTTCATTAACTTCTTTAACACACTACTTCTCCGCTGCGAAGCGCGGGTATTTTGCTAGATATGTCATAATTGTTTACAGTGCACTGCACCTGCACTCAGTGAAGAGCACTACACAAAAAGTAACTTGTATCTGGTTTAATATACAGAATTTACATTTCCTTGTGTGAGGAAGTCTTTATTTTTTAGCAGTTGAGTGAAACAGTATATATACAAGTCAAGTCAAATTGGGGAGCATGCACTGGTACAGTGCGGTGCCGCACCTACTATACGACGAAACTACATATATACTGTATATAAATATATATGTGCGTACACAGTATATATATATATATATATATATATATACACATACAGTGGATGGCGTAGTGGGGGTGGCAGGGGCAGCCCGCCTCGGGCGGCACTTTTAGGGGGCGGCAAAGAATTACTGTATATTTTAGTCTTTTAAATTGAAATACCTAAATAAGGGGGCGGCTGACACCCACGCTACACCACTGTACACACACACATATATATATATATATACATACACACACACACACACACACACACACACACACATACATATTGCCCAGTAGCAATTTCTTTCCCAGATCGTTATACTGCCCCCCCCCAGCTCCTCGCCCCCGGGGACACTTCAAAATGTTGATAACGAGTTGGTAATCGGATGACTCGTCTGGGCCACTCAGGACGCGTGACGTCGTCTGTAGAAGGCATTTCTGCTCCCACCATCTCCAGCGCCGAATCGGGCTGTTCTTGGTTTACATCCCAGTTGGCTGGTGCTTCGATCCTTTCATTAACACAAAACCTTCCCCGGTAAGGCGCCAAGCGATCCTGATGCAGAAACACCCGACGTCCCCTTGGTGACATCTGCACCCAGTACACCACTTCGCCCACGCGCTCGAGCACTTGGCAAGGGCCCATCCATGCACTGTCAAGTTTGGGGGAGAGACCTTTCTTCCGTCGGGGACTACACACCCACACTCGGTCGCCAGAGGAGTATGGGTGTTCTCTGGCTTTGATGTCATAATGCCGCTTTTGGGTAAGGCCAGCCTTGTGCAGATGGTCCCATGCGAATGCGTGAGCCCTGTCGATTCGGTCCTGAAGACAGCGGGCATAGTCTTGTCCAGACTGATGTTCTTCCCTTTCTGGTGGCAAACCATACTCGAGAGAGACTGGGGTTCTCAATTCCCGGCCCAGCATCAACATGGCAGGGGTGCACTGCGTAGACTTCTGGACCGCTGTCCGGTATGCCAGGAGAACCAAAGGTAGTTGCTGATCCCAGTCGCATTGGTCCTTGTTTACCACCATAGCCAACTGAACCGATAAAGTATGGATGAATCGCTCAGCCAAACCGTTGCTCTGGGGGTGAAGCGGGGTGGTGCGCGTTTTCCGAATGTGTAGCAGATCGCACACATGATGAAACTTTACTTTCAAAATTACACCCTTGGTCTGAATGGAGTTCTAGCGGCATGCCAAGCCTACTAAACATGTCTTCAACTAGGGCAGTAGCCACGGTTTCCGTATCTTGCGTAGAAATAGGGTACGCCTCCGGCCACTTGGAGAAATAGTCTACCCCAACAAGGAAGTACCTATTTCCCTGATGCAAACGAGGAAAAGGCCCCAATATGTCTATTCCAACCCGCTCTATAGGCAGACTGACTTGATATTGTTTAAGGGGGGCAACTAATTGTTCAGGGGGCCCTTTTCACGCGGTGCACAGGTCGCAACGGCGGCAGTGATCTTCAACATCTCGTCGGCACCGCCCCCAGTAAAACATCTGTCGGAGCCGCTTCAGCGTCTTACTAACCCCAAAGTGGCCAGACCCCACACTCCCATGCACCGACTTAAGAACATCATCCTGTTTCCCCTTAGGCACTATCACCTGCCAAGTGATCTCTCCAGTGGCAGGGGCTCACCATCTTCTCATCAGCACCCCATCCCGAATGGTCAAACTGTCCCACTGGGCTCAGAGACCCTTAACAGTCATACCCTCTGGGGCTACCTCCTCCCAACTAGGTTGTTGATTGTCTGTCACCCAGGCTCTAACTTTCTTTATCTCTGGATCCTGGTTCTGCCAAAACCCCAAATTGCATTGCCCCTTAGACAGCGCTAACATTGAGCAACTGTGTCTCTCCTCCCGTTTGCTCTCGGTCCTCCTGACGGCGGCAGTAGTCACAGTTTGTCTGAGCACATGGCCTGCGGGATAGCGCATCTGCGTTGTGATGTTGAACCCCACGCCGATGTTGGATTTCAAACTGAAACGACTGTAGCCATTCCAGCCACCTTGACACTTGCCCCTCTGGCTCCCTAAAAGACATTAGCCATTGTAAGGATGCATGATCGCTGCACATTGTAAATGCAGTCCCTTGTAAGTAGTGTCGAAAATGCCAGATTGCTTCCACTACTGCCAGGAGCTCTCTCCGTGTGACACAGTAGTTTCTTTCTTCTCTGCTTAGGGCTCGGCTTAAATAAGCAACTACTCGTTCTCCCTGGGAGTATGGTTGTGACAGGACGGCACCTAGACCTACATTGCTGGCATCCGTGTCTAAAACAAAAGGGCAGGGTCAGGTGGGGCTAAGATGGGAGCCTGGCATAAGGTATCTTTCAGGGCTTGGAAAGCGGACTGTTCCTCTGCTCCCCAGTGGAAATACTGACCCTTCTTTGTTAGCCGGTGAAGGGGTGCAGCCACTGTAGCGAACCCAGGAATAAAATGCCGATAATAGGATGCCAATCCGAGGAACCCCCGGATTTGCCGTACATTAACTGGAGTCGGCCAGTCACGGCTCGCTCGGGTCTTGCTGTCTTCTGTGGCCACCCCCCTTTCACTTACTCGGTGTCTCAAGTAGGTGACTTCTCGGCGCAGCAATTGGCACTTATCAGGGTGTAGCTTAAGTCCTGCTTCTCTCAATTTCGCTAGTATGGTTCTAAGGGAGTGCAAAGCAGTTTCAAACGTGGGTCCATGTGCCATCACATTGTCCAAATATACCAGGCATCTGGAACAAGGGATGCCTGAGAAGACACAGTCCATTAGCCGTTCAAAAGTTGCTGGCGCATTGCACAATCCGAAAGGGAGCACTCGAAATTGCCAAAACCCACCCCCGATTGAAAATGCAGTTTTTTCCTTGGCTTCCGGGGCTAACTCCACCTGCCAGTAGCCACCTCAAATCTAGCGTAGAGAACCAACACGACCCAGACACCAGATCAAGGGCTTTGTCGATTCTAGGAAGCGGATACGAATCTTTTCGCGTAACTGCATTCAACTGGCAGTAGTCAACACAGAAACGCCATTCTCCTGATTTCTTTTTAACCAAAACAACAGGGGAGCACCAAGGAGAATCTGATGGTTCAATAATTCCAGAATTCAACATCTCAAGTACTAACCGATCTGCCTCAATCTGTCGTGCCAGGGGAATGCGCCGCGGATGTTGTTTGATCGCGTGTGCATCTCCTGTGTCGATGTGATGGTGGACGAGGCGAGTTCGCCTGATGTCCTTAAAAGAGGTGGAAAAACAGTCTCCAAATTCCTCCAATACATCCTTAAGTTGTTGTCGCTGAGGTTCCTTTAATCCCTGGCAGCTTCTTTCCCAAAGGCCTTCCAGAATATTGTTCCATTGCCCACCGTTATTGCTCACAGGGGGAGGGAAGGCTCCAAGTTGATTGACAGAGTGGGGAGGTAGTCCCGACTGAAACTGACAGCCCATCAATTTACAGGGTGCACTGCCAGGTATCAACAGAGTCCCGTGGCCAAAGTCAATCTGAGCCTGGGTTTTAGT
The DNA here is from genome assembly GCA_026402145.1 of Polypterus bichir lapradei. NCBI lineage: Eukaryota > Metazoa > Chordata > Cladistia > Polypteriformes > Polypteridae > Polypterus > Polypterus bichir. The sequence goes on from JANRMT010062791.1 coordinate 26,061,282, forward strand.
CAAAAAGTCTACACCCAAGATGCAAGCGTCTCTAATTTTTGCTACCCAAACAGGGAATGTCCAAACATGTCCTCCTATTCTTAGAAGAGTGGTGGTCCGGCCCTCCATCATAGCATGCTCACCCGTGGCGGTAACAAATTGGCCGGGAATGGCTTGTAGGGAGCAGTTTTTAGGTAGCAGATCACATCGCACTACAGTAGACGTAGCCCCGGTATCTATCAAAGCCTTCACATCAGTGTCCCAAATTCGAATAGGCAAATGACAATAATCTCCACAGCCTAGCTGTCCCACCGGGATCACCGACTCGTCCCGGCCCGCATTTGTTGTCGGTTGCAGCGGGACTACTAAAATGTCCGGAAATGTCCCGCTTACTCCGAACCCTGGCCGTTTCCCGACATTTCTCTGTAGCCCAGAATAGTTGCTGGATGGAAACGACAAAATCGACGAAGATGCCCGGGTTGGCCACAGCGCCAGCAAGTAGGTGGTGTAGCGGCCGTAGCTGATGTTCTCATAAGGTTTAGTCCCACCAGGGAGTTCCTCCTGAGGGCTCCTCTCCCAGACACAACACATAGTCGCGTGGTGGCTGGCGGCACATCCTTTCCCGCTCTCTCTCCCTCTCGCGACCCTCCGTATAAGTCGATTCCTCCTCACATACCAATTAAAACTCTACAGCCCGCTCAAGGGGCCGCTTCTAGAGTTGCTGGTCGGGCAAGTTGAGCGTGGTGGCGCAACACTTTAGGTTCAAGTCCACGGAGAAATGTGTCACGTGCCAATTCGTCCCGGACCCTGCGGGGGAAATGTGCATAGGCTCGCCTCACCAGTCCCTGCACTTCCGCGAAAAAATGTTCCTAGACGTTCTCTAGACCTCCGAGTTCGTTTGTGCAGTTGCCTTTGCAGTCCTAATATGGTTTCTCTTCTCCCGAAACGATGCTCAATGGCCTTCAAAAGCAGTCCTAAGTCTGTTAAATCCTCCCGCGGAACATCCTCAAGGATTTTCAGAGCCTTCCCTTCCAACGCCGCCACCAACTGCACTGCTCTATCCTTGACTCCCCACCTATTCGCCTCTGCCACAACTTCAAACCTGTTCCAAAAGGCTTCCCAGCTGCCCATCCCATCGTAGCGTCCCGGTTTCAACCTTGGTAAACGATGCCTTTCCCTCGCGCCTCTCGGTTCTTCATGTTTGTCCTCGGGTTCTTCTTTGCACTGCAGTAACCACCAGGGTGGAGGGGGAAATTCTTCGTCCGCCATTTCCATGTCCTCCGTTTCTTGCAACAGCCGTCTCAATTGGATGCCTCGTCCTGCTTCTGACACCAGTGTAATATCCCTTCCCAGACGGGCAAATGAATCTCGCAGGCAACTGGTGGTAATTATCAAATAAAAGAACTAATCAATGGTTTTATTCACTTTCCTTCTTACTTCAACAAGCCGAAAGCAAAAAAGCATAGTCAGGACAAAAAAAAACCAGCAAAACACACCCCAATCAAACCCAACCCACATACAAGCACCCCACCTTCCCAGCACCCCAGAGGCTGTTTTATTAAGAGTGGCAGTTGTGTCTCTGCCCGACCCCTTTTTTTTTTCTTTTAACTATTTATAACTAAACACTCTGCCCAGTGGCAATTGCTTTCCCAGATTGTTACAATATATACACACACACTAAATCAAATTTCTAAAATAATAATTAAGGTTAAAGAGGCTTCACAGCAGCAATCTGATATGATCCTCTCATGTGATGTTTACTGGGATTGACAAGTGGCAGCAGATGCTTGGTTGTCTCACAAATGAAAAATGCAGCTTTCTACTTGCTTTGCAACAATACTATATTAAAATATAAAGTACAATTAGCTTGGTTTTACCCTATGAAGGCTTTAAACAAAAAGGATTTTTTCTAGCTATAAAAAAGAGAGAGAACAGCCTTTAACAGTTTGTTCTTGCAGCATTCTTCTTCTGCAGGGCTTAGCTCCCTTTCCATTCATTTGTCATCAGGTTTACACCAACAGCACAATGTAACAATCTGAGTAAACAGCAATGAAAAGCTAAATGTAAATGTGTGCATTTTTCCCCCTTTAAACACTTTTCATAACACAGTACATTTATAATTGCTTGTTGATCTTGTCATCCATGATGCAGGCTTTAAGGTATTATTGTTACATTCACCCAATTTTGCTTACACATACGTATCCATTCAAATGAAATTAAACACGCCGACTCACAGAAAATAAGAATTTCAGTTTAAATTCAATTATTAAATTCAATGTGTCTTTTTGTCAATTAAACAAAACAGCAGTGAGTGTTCTAAAAATAACAGCACCACAGGATGAAATTAGTAAAGTACACTTTTCCAAATAAGTAATAAACTTAATGAGTAAAAAATCTCCAGAAAAGGAGCATGGAATAAATAAAAGCGCAATGTTACCGAACCATGCTTCTGTTAGTCTCCCCTATAATTCCTGTAAATATTGATACAAAGGAGTGTGTATTAAAAATCTTGTAGCGCACTAAAATTATTTTTGGGTTGAGAAATTTCAGTTATTTTATAAATCGAGCTACAGCAAAATCACAACAAACTGTATGACTAACATAATAAGTTGATTTGCTGCTAAAACCAAATCTGTGCAATTTTCACTCTGCGAGGCGTGAAAATGTCTTTTTATCGATAGCCTTCTGACACCACCTAGTGGTCTACTGTAGAATTAAGAACTTCAGTAACCCGGATGACATCTTGGCAGCCCGGACTATTTCAGATTTTGACCGTTCAGAAGGTAGAGGGACAGTTTAAACTACCCGTTTAAAAAACAACTGCCAATGGTGTTTAAAATGAATTGCGGGCATCTGTAAGTAACAACACCCCTTGACATGCATGGGAACAAAACAGCGTCAGCTCATCGAAAAATTCTTAAATAATTACAATTATTTGAACAATCTCGTTCATTTAGTATCCCTGCAGGTTATTTTCACGTTCACGATGCCCATAATTCCAGGGCGTTCATGTGCTTAAAACTGTAAAATGTAACTCGACCTTTGAACAAATATGCAGTAAGCTTGATATTTTATTAAAGTTTATCCGTATTTAATTCACTCGAAATTGAATCCTATGATAAACAGTAAAAGTGAAGGTATTTGATCTGACATTGATCTGATTTGATCCATTTGAAAATCTGACATGCCAACACCACGTTCCCCTCTAATACCTATGATACGATCGCCTCGTCCGACATTCAGCGTAACCAGCCTCAGCTTGATCTCGCTTAGCCAGACCGTGTCGGCTCATATGAGAAGCCCAGCCTATCATTGAGGTCAGAGACGAGAACGTTAAAACACGATTAGTGTGGTTCATTTACTATTCTTATTTTAGCCCCAAACAGTGACGTTCGGATAAAAATGAAGAAGGATGTTGAAAACGCGTGCTGGCTTTCATTTCCTATCCTGAAAACATCACAATTGAGTAGAGGTTATATTAAAAAGTTTAAATCAGTATTCTGTATGTTTAATATTGTAGCAATGTATTTTAACTTATATTGTAATCGCCACAAGGTATATTACTGTAAAATTACATGTTCCACCAAGATATTTAAACGTCTTGTGTATACGATGTTAACGCGTGCGTATATACTCACCAAGAGCGTCACCACGGCGCGTTATGTGACAACTGTTGATTGACAACAGAAACATCCAATAGTAAAGTAAGACGGATGAACAACTTCCAATAGTAAGATACTTAATTATAGGTTTTTTTATGCTGTGGGCGAGACTTCGCAGCTTATCTAAGACCTCATTGGTTCATTGTTAAACGAGTCCAATCCGATTTCAGAGTTTTGTGCCGAGGAAAGTTTTAAAGGCACCCTAAGCTGCAATTTTGGGAAGAGGAGGAAATTGAATGGTGGAGAATTACGTTATAAGGTTAACTGTGTGGAATATATTTAATCATTGAAACGGCTGTGTGGTGAATGTAGCAACTATAAATATTTTTATACACCCTGTTCAGCTTTAGGCAGCCTTAGATACTGTACATTTCTTGATGTATGAGCGCAGTACGTCATTACGTTTCTTTTATGGTTATTATACAGTCATTGTTTTTCTTTTTAAAAGTCCTAGTGTGAATTGTTTTGAGTTAATTAATTTTCTTCACTAGAAACATTGCTGTTGCAACTAAAAGACTGTTCATGGCTTTGTTTTTAGGAGAAACACTTTGAACCTGTAATTTTTTCCTTCCACGCTAGTTCTACCTGTGAACACAGTGAAGCCTAACTCCGGGCCACTCTAAGAATGCAGCAGTGTTGCCAGAAATCACATGAAATTGGAACCCAAAATCTTCTTTAAAATAATCCAGAATCAGCGCAATTGAAATTGAGAGTAGCATGCCGTTTTTATCAGTATATCATATTCAGAATAGCATGTTAGTTCAGGTTAGGTTGGGCAACACATTTTATTTATATAGCGCCTTTCCCATGCTGACGGATTTTCAATACCAGAGTATGCATTTGCAGTTTTGGGGTTGCATATTGTTTAGCATAAACAAGTAAGAATTTCGATGTGCTCTGCACAGGAGACAGTAATGACCCAATAAACATAAAAAACAACTTACTTGTGACTGCATACTTTTACTGCAATTCTAGCGTTAATACAGAAGTCAGCTACTTAAAAAATATTACTATACACTAAAATAAGGACCCAAACCTCAGACACCAAGTTCAGGGACTGGGTTGGACTTTCTAGTGAGTTTGTAGTATTTTCTCTCAATCTCAGCTCTAAAACACGTGATGCAAACTTTGTTTAGCACACCTGTAGCTAAGCTTGGTTTGATGCTTTGTCATTTGATGTTTATTCTATGCGTGTTAACGTTTGTTGTTTTTAATTTTAAAATAACCTAATTTTTTTTTAAAAAAAGCAAAAAAACTGCAACCTGTAAAAGTCCTTTTTCCCTGTGGAAACGAATTAAAAGTAACCCATTTGAATGGGAGATACCACATATCTGATAACACTGGTTTGAATTAGCTTCAATGACTTCAATGTCATTTATGTGCAGTTTCGCAGCCCAGCCTTTGTTATGGTCTATTATCTCTGTTATTTCTCCAGGAATGTGCATTTCATTTTCAGTTTTCACTTTAAAGGGTTTACATTTCTGACTATATGGGTTCTATAATCGTTCTATAATAGTTTTTTTCCATGTTGCTTTATTCCCATTTTGCATTTCAGCACAATTTTTAACACATTTCTTTGTTTTACATAATTGTAACTATTCCTTTTCTATCCATGGCCTCTTATCCTGCAATCTCTCTGATCCTGACATTAGGCTGCCACTTTATTTAGTTGTGTGCTACCTGCTTGTTGTTTGATGTACATCTTTACCTGCTTAGACTGTTGTACTAGCTCAGCTACTTTATTCAGAGTCAAATCTGACCATTGCCATACCTTTTATGACAGCTCCTAGTCCAGTATTGTTATCACTAGCCAATCACATATCTTCTAATTCTTTACAAATGCACATGCGCCTGATGGTTCATATAGTATTCTAATGTATCCTTCAGTGGCCTCAATCCTTTTTGTGAAATTTGATTAAAATCTGCATACTCATGAACTGTGTTTATCTGGTTACAAAGTAATTGTCCAACTTTCCCAATACTCAAATCAAGTGGCTTTATGGTCATATCATCCATACATAGTATTGCAGCATAAAATGGTACAAGATACCTTTCCCCAGGACCATGATGCAACCTATATATAAACAAAGGGCAAGTGAAAAACCAGTAAAGAATCATACTATACTATATCATACTATACTGTACTAAATAATCCACCTTAAAAAAAGGACAGGACAAGTGTCTGTGCGTGTGTCTGTGTATATGTGTGTCTGTCCGGGGCTATGTCTCTGTTATTTACCATTTTGTATAGGATTTGTAAAAGAAGTGCTAATGTTCACACATTACAAAATACATGCCAATGTGGTTCACTTCAAACAGTAACGCTGAATTTGCTGAGGTCTACATCAGTTATTTAGATTTTAACCTGTCTTAGACAGGCAGCACAGCTAGTAGATAATTGTAGTGTCATGGGTTTTAAATTTTAGATTTTATGAATGAAATGAAGTTCATTTTAAAAGGACAGTTAACATCAAAATGCATTTTCTTTCTGAATTGTATCACATTGAAACAAATATTTTGCTCAAATGGGCAGGATAAATGTAACTCTTAAGGAGGCAGGACATCAAAGCATCCTGTTTTCCTGAATTGTACCAGTATCAATCATAGTAACATCTGTTTAAATGGAGCAGAAATCCAGGAGATGCATCAAACTGTATTGCTTACTTTATAACCTAAGAATGGGGCAACAAATTGCAAAATTGTTTTACAGCTTGGGAAAGGAAGACATGTTGGAAAAATCCCACGTGGAACTGTAAAATAAATATGCCTTGTCTGAGAGTGACGATAGAAGAAGAAACAGTGATGACCAGAGCAATGTTTGAAGAGGGTGCGACTGTTTTCATGATTGTCAGCTAAAGCATTTTGTGAATATCAATTGCTAAATCAATGCCACCCTGAGACAATCATTTTTGACATCACTACTTCTTAGTAAGATTTTTCTAAAGACTATGTATCCAGACTTTGCTATAAATCATCTTTTCTATACTTCTTGTTCTATTTGGTATTGTTATTCATTTAATAAATACCACATTGCTTTTAAATTTCTATACTTTGTGTTTATGCCTAGAATGATTGAAGTAATAAACTGAAAATTAAGACACCTTTATGGGAGGCAGCCACATTACCTTCCCATACCTGAAAAGAAAAGGCAAGTGTGGTAAAAACAGGGCATATTGTTTGGTTGGTATGTGGCATAACCAAAAGAGATGCAATTTTAATTGTGTCGCACATACAACCGTATGTTTGTCAGTGCTGGTGATACGTAAATTCTTAAGTAGAGACTCCTATAGAATATTGTGAGATATATTAAGGCTCCGTTGTCAAATTAAGGATATTTATTTATGTAAAGACTCCTGCAGAATATTGTGAAACGTATTCTCCATTATCTATTAAAGGATATCTATGTGTGAATGTGAGGGGGTTCTAAGTAGAATATTGCAGGACGACTGACAATTAGGCTTTAATCTGAGACTTTGTCTGCAGGATCTCTATATTTAAGTGTATCTGTATGTCTGATAATCTTAAGGTATGAGAGTAGACCAACCTGGAAACGAACTTGGCAAGTCCTATTATTATCTTATGCAGACTCACAAGCGTAATCCCAAAGTGCTATTTGAAACTATTCACAATATTATTTCTCCATCTCAATCTATTACTCAGGTTTTTTCGAAAAGTGCTTGTAATAATTTTCTTACATTTTTTATTGGCAAGGGTAATGTTTTTCGAGCTAATATTGTTCCAGCTGTGCCTTACCTAGTGCTCTCATTCACTCATGTTCTGAGTCTTTTGTGTTCTCAGAAGTTTCACTTTCGGATCTTTCTGACTTGCTCAGGAAGACAAAACCTTCATCATGTCCTACTGACCTGTTGCCAACATCATTAATGTTAAAATCTGAGTTTTATAGGTCCGTGCCTTTTGAATATCATAAATTGCTCCTTGAGATCTGGTATGGTTCCATCGTATTTTAAACATGCCGTAATTCAACCGTTGTTGAAAAAATCTAATTCTGATCCCTCTATTTTGAGTAATTACAGGCCAATTTCAAAACTGCCTTTTAAGGCCAAAGTTTTGGAAAAGGTGTTTGAACAGCAACTTTGTGCCTTCTTAGAAAAGCAGCGGTTCTTTGTTTCTTTTCAATCTGGTTTTTGGAGGCAACATTTTACAAAAACAGCTCTTCTAAAAGTTTTTAATGATCTTTTAGAAGGCAGGTGCTCTGTGCTTGTACTGTTAGATCTTACCGTAGCTCTTGATACGGTGGACCATCGGATTTTAATTAATAGATTAGAGCTGTTAGGTGTCTCTGGCTCTGCTTTGGACTGGTTCTCTTCTTATTTGTCAAATAGGAGTTTCTCAGTCGGTGTGGCTGGCTTTTCATCTGACTTTTCATCTGACTCTGCTCCTTTGACATGTGGAGTGCCACAGGGCTCGGTTCTTGGACCGGTACTTTTCTCTTTATATATTCTTCCTCTATCACAGATTCTTAACTCTTTTAAGAACATCTCGTATCATCTATATGCAGATGATATACAGCTTTATTTTTCATTTAAGCCTAACCAAATTAATACTTTGGTCACTTTGGTTGATTGTCTGTCTCAGGTTAACGACTGGCTCAGTATTAATTACCTGCAGTTGAATTCAGGAAAAACTGAGGTAGTAATTGTTGCTCCTCCTGTTCTTCATTCTGAGATCAGTTTAAAATTATCTTCCATCTCTCCTGTTATAAAGTTGAGTCTACATAACCTTGGGGTTATTTTTGACCAGTCCCTGACACTTGATGAATTTGTAAGGTCAGTCAGCCACTCGTGTTTCTTTCATTTAAGAAATCTCTCAAAACTAAGAAATGTTGTTTCAAAATCAGAATTGGAGATGCTTGTTCATTCTGCTATTTCTTCATGGTTTGATTACTGTAATGCTCTCTTTACAGGTTTGAGCAAGTCCTCTCTCTCACGCCTTCAGTTAGTTCAAAATGCAGCTGCCAGTCTCCTAACTCATGCTAGCCGGAATGATCATATCACTCCCATTTTGTAAACACGGCATTGGCTCTGTGTTTTATAGAATTCATTTTAAAGTTTTGGTACTTACTTTCAGAGCTTTGCATGGACAGGCCCCTGAGTACCTAACCAGCCTGCTCCAACGCTATACAGCTTGTCGGACTCTTAAATCTGGGCAACAAGGGCCTTCAAGTTGTCCCACACACTCGGCTAAAAACCCGTGGGAATCGTGCCTTTCAGTCTGTGGCACCAAGACAATGGAATAGCCTGCCTTATGGTCTGTGTGGAGTCGAGTCTGTTGATTCTTTTAAAAAACAACTAAAAAACATTTCTTTTTAAACAAGCTTTTAATCAGTGCTGAATAGTTCCAGTTTGTTTATTTATTGTTTTTATTGGTTTTGTTTATGTTTTCTTTTAACTGTTTGCATTTGTTCTGTATTTGCTGTTCAGCGCTCTGTGACCTTTTGTCTGTGAAGGGCGCTATATAAATAAACTACTACTACTATTAAAGTCCAAGATAATACAGTAATAAATAACAGGTAATAAATATATATTACTAAATTAAAATAGATAAATAAATAACAACTAATAATAAAAAAAAACAGTAGTAACAAATGTACTGCATATACAGTAATTAACTTCTAGGAATACTGTAGATCTGATGGTAGGTGGGGCAGCATAGAGTCCAGATGGCAAAGGGACAGAAGCTGTTGCAGAACTGGTTCAGATTCTATGGTACCTTTTGCCTTTTCATTTTCTTCCCCAAGAGCAAATGTCTTAAATGCTTATTATTAACACTATATTTACGCATCAACAAAAAGACGCTTATAGCATTTTTACTTCATTTCCATATGTGCAGCACAGCATGGCATGTGCTCAATATCTAATGGACATTTCAAAGTATTAAAATCACTATTGTGGATTTCTTTTCACATGATTTCAACAGCAGACACTCCAAAATGAATTGCAGTTCAGTGTTACCTGGCCCAAGTCTGTTTAAATACTGTATGTAACATATAGTACTTCCATATGTAGTACAGCACCATATGAACTGCAGTATCTTTTGACTCTTTTAAGGTGTCATATAATGTCATATGCAGATGAAAAATGTTGCATGTCAAGCTGACTAATGGTCCCATTGCCTGACAGAATTGGCATATGCACTTATGCGCTCATGTGCTATAAAGCTGCTGCAGATTGTCCAGAACGCAGCAGCCCATCTTCTATTTAGCCAGCCGAGATGTGCACATGTCACTCCTCTCTTCAGGCTGCTACATTGGCTCCCTGTAGCAGCATGCATCAAGTCCAAATCCCTGATGCTTTCCTATGGAGTAGTCAGCACCTGAGTATATGGAGACACTGGTGAGGTGCTATTCTCCTTCTCGCCCACTCAGGTCTGCCAGGGAACAGTGCCTTGTGATGCCACCTCTGCATGTTATCAAGTCTTAATCTAGACTATTTTCCTGTGTAGTTCCTAGCTGGTGGAACAGGCTACCCACCTCCATCCGAACTGCTGATTCCCTCAATGTATTTTAAGAAAGCAGTGTAAACTCATCTGTTCTTTGAATACCTGTCTAATTGATGGGAAAAAAATCTTTCCTCTATCTTTCATATTGTTGGTTGATTTGTTGTTGCATTATGTTTAATTGCTTTATCGATTGTTAATCTATGATTGTAAATGTATTAGTTATTATATCTTTTCACTTGTGACAAGCAACTTTCGTTACCTGATCTACTACACTTGCTGAACAAACAGGCTCTAGCCTAATGTTACTCGATCAGATTTACCTCTGTTGTAAGTTGCTTTGAATAAAAGGAATATAATGCAAATGTTAACTTTACTGCACTGTGTGCTGCTGATCCCAGTATTTAATGGACTTTTAAAAAGTTAAATTGTATTTTGACACTTTAATTGAACATGTTTTAGTAAAAAAAAAATACTTTAATGTTAAAGTGCAGTTGATTGTACCTGGCTCAATGCACATACAGTATAGTAAGATATGCCTATTTGCAAATTGTACTGGAGTGGTAGATTTAAGCATGCTGTACGCAGTGAAATTGTTCATAATTTTAATGTATAACCAACAATAAAAATGTTAATGAAGTAAAGAATCTGTGTAGCCTGAGTCATTGTAAATGGCTTCTCAGGGCACTGATGTCTAGACTGAAAGGCTTTCAGATATGTGATAGCTCTGGAATATATTTTCTACATGTCTTTTCAGCCACCATACATGCATTAAAAATCATAAATGTATTTAAATCTATTTTAAAAATGAATTATGCAATTTTATCCTACCCTGAATTTTGGTGCTGTAACTCCTAGTCTAACATTGAATTATTATGGTTAAAACATAACTTATACAGATGTGTGGTAATATTTGAGTCACAAACATCTTACATAGTTCTGCAAATGCAGTTGTTAACCAGTGCTGACAACAGCTGGTTTACTTTTATGTGACTCCTTTGAGCAAGTCCTGAACAACAAAAAACTTACCATTAACTGATAATGTATGAATATGTTATGTCATTCTATACTTTAATAAATATCATGCTGTAGAATTTTCATCATACTAGTCTGAAGTCCCCTTATTCTCTTGATTTGCTAATGTCCTGTGGCAGTTTTCATACCTGTTTTAAGGGCAGGCCATGCCTGTTTCTGACATTGTTGCAATAAAGAGAGCTTCTCATCATCAACTGATGCTTTGACTTGAGATTTGTTTAGAGGTAGTTTGAAGTAAAAAAATCTTCTAATCTGTTTGAAAACCTGCTGGTTATTTTTTTTACTTGTTGTTTTTTGTATTTTTTAAATTTTATTTTTGGTATGGTGCCACCTGCATGTATTCAGGAGCGTGGCCATATTGTTTAGCAGTGTCAAGAATGGCAGCCGGCCACATTATATGTGTTACAACTCTAGTATTCGTGAATGAGGTTGTCTGCTTCATCTTATCAGTCTGTGATCTTTGGCATGTGCTGGCAAGTTCACAACTGATTGTCACTTGTTTGGGATGAGATATTATTGTCCAGTCGTGGAAAATAGCAGGTGCCTCCCTGCAAATAAGGGGTAAGCAGCTGGGCCAAGTGGAGCTTTTCAGGTACCTCGTTTCATTGTTCACTGGGTATAGTTCATAAATGATGATAGAAGTGTTAGTGAGATTGACCAGTTATTCTTTGCAAATGGTGTGAGATTTATGAACTGCTGAGTTCCAAGATGGAGTTTTTGATTTTGCTATTTTTTTACATTCCATCTTCACATATGGCCATGAATTCTGGACAGTAACTGAAGGAATGAGATTGTAAGTAAAAACAACAAAATTAAGTTCTTATACAAGGTTGAAGGGCTCACTATCTGAGAAAGGGCAAGGAGCCCACCAATATTGGAGGTCCTTTAAGTAGTAGAGCTATATTTTTATTTCTGGCGCTGCATGCGAGTGGCAGCAATTCCAGCAGCTCCATGTATGACTTTATCTTTTTACCTTTTTTTTCTATTTTTTTCTCTATTTCACTGATGACTTCTACCACTTTCTTTTATGTGGAATCGCTCCCTGGACACTTTTTACTATTTTTACTACTTGACATGGATTTTTACACTCCGAGACTCCCCTATTCAAGTAGTCAACTTAAAGCACTGAGAAGAAATGCTCACGCCGGTGTGGTTCCCTATTTACCTGACGAGGTAAGAAGACGATATCGGGGCAGCACAAAGATAAAAGATAAGATAAAAGCCAAGCAGCTTGAGAGAAAATGGCGTTATAAACCGTCGGTGCCTTCTGTGATCCTGGGAAATGTGAACTCACTGCCAAATAAGATCGACGAACTGGCTGTGCTGGTGAAATATGTCAGAACCTACAGAGAATGCAGCTTGCTGTGTTTTAGTGAAACGTGGCTAACAACTACCATCCCAGATGTTAACGTGGAGCTACCCGGGTTTAGCACAGTTAGAGCGGTCAGAGATGCAAATACCAGCGGGAAGAAGAAAGGAGGAGGACTCGCTCTCTATGTCAATACAAAGTGGTGCAACTCAGGACATGTAAACATTAAAATCTCCAATTGCTGCAGGGACATCGAACTGTTGGCCGTAAGTCTGCATCCCTATTACTAGCCCAGAGAGTTTGGACACGTAATTGTTGTTTTTGTTTACATCCCCTCTCAAGCGAACGCGGAGATAGCGAGTGATGTCATCCATTCCACAGTTGCTAAGTTACAAACGCAGCACCCTGAGGCACTTGTGCTAATCTCTGGAGACTTTAACCATGTAACGCTGGATAAAACATTACCTGCCTTCTTCCAGTATGTGGACTGTAACACCCGGGTAAATAGGACTATCGACCTACTGTATGCAAACGTTAAAGACGCATACAGCGCCACCCCGCTTCCTGCGCTTGGGAAAGCAGATCATAATCTGGTTCTGCTTCAGCCTCACTACAAACCAAGAGTGAGGGCGCACCACACGCTCATTCAGGAAGTGGTCCCCTGAGGCAGAGCAGGCTCTGAGAGACTGCTTTGGAACTACAGACTGGGATATACTGCTGGGGTCACATAGTGAGAACATTGAAGAGGCTGTTGACTGCACAACTGATTACATCAACTTCTGTATGGACATTGTAGTTCCAGTAAGAACAGTACGCTGCTATGCTAACAACAAGCCATAGATTACAAGTGACATCAAAGGCCTTTTGAACCAGAAGAAAAGGGCCTTTAAAGACGGTGATCAGCATGACCTCAAGCGCGTGCAGAAGGAACTCCAAGTCCAGCTCAGGGCGGCGAAACAGCAGTACAGGAGAAAGTTGGAGCAGAAGTTGCAGAATAACAGCATGAAGGAAGTGTGGGATGGAATGAAGATTATCACTGGATGCAGCTCGAAGCGGGGTGCCACCATCGAGACAGACGTGGAGAGAGCAAACCAAATGAACAACTTCTTTAATAGGTTTGATCACCCTAACCCACTCTCACCTCGGAGTACTGCATCCTCCAACCATCCTTCTGTTTATACCAGCATAGGTGAGACATCCCCACCCACAATTACAGCAGCCCATGTGAGCAGAGAGCTGAGAAGACTTCGTGCCAGCAAAGCAGCGGGTCCAGATGGTGTATCGCCACGACTGCTGAAGGCCTGTGCGTTGGAACTGGGGAGTCCTCTACAGCGCATCTTCAACCTGAGCCTGGAACAGGGGAGAGTCCCGAGGCTTTGGAAAACATCTTGTATCACCCCAGTCGAAAAGGTGTCACGTCCTAGTGAGCTGAATCACTTCCGGCCTGTTGCTTTGACGTCACATGTGATGAAGACCATAGAGCGGCTGCTGCTTCACCACCTGAGGCCACAGGTCCGCCACGCCCTCGACCCTCTGCAGTTCGCATACCAGGAGAAGGTGGGAGCGGAGGATGCCATCATCTATATGCTACACCGATCCCTCTCCCACTTGGACAGAGGCAGTGGTGCTGTAAGAATTATGTTTTTGGACTTCTCTAGCGCCTTCAACACCATCCAACCTCTGCTCCTTAGGGACAAGCTGACTGAGATGGGAGTAGACTCACACCTGGTGGCATGGATCGTGGACTATCTTACAGACAGACCTCAATATGTGCGTCTTGGGAACTGCAGGTCTGACATTGTGGTCAGCAACACAGGAGCGCCGCAGGGGACTGTACTTTCTCCAGTCCTGTTCAGTCTATATACATCAGACATCCAATACGACTCGGAGTCCTGCCACGTGCAAAAGTTCGCTGATGACACTGCTATTGTGGGCTGCATCAGGAGTGGGCAGGAGAAGGAGTACAGGAAGCTAATCAAAGACTTTGTTAAATGGTGCAACTCAAACCACTTACACCTGAACACCAGCAAGACCAAGGAGCTGGTGGTGGATTTTAGGAGCCCCAGGCCCCTCATGGACCCAGTGATCATCAGAGGAGACTGTGTGCAGAGGGTGCAGACCTATAAATACCTGGGAGTGCAGCTGGATGAGAAATTGGACTGGACTGCCAATACTGATGCTCTGTGTAAGAAAGGTCAGAGCCGACTATACTTTCTTAGAAGGTTGGCGTCCTTCAACATCTGTTCTACCAGACGGTTGTGGCGAGTGCCCTCCTCTACGCGGTGGTGTGCTGGGGAGGCAGCATAAAGATGAAAGATGCCTCACGCTTGGACAAACTTGTTAAGAAGGCAGGCCCTATTGTAGGAGTAAAGTTGGACAGTTTAACATCTGTAGCAGAGCAATGGGAATTAAGCAAACTCCTGTCAATCATGAAGAATCCACTGCATCCACTGAACAGTGTTATCTCCAGGCAGAGGAGTAGCTTCAGTGACAGACTTTTGTCACTGTCTTGCTCCACTGACAGACTGAGGAGATCGTTCCTCCCCCACACTATGCGACTCCTCAGTTCCACCCAGGGGAGTAAATGCTAACATTACTCAAAGTTATTGTCTGCTTTTACATGCATTTTTATTACTATTTACTTTAATATTGTTTTTTGTATCGGTATACTGCTGCTGGATTATGTGAATTTCCCCTTGGGATTAATAAAGTATCTATCTATCTATCTATCTATCTATCTATCTATCTATCTATCTATCTATCTATCTATCTATCTATCTAGTACTACTTCTCTGAATTAACATGAGACAGTGGAGATGATTCAATCATACAATTAGGATACCTCCAGGCACCTGCCATGGGAGAGTGTTCCAGGCATGGTCCCATTAGGAAGATGATCCAGGATACAGTCAAAAGATTGCTATTTTTATTTTTTAACATCTAGAAGATCCCCAGGAAGACCTTGAAAATGTTTGTGAGAATAAAATGGGCTTCTTTATGCAGCTCATTATATTGTTACCACAAACCAGGAAAAGCAGATAGAAAGTGAGGTGAAATGACAAAACATAAACAGAAACAGCATTATCACAGAAGGAGAAACTTAAATGGTCTCAGTCTCTAAAAATCATCCTATATTTTATATAGTCCCCATTATCAAGAACATCATCATCAGGCATTTTACAAAACAAAAAAGTACAGTTCATAGTAATTACAAAGAAAAACACTTAGCATAGTCTACATAAGTGAAAGGACAATACAGTAGGACCAAGATTGGTCAATTTGACACAAAATACTCGAAGTAGATAAAATACTTACAGGCAATGCTCATTAAAATATAAGAGAAAAGGAGGATTTGTAACTGTTATCTGAATTTCCCTACTTAGATAGCTTCATGAACAGGCCAGTGAGTAAAAGCAAAAAAAGAATGGACTTTCACTGAAAGATGCACAGTTAATGTTTAGAATTTAGAATTCTAATGTTTAGTTAGAATGCTAACAATCAAATATCTTATGGGTCCAGATGGTTGGTGTAAATAAGCAACAATGACTGGACGTTTGAGGTTTTATATACGTTTTTCAGCATAATGCAATATACAAGAAACCTTTATAGCTCAACCATTTGAGAGGTAATTTTTCATTACACTTGGCCGTTTTAAGATGGTGAAGACAAGAAATATTATTTCACTCTTCTCTCTTGAGATGTAAAGGTAGGATTTGAAACTTAGATTTGGTAGAAAGAAAACCTGTGCTGGCAGCTTCCAGGGTGTATAATACTATGGCAAATAAGCTTTTTTCAGTGTTGTATGTTTCAGTAAAACAATATAGTCTTTTTGTACATGTCATCTGATTTCAAGGATTTTTTCAGTTCTTTGCAATGAATTGACAAAGCTTTCTGAGGTAAGACACAGAGTCGCGTTTTTTTTTTTGGATAATCTATTTAACTTGTCTACGATGAAAGGCCTTTAAAACTAGCACAGCTGGCAGACATTTTTCATCTTTGAATTAACTCAATTTAAGTCTCAAGGGTGTCAGCTTTACTAGGTTTAGCACTGGACATGGCTGAACAGTGATCAAAAGCTGTCATTCTAGTCAATTAAAATCATTTGACTGTTTTCTAATTCTATCCACATTTATTGAAAGAAGGTGTGGTACATGATCAAATTAAAATAATAGAAAATAACGGAAAACCTCAAAGATCTTCACCACCAACTTTAGATATACATAATTCCCCAGTGTATCAGACTTGGATGTACAATCTTTAAAAGTTTACTTCCACTTGACAACTGTTACTTCAAGAACCACAACTGTTAATGGTATAGTCAGGGTTTTGTCAGTGGCTTAGATTTCTTTTTGTTTAGTGTTTATATTGTGTTTTAAGTATTACTTTGTACGTTTTGTTAATTGTGTTTTTGTATATTAGTCTATTCTGTCTTGTTCGTTAATTTCAGAATACTGTAATTTGTCTGCATTGTTTCCATTTGTTATTTTTATTTCCCTAGAGAAACAGACAATCCTGATGCCACAGCTATGGGATAACCTCCAGCTCCCATCTCTAGTATTATATAAGCTAAGGGTTAAGCACAGCACTAATGTAGTTTATTCTTTTTTTGGTGCTTTTCTTAGATTTTTGTTCATTGGATTTTGTAAGTGGTCGTTTGTAATCTGCATTTGAAGTATGGCATAGTTTAAAAGTTGAGCTATGAATTTGACATTGTTTGGGTTTACCTTTTAGGTATATCATGCATTGATCTAGTTTGGTCTTTTTGATCTTGTTTTTGAATTTTGTTAATAAAACCTTTAAATTATAAAGGTACAGTGTTTTACTTTTTGAGACCTGGGGTTTACATGGTTCCCCCTTTTCCACCTTTTGATATGTATTTTCTCAGTCTGGTCTGTGGTGGCTTGTGCAGGCCAGAAGCATGCTTGTTGAGTTTGGGGCCAAGGTGATTCTTTGTGACTAAGCTGAAACTGGAGTCTTGCAGCCAAGTGTTTTGGAAAAAAAACCTTACCACAGACAGGTTATTCAACTGAAGCTAAACATGTTCGGGCCCAGCAAGTACTTGGATAGGAGGCCATCAAGGAAAAGCTTGGGTTGCTGTTGGAAGAGGTGTTGGTGAGGCCAGCAGGGGGTGCTTACCTTGTGGTCTGAATGTGGAGCCCCATGCCCCAGTGCAGTGATGGGTGCACAGTGCTATTAAAATGGAGCTGTCCTTTGGATGAGATGTAAAACCAAGGTCCTGACTGTCTGTGGTCATAAAAGATCCCTAGGCATCCTGCATAAAGAGTACGGTGTATTTTCAAATGTCCAGGCTAAACTGCCCACCACAGCCTATTCAATTTGTCCCCCTAATCATCCCCTGTCTCTAATTGGTTATCTCTCTCACCACTTCACCACCTAACAGCTAATATGTAGAGAGCATACTGGCACAAAAATGGCTACCGTTTTATCATCTAGGTGGATGCTACACATTAGTAGTGGTTGAAGTGGCTTCCAACTCTGAAGCACCTTGAGTAGTGAGAAAAGCACTGTATAAATGTAAATTATTATCTATACTAATAAAAGGCAAAGCCCTCACTGACTGACTCACTCACTCACTCACTCACTCATCACTAATTCTCCAACTTCCCGTGTAGGTAGAAGGCTGAAATTTGGCAGGCTTATTCCTTACAGCT
>JANRMT010062791.1:26079794-26106046 GCA_026402145.1 Polypterus bichir lapradei
GGCGTCCAGCTCTAAAATGACATATGAGCAAAGACAACTGAATGATTTGATTTGTTATTGCTGAAAAGAACACATTTTATTTATATTTCCAGGTTTTGTTATGCAGCATGTTCATATTTGAATTTGTATAATTTTGACAGGATATATTTTTATGGAGAGCAAAATCTTTTGGGATATTTAAAATCTAAGTTTATTTTTTATATAAAATTACATAAGAGTAAAGAAATTTGAATGTTTGTTCTTTTAACGTTTACTTTATTTCTAACTTGTATAATTTAGACAGGATATATTTTTATGGAGAGCAAAATATTATAAGTTATTTAAGGTTTGAGTTGATTTATTCAGGAATAATATTCCTGTCTGTTTTTACCATTCCTACCAAAGATATTTCTGTTGACTAAATAAAAATTCCTTCTATTTAAAATTTAAATAGAACTTGAACAGATACGATAGTTCATAATATCCACGCAGACTTGCACGTAAGAGCGGGAGTCATCCGTTTTAACAAACAGCGTATTGCAGTGATACGAAATAGCCTGCCCATTTAATTATTTAGGAATGGATAAATAAATTAAGATTTTGTACAAATAATGTTCTTCCTTGATGGATTCTGCCACCCCCAGCAACAGTTGCTCGCACCCCAAAGAGTGTATGTATATATATATATATATATATATATATATATATATATGTGTGTGTGTGTGTATATATGTAGATATGTATGTATATGTTTATATATATGTGTGTGTGTATGTATATATATATATATATGTATTTGTGTGTATATATGTGTGTGTATGTATGTATGTATGTGTGTATGTATATGTATGTGTATATATGTAGATATATATGTATGTATATATGTGTGTGTGTATATATATATATGTGTATATGTGTATATGTATAAATATGTATATATATATGTTTATATGTGTGTGTATATGTATATATATATATATATATATATATATGACAGCAACACTCATCACTCACAACAGTGACAAAACAATTACATTGACAATCATGTTACGTTATTTTCAAAATGTTTCATTTTCTTTTTCATTACTTCTTTAACACACTACTTCTCCGCTGCGAAGCGCGGGTATTTTGCTAGTTATTATTATTATTACTAAGTTATTGTCAGATGGAGGACAAAATATTCACTTCAAATGAAAGTCATAGAGTATTATATCTTCACAAGAAAGTACTAATGTGCTGATGCCATTTGTTTAGAATCAAAGCCGTATGTGAAAAAGGCTTTTCTGTTTTTATGTTCATGACAACAAGGTTGCCAAAGACTAAATGCTGAAAACAGTCAAAGTTTCTGTGGTCTCCAGTTGCTCACAACATTCTTGAGATTAATGCTGAAAACCAGGGTCATCCATCCTACTTACACTATTTTAAGAATTAGTTATTTTATTCAGTTTGTTAGTTTTTTAATATACATGTTGTGATGGGCAGCCATGTCCGCTACCTGGCCGGGATGCCGACAGAGTGGAAGGACCAGGGGAGAGGGTATTGGTGAGGCAATGCCTCTCCTGGGACACTAGGGGGCAACCCTCCTGGACGAATGTGGCACCACGGATTCCCACAGGGCATACTGGGAGCTGGAGTTTGGTGCAGCCCTGTTGGGTTCCGTGGGCAACGCCAGTGGGAGCTGCAGAGCCCTATAAAGGACCTCCAGCATACCTGGGAGTGTTCCAGGTAATACTGATGAGCCACCTGGAACACTCCTGGGACCTCAATAAGAGGAGTCGCCTCACTTCATTCAATGGCCAGAGTCGGGAAGAAGAAGACAAAGCCTGAGGAGGAAGTGGAGATGGATGGACTAGCGGCAAGAAGGGACTGTTGTGGTGCTGGTGTATGTGCACAGAACTGTAAATAAAAATGGGTGTAGTGTGGCAAAACCTGTCCCCTGCTTGTCAGTGTCCAGGTTGGCTTCACAATCTACAGTACATACAATAGTGATGTTTTTAATATGCCCTGTCACAGGGTTAATTGTGCTTCCTAATTCAAACTGGTTATGCACTGGACATGAGTATTAGTTATAAATCCATAGAAACCACCCAAAAAATATTTAATTATGTAATTAAAAAAAATTTTGCTGTATCTTTCCATTAAGCTTTACAAATCATACCCACATGAACAACAAAATTATAAATGGGAAATGCCTCCCAAAAGTATAGGTGTATGTGAGTTCTTGTGATTTAACATAGCCTAAAACCTTTGAGAATCTTTCAGAAGACTGTTCAAAAGACTTTAATTTAAAACATATATATTTTCAAGAGTATATGTTCACAAGAACAGCTATTTTCTTTTACAAAATAAATCACATTATAGTGCAGTTGAACTAACACACTTTTTTTCTGTTATCTTTCTGGCATTGCACATTTTACTTTTTTATGCTCCTTCAGTAAATTTACTTATTTTTTATTAATATCTCCCCTTGTCTTCCCAGGGCAAATTAAAGATGAGTAAGTCATGTTCACAATATATCTTGTATATAAAATACTTTTTTTTTTTTTTTTTTTACTTAAAACACATTATTTAATTAATGTTTCTCCCAGGAGAGGTGTAATTTAGTGTGTTATGATTTAAACGGACGATATGAATGAACTTCTAAAATGCCTAAATAGACAATTTTCTACTCATGAAATATATTACATTTAATAAAGAACAGAGAAAAATAATCAAAACTAGAATTAAACCAACCACAGGAAAGAAACCACACCAAACCAAACAGGAGCTGTAATAATGAAACAAATATTTCTTCAGAATTTCCAGAGAATGATAATTTGACCACAAAAAGCACAAACACTTTCTCAAGAAGAAATCCTGAGTATATCTAATCCAAAACCCACCTTAAGGAAAACAGCTGAAAATAAAAGCCTATAAAACATTCAAAGCTCCGACAGCTTGGCGAAGGCCAGGTAAGCCCTTAGGTGGAATGTTTAAAGACATCAGACTTGCTTGATTGTTCAAGGGTGTAATTGGGGGCCCTGCTCTTGGGAAAATTAGAAGGGCATAGGGAACAACATAACTAACAAATAAAAGAGAAAACCCAAGGTTACTAACAAAACAGAATGGATACAAAATTAAAATATATCATAAAAACAGAAAAATCAAGGAACAATTAACAAAACTAAAACCCAGAATGAGAAATAAACTAAATCCTAAATCCTGTCATGAGTGTGTTTTTGGAAGTGCCTTGAAACTTAAAGATTCTGTAATATTATATCTTTACCTATAGCATCAATGTTTTTTGTAGTGATGATGCGCTGATTGATCGGCTACTGATCAAAACAAGGTGCTTTTCACCCCAAATGACTTCAATCAGTGAACAGTAAATTAGCCCATCTGAAAAAATGATTTTTTCAGAGCCTTCTTTTCTCAGCTTTACGGTAATATATGGTATTATGGTAATTTAGTTGCAATGCTCATATATGTGAAGTATTACAGTATGTGAATACTCCCACGTGTCATTTTGTTGCTGAACTTCCTGTTAAAAGAGAGCACCTAGACGGACTTCAGGAGAGAGTGAAGACAAGAATAGCAGATTTTATACTAAAGAATGTGGAGAATTATACTGAGAAAATGGAATCTGAGGAGTCACCCATTTCAGACCTTTCATTTTGTCTTGGAATTAAAGCAGACACTCCTTGTCTGAATGTGATTGGTGAGTGAGTGAACTCATGTTTAGTACAGCAGCACACATTTTTCATTAGAAAAAGAAGAATTAGCTTAAGAGCAAAATGTGTCCATTTTATGTTTAAACTTGTTAAGTATGTTAGCCTTTTATGTTTTGGTAAACATTAATATTTTATTAGAAATATGACAAGAATTTTTATTTTCTTTTATGGCATATTTATTATGGGATAATATTTCTGTACATATTTCATTAGTTAAAAAAAAGTATATTTAGTTTGTTTATGGTCACTGAACTATAAGCCTATTTGTGGTTTGCAGTTTAACTATAAAAATACCAATTTGATATAGAACACAAGGCTTCTACGTGGCTTCTTATAGAGTAGCTTAGTGAAAAAAAAATATAGGATAAAGGAAACAATTTGGAATCGGCCAGTTCTAGTAACATGAAATTGGTGATCAGTGTCGACCCTAAAAAACCTAATTGTAACATCCCTAGTTTTTATTACTTCATCTCATTGCATTTTGTTGTCAATTTCCTTGCGGGTGCACTCATTTTACATGCTGTTCTCATGGGCAACAACTTGTTTCTCCAGTCAAGTAACGAACGATGGTGGTGTGCACAGACATGCATGAAACATGAAATGCTGGCATTTCAGTTTACAGTAAGTGGTTCATAGCCAATATATTTCCCTGAACCACGGGTGATTGTGAGCCTCACACTCTACTTTGCATTAAAATCTTTATGGCTGTGTTTTGTCAGAAACTGATAATGTCAGAGACTATCACAATGATCTGGTGCCAGTTGAGATAGACCAAGCTCCTGCAGCAGATTGTTATATTGACTTTTTGTGATGTGAAAGTTGCTTGAATCTGCATGACTTGCTAGTCTGTAGCAAAAGAGGGGCATATAATTAGTTAGGTTAATGTTAGAGAAGTATGTACACATAACAAAATGTTATGGTATACAATTGCATCCGGAAAGTATTCACAGTGCATCACTTTTTCCACATTTTGTTATGTTACAGCCTTATTCCAGAATGGATTAAATTCATTTTTTTCCTCAGAATTCTACACACAACACCCCATAATGACAACGTGAAAAAAGTTTACTTGAGATTTTTGCAAATTTATTAAAAATAGAAAAATTGAGAAAGCACATGTACATAAGTATTCACAGCCTTTGCCATTAAGCTCAAAATTGAGCACAGGTGCATCCTGTTTCCCCTGATCATCCTTGAGATGTTTCTGCAGCTGTGGTAAATTCAGTTGATTGGACATGATTTGGGAAGGCACACACCTGTCTATATAAGGTCCCACAGTTGACAGTTCATGTCAGAGGACAAACCAAGCATGAAGTCAAACGAATTATCTGTAGACCGCCGAGACAGGATTGTTTAGAGGCACAAATCTGGGGAAGGTTACAGAAAAATTTCTGCTGCTTTGAAGGTCCCAATGAGTACAGTGGCCTCCATCATCCGTAAGTGGAAGAAGTTCGAAACCACCAGGACTCTTCCTAGAGCTGGCCGGCCATCTAAACTGAGCGATTGGGGGAGAAAGGCCTTAGTCAGGGAGGTGACCAAGAACCCGATGGTCACTCTGTCAGAGCTCCAGAGGTCCTCTGTGGAGACAGGAGAACCTTCCAGAAGGACAACCATCTCTGCAGCAATCCACCAATCAGGCCTGTATGGTAGAGTGGCCAGACGGAAGCCACTCCTTAGTAAAAGGCACATGGCAGCACGCCTGGAGTTTGCCAAAAGGCACCTGAAGGACTCTCTGGTCTGATGAGACAAAGATTGAACTCTTTGGTGTGAATGCCAGGCGTCATGTTTGGAGGAAACCAGGCACTGCTCATCACCAGGCCAATACCATCCCTACAGTGAAGCATGGTGGTGGCAGCATCATGCTGTGGGGATGTTTTTCAGCGGCAGGAACTGGGAGACTAGTCAGGATAAAGGGAAAGATGACTGCAGCAATGTAAAGAGACATCCTGGATGAAAATCTGCTCCAGAGCGCTCTTGACCTCAGACTGGGGCAACGGTTCATCTTTCAGCAGGACAACGACCCTAAGCACACAGCCAAGATATCAAAGGAGTGGCTTCAGGGCAACTCTGTAAATGTCCTTGAGTGGCCCAGCCAGAGCCCAGACTTGAATCTGATTGAACATCTCTGGGGAGATCTTAAAATGGCCGTGCACCGACGCTTCCCATCCAACCTAATGGAGCTTGAGAGGTGCTGCAAAGAGGAATGGGTGAAACTGGCCAAGGATAAGTGTGCCAAGCTTGTGGCATCATATTCAAAAAAGACTTGAGGCTGTAATTGCTGCCAAAGGTGCATCGACAAAGTATTGAGCAAAGGCTGTGAATACTTATGTAAATGTGATTTCTCAGTTTTTTTATTTTTAATAAATTCGCAAAAACCTCAAGTAAACGTTTTTCACGTTGTCATTACGGGGTGTTGTGTGTAGAATTCTGAGGAAAAAAATTAATTTAATCCATTTTGGAATAAGGCTGTAACATAACAAAATGTGCAAAAAGTGATGCGCTGTGAATACTTTCCGGATGCACTGTAGCTACCAGAATTTCCCTGCAAAAACCTTCTCTGGCGACATCATGGCAGCTATCTTATATAAGACTGCAGTGTGTTCACACCTTTTGTCTGGCCTTTTGTCACAAAATCGGACTTATAGACACTCAGGACAACTTTTCGACTCGCACTAACCTGAACCCTTTACAAGTGGTCTTCCAAAATCACCTAATGCACTGTACCTCATAGAGGCTCTCTTGATGATGAACATCTTTACTGGTCTTTGTTTATATTTTTCAGGGGCAGATACAGTACATCGTTTTACTTTTTTTGTACAGTTTTGTTTTTCATAAGTTTGTTATTTATCTCTTTTTCCATCCTTACTTCAACATCAGGATCATAATTTTAACACTGGGGTGATGCAGATGTTTGATACATGCAGATATTTTCCTTTTAATTTTTTTCCTTTGTTTTGTATGCACATTTCATTGCCATTATGAGTGATTTTAAAAGGATAATTTATGCGTTCGTTAAAAATATTGACAATATCAGGAACAAAAATACTCCAAGGCTGGGTTTGTACCTAATGGGTGAACTGGTTAGCATGCACTTTACCTACTCAGCATTTCTTGAATTGCACATTTAATATCATATATTCTGTATTATGCCTGTTTTATATCACTATAATACTACTACAACTCCTACTCCTCCTACTACTATTACTTATTATTATTATTATTATTATTATTATTATTATTATTATTAGTAGTAGTAAATTGAATCATTTGTGGAATTATTGAACATTATAATGAAACCGCTGCCATGCAATGCTGTTTGTTATTTATAGTTTGCAATGATTAGGCAAAAAAAGATTTGAATTTCAGTTATGATTATAATTTAATAATCGTAGTTATAAATATAATATTTTTGTAATTATAATAAAGAACTTCAATAAGTAATCCATCCATCTTCCAAACCTGCTTATCCAGAGCAGGGCTGTTGGATCCTATCAAAGCAAGCATCAGACACAATGCAGCCGAAATCTCTGGACTAAACGTCAACCCACTACAGTGTGAACACACAAACAGATGAATTTAGCATCGACATTCCACCTCACTTGCATTTTTTTATACTGTGGAGGAAACCAGTACTGACATGGGGAGAATATGTAAATTCTATTTTTGGAGCACCCACAATGCAAACCCTGGTCTCCATGTTACAAATCAATAGGTCTAGCACTGCACCATTTATTTAATACTGGTATTCTGTTTGTAAAATTAAACTACCACCATGCAATGAACCTATATATTAATGTTATGCTGTTATATGTGTATATTATTTCATTTGTGGTTACACATTTTGTACATAATTTATATTAATTTATGTAGTATCTGTGGTAGACTGGTAGTTTCTTTGACATCATTTACCAAGAATTCAATGAACAAATATATACCTACAGTCCACATAAAATATGCACATGAATGTGAATATATAAATAAGTTCCTAATTCATTTACAACTGCCATATTACAAGTAAACTGTTACATAGGTAATACTATTATCAGAGAGTAAACAGAAATAATCCTACATACTTTGATGCAAGCCCCAGTCAGTATAAAGACTGGCCAGGGAGTGGTGGCACAAATGCTAGAGTTGGCTCAGGGTGGTGGTGATGACAATCTCTGAGGAAGACAAACAGAGGTGAAGGTAGACAATTAAGATTATAAATGTTTTGAGGGGAAGAGGGGCTGCACCAGGGATCTGTTATAAGTCTGTTTCTTTCCATGTTGCAGTTTGTGCTTTTGTCATTTCTTAAAAATGATTTGCCACTTTATTGGTACAGTATTGTTGTTCATTTATAAAAGCCATAGGTCACTACCAATAGCTAAGATTTTTTTCTTGATTTCTGAGGGCATAACACTAATACATTTCTAAAAAAAACACCTAATTTTCAGCAATTAGTTTATTTTCAGCACCCTTACAAGAATTTTACAAAATAATGAGCAAACTACAATGGATCTCTGCCAACATTCGTCTTTCTAAACCGTTAGCCAGTTGTTGTCATATTCACCATTTTGAGTGAGATCAATAGACAAAGCATCAGTTGCCTTTATTGCTGTAGGATTTGTGGTAATGTATAAAACTGTATAGTTAAGTAATACATGCAGAAGAAAATCATTATTATGTTGACGTATAAATGCAGAGGATAGTTCTGAATGGCCAATGCAGAAATTTAGCAATTCATGAAATGTGTATTTTTTTTAAATCATTTGTTCTAGAATGCCTTTCAAATGTAGGAAATAATAGCTTATCATTTTAACCATAATGCGATGTTCAAAATAAAGGCATGTGTCACTTTTGTGATAATACTTCCATCTGTTCATCTTCTGAAATTCACTTTTTCCAGCACAGGCCTTTGATGGAACTCAAGCCTATACTTAAGTCTCAATATAGTTTTTGCATCATCACATTAATACAGCAAATTTGGAATTTACTGTATGTTTAAACATCTGTACCTTTTTGCATAATGGACTTGTACTTCATAAACAATAACATGATCTTAAATGAATTCTTTGACATGTACTGTAAATACGCTTAAAGACCTTTATCAGCTTCTCATCCCTTTCATGTTTTCTATATGAAAAGCATTTGAGAATTAAAAAAAAATGGTGAGTTCAGTGTAGTATGGCTAAAATATCCCCTGTGTATATCAAATTATAAAAAAAAAAGCTAAGTGAGTCAATATGACTCAGAACGTGAAAGATGCGTTTACTCTCTAAACATAATAGCAGTGCTAAGGGAGACATGCAAAAAAGGATGAATTAAACAGGGAGATAAAAAAGTAGACTGTAATTATTCCCTTAGATTGAAGATGAGATTAATTATGGTCTCAAGGGCGATAAAGACAATTAGCTTAACAGAGGACAGTTGAAGTATAAAAAGAGTACACTTATGTAGAAAACAGCCAATTTGATAAAATGTGGCTTGCTTTCTTTCTAATTGCCATACCACTGAGTCAGGAATTTTTACATCCTCTTCCTTTTTAATTTCATCAGTGATGGATTTACTATGTTCATCATTTTGACTAACTTCCACACTTTTCGCTTAAAGTGGTATTTCATCTATTTTGCAAAGTTTCTTAATTTTTTTCTTAGTCTCAAGAAACATTTATGGAAGAGGAGCAGCATGAGGTTTCAATTTAGATGGGTGTGCTGTAGATGTTTTAACTGACCAAGACTAAATCTGCAATCACATTTCACCTCATCTAGCTAAACTACACAAATTCACTTGTTGGACACTGAGTCAAAGCTACTGACTTAACATCTGTCAACACCTATATCTCAGAATACCTAATTGCCTTCAGAACAGATGCTAAATCCACAAGACAAACAAATATTTGTACAAGCAACCAATTACTTTTAACCCCATAGCCAACACTGCAATAAACTATATACTGTACCAGTGAGACTCATGTCCAATTGGACTTTTTGGCATGAGCATTGAGGTGGTGCCATACTAGCATTGTCCTCTATGTGTGCAGACTTCTCTAATGTAAACATTAACTTACCTAACTAACCATATCTGCTTCTCTTTTGCTAAACACTAGTTTATGGTTTATGTTTAAAAATTGGTGGAACATGCAGATTTACAAGCATTTAATGTAACAAAAATTAAACAATGGGATGCTGGTGCCCCTTCCATCTCAACTGGTATCACATCAGTGTGATACCCTCCGACATTGTCATCACTGACAACATTTTACAGTATAGATTTAAACATTAAGTGAACTGAGAGACTCACAACCACAAGTTACAATAAAATGGAAACAATACACAGTCTGCATATGTTGCATAACTTAAATTGCACACGACTGTCTGTTAGAGCCACTTTAATTGCCAGAAAACAATTAAAAAATGATTTTTCACATGCATTCCTGTTTTGTCTGCACTAGGATTCAGCACTTCTTTAAAACAAAAGCATTCACAAAGTGGAAGGAGAACATGTAAGCTTCCTCTGTGTTTTTTCAGCCCTCCTCAACACTGGATGAACATCAAGATGCAGTGTAGAGTCTTGTGAATGATGCATTGCTGGCATTGATCTTCTTTCTTTTTTTTGGAAGCTACTAAGGGAGCAAAGGTGGCGGACTTTTCATATCTCTTTGATGGTGTATGCTGCATGGCTTTGACTGGTGTGGACCACCCATGCTGGCACCGCAAGCTAAACCCGACACATTTTTATTTTCTTTTATCCTTGTGGGAAACACCCTCCCCATTTCCCACAAGCCCAGCACACTCCAAAGCACCAACACAGACAATACAATAAGTCTTCCTTCACTCTATTCCTTCTCTTCCACTCTTCAGGTCAAGCTTAATCTTCCTCCTCCCAACTC
Source organism: Polypterus bichir lapradei (assembly GCA_026402145.1). Taxonomy (NCBI): domain Eukaryota; kingdom Metazoa; phylum Chordata; class Cladistia; order Polypteriformes; family Polypteridae; genus Polypterus; species Polypterus bichir. Next base: position 26,090,355 of record JANRMT010062791.1, read on the forward strand.
TGGCTTTCCGATTAATGGCTGCTGGCTCCTTTTATACTGCACTAGGAAGTGCTCCAGGTGCTTGATGACTCATTTTCGACAGCACTTCCAGATGTGGCGGAAGAACTGCCCATAAGGGCTCAGTAGCTGCTGTTGCACCACCCCCTGGCGACGCCTCCAGATCCCAACAGGGCTGCAAACTCCAACTCCCATGAAGCCATGCGGGAGTCCGAGGCACTGCTGCAACCCAGGGGGTTGTCATCTAGTGTTGCAGGGAGGTAACGCTCTGGCCATGTTTGCTCCCCCGGTCCTTCCAGTGTGGAGGTGTCCCAGCTGCAGCTTACACTGGGAATAGCTCAAATTGGAAGTGCAAACATGAAATAATAAAAAAAATAACAGACAAACAGACCATCATCATGTCAATACAGCTGATGACCTTCAAAACCCCTTCGCTAAATTGGAAAGTTCAGGTTGGATATGCACATATGAGGATAAAGAACACTGCAGGACCAATTAGTCCTGCCAAGAACAGGCTTGCAGTACTCAGCAAGAAGAACATTTCACATGCTACAAGAACCAATATTTTTCTATATAAGTAATTGTATTAAACATATGATTGAAAATTAGAGAAAATAGTTTTAAAAGATAAAAATACTACTACTAATAATATATTAATAATAATAAATTTTATTTATATTGCGCCTTTCCCATGCTCAAGGCGCTTCACAGAGTATCATAAAGAATATGTAACATTGAATACAGAAGTTTCCTGAATGGAACATTAAAAACAGATAAGATACAAGATATGAACGGCATTAAATAGAATAAAAGACAATAACCCAGAGTAAAATACTAAATTCAATACTAAAAGAAAAGCTTAGCAAATAACATCATTTGTGATGTAACACTCACACACAAATTATACTGAGCATCTGGACAGAGAGGAAGACTCAAAGGGGAGGCAGAATGTCAGTTTAAGCTAAAAGCCTTCCTGAACAGATGAGTTTTGAGTTGTTTTTTAAAAGAATGAATGGAGTCAACTGATCTAATTAATGTCGAGATGTCATTCCAATGTCTGGGTACTATACAGCTAAAGGCTCTGTCACCCATAGTGTGATGCAGGTTAGTGTAGGGCATAGCAAGATTGCCAGAATCAAAGGACCTTAGTGGGTGAACAGGAGCATAGCGATGGAGAAGGTCACTAAAGTATTCTGGTGCAAGGCCATTTAAAGCTTTGTAGGTTAATAATAGAATTTTATATTCAATCCTGTAAGACACAGGGATCTAGTGTAGGCGAATCAGGATGGGTGTTATGTGCTCACTGTTGCTGGTTCAAGTAAGGACTCTTGCAGCAGAGTTTTGAATCAACTTGACCTGTGATATAAGATTAGAAGTGGCACCTGCCTGTAGGGAGTTACAATAATCGAGGAAAGTGATAAAAGAATGGACAGGCTTCTTAGCATTACAAAAGGAGAGGAATGAACGAATATGGGATATGTTATGGAGGTGAAAGTAGGAAACTGTCTTAATGTGGTTTATGTGGGTGGAATAAGAAGGGGAGAAATCAAGAATGACACCAAGATTCCTTGCATTAGAAGAAGGTCTGAAGAGATCACTGTCAAGAGTGACTGAGAAGGAGGTAATTTCCTTAAGTTGTGCTTTAGTGCCAATTTGCAGGAGTTCAGTTTTGTTAGAATTTCTGCTCCAACCAGGTTTTAATATCACTGAGGCAAGTTGTGAGCTGAGAAAGCCCTGATGAAGTTTCACTTTTAACATTGAAAAAGTGTTGAGTATCAACTGCATCAAAACAAAGTATTGTTATAAACATTTTAATAAGTTAAATTACTGAGAGAGCCTAATTACTTATTTTGCACAGCATCTGGTGGAACTCTGCCCAACAAGCTGTTAATGCAGAAACGCCACAGCTCTAAATTATATGGATGTACTGTATTCAGATATACAAATTGGTTCAGGAATAACACTGTAAGCCTTATACCGCACTTTTCAGTAACTTCGAAATAACGTTGCACTTCAAAACATCATCAGTTGTAAACCAGGATTTCAGCAATTCAGCAATGTCAGAAAGTCTGGAGAAGTGGGCAGTTTGATTTTTTATGTAGTTAGCTGTCTCACGTATTCCTTAAATGTGCCAGGAAAATACAATCATTGGGTCTCATTGGCTCACAATGAAAGGATTACAATACAATCCATTAGATGATCAATCGTGCTAGAGTCTTACTTCTCATACTGAAATAAAGTAATACTTCTTTTGCCTTGTTATATATGAACATCTGTTTAGGCACTTTAAGCTCTTCTTCAGTGTAGAGCAGTAAATCAGAATAAATGTCAAACTAAGGTTGAAGACCAATGATTTATTTCTTCCATTGGAGAAATGTTCTTCATGCACTAACCCCCAGTCTGACTATAATCCTCTGGAATCCTCTTGAATGCTTGAATCCTCTTTAATTGATTTTACTGTGTTACATCAAATGCTTAAGTTAATTTTTCCATTTATATATATCCAATTTTTTTCAATTCTAAATTTCAGATTTTTTTTTCATAGCCTTCTCATCCTAGTATCTGTCAAAATAATACAAGGGAACCAGGACATTTTTAATTTGGTTGAACTGCTCATTTATTTGTGAAGCACTTTCACAATGTTTAGAATATATTAGAGTATCACTTTCTAAATGTTTAGAATATAAACATTTAACAGAATATTAAACAGAATATGGACAGGGGTGGGGATCGATCTGTTCTTAATTTTTCTCTTTGTAAAAACTTGATTGCTTTGTATGGATTGTAATAAAGTTAATTAAAAAAAAAAAAGAATATATTAGAGTATTGGTAGAATTACATGATGCACACTGTACTCTACAAATACTACATATCTGTCTTTTAAATCACATAATTGGAGAAAGGCAGGATATGAGAAGACAAGATACAATGCAGAAAGCGGAAATGAGTCAGTTAAAAAGGCAGGAGTTGATCAATCAGAAACAGGTACAGTTGATACATTTAAAATTCTTTATCAGTTTTTTTTTAGAATAAAGGAGTCTTTTTTTTCCTGAATTAAAAGTGAATACAAGGAACATTATTAACCCCTATCCATATATAAGATGTCACCACCAATTATGTAGGAGCTGATGCATGTGTAGAGCCAACGACCAGTGTGTGATAAAATAGTTACATGACAGGAAAAAAGAAAGCAGAAACAAATACATTTTTTAGGATTCAAAGAATAAAAAAACTATAAAACGTACTAAGAATGTGCAGAACCTATCACGGATTACCACCTAATGTGAATGCTTTCATTACAATTCAATAATAAACATTTTTCATTTATTGGTAATCACCAGATTGTAATGCTGGATCCAGTTCTTAAAAAAAGATAAAACTTTATACATAGCTAATGCTTTAACTAAAGATGCTTGATGCAAAGCTCAAATTTCAAAAATAAGTTTTTATACAAAGTGTTGATAAGTAAGAAGCACTATAAATAGAAGAAAGTAAATTTACTAATATGTCCTGTTTAAATCTTTTTTTCAAACATTCCTGTTAGTAGGATTTTTTTAGAAAAGTTTCTTCTGTTTAGTTTTACATATTATTGATCTATATAAAATCTATGTTTTGACTTTACCATTTAATTAAATAATATTTTAGGCAGCATCAATAGATAATCCACCTTAATAAAAAGGTAACTTTCTGTGTATCTGTGTCAGTCTGTTTGCTATGCCTGTTTTGTGAGATTTGTAAAAGCAGTGGTTATGCGCCATCTATTGGAATGAAAAATGCAATGCATTATACTACTACATGCGTTACAAAACACATTCTAATAAATCGTGTACTTCAAACGTTAATGCTGAATATGCTGAGGTCTACAGTGATTACTTAGATTTCAACCAATCTTAGATGGGTAGCACAGCTACCAATAGACATAATTTCATTGCTATAACTTAACATTGCTATCATAATTAATATTTGAATATGTACTGCTATGACGCAATTCGCTTTTATACATATGCTTGCTTACCATATAATAAAATTTGGTGCAAAAGAAAAAATTCTCAACTGACAGTGCTGAAGCTGAGTCATCAAGAATATGGCTAAAATCTACAGTCAGTATTTGATATCTTGTTGTAAGGAAAATGAGTGATTGAAGCATGCATAGTTCTGTTTACTGCATGGTCTTTGCTCTTATTTAGTTATTAAAACTAAATAATACATACTACTCAACTTTTCTCAAAGTGTGATGTTGACTGTTGTTGACACTCACCCTGAATCTGTTAATATCATTATTGTTACCGTTGCCCAGCACATATGGTATGAAAATATTTCACAGTTCTGGAGAGAAGGGAGTAACAGTTAAATTGTCTACCATCCAATTAATTTAAACTCCTTAAATGCAGGACAAAATAAAAAACATAACTGTTTCAAAATTGTCAACAGAAACGTAGAGTGTTGTCACATGAGGTATGGTTTATAGATTCTGGATAATAATATCTTAAAAAATAAACTGGCTCAGTAGCATGTTTGTGTAAAAACATTTGTTTATATATACTCTTAAACGTTGCTCAATCAGACCAATTTTACAAGTCAATGAAGGACAAACAAAGTAATTAACTGTATAATACAATCATCACAACAAACTTCACTTTATCTTCCACTCTGAGGTCCTGAAATATCATCGCTACACTATACTACATATTGTCAAGCATATGGGTGTAGTGTGCCTTTTACAGGTACCAATCTGACAGGTGCACAGATGAACTCAGTCTCTAACATGTTTTCTTCATCTTCCCTCAGACCTGAAGGCAGTGATCCTGGCGCAGAGAAAAGAAGCTGTGACCTCCGTCTTTGTTCCCACCTCTTCTAGTCCTATGGTTTAAAAGCTCCCCTCAGGAGGACAATGCCATTATTATTGAACCGACCATGGAGGATTTCACATTGGTGTTGGTAGAATCTGTGATTTTTTTCCCATGTCTTTTCTCTCAAATGATTTGCCATTAAAGAGCTGTTTTCTAGTACCCCAATTCTTTCTATATGCCCTTTCTCTACCACATAGAGACATTGATACACCTCTGTGTTATGGGGTTTATAACCACATCTTCCCTATTGGAAATTTACTACTGCACATTAATCTTTTATAGTATATACTTTATATAAATTTATAAAACATATAAAAATGTAACTACATAATACATAATAATTTCATGTACTGTACCTATAGGAATGATTATAATCACTTGCACTACTTTAACAAATGTTTTATGCATACTTCTTTTTAACCCTCCCAAATGTCTTCTCCTCTTACAGCAATTGAAACATAAATTGAATTCTCAAGCTATGCAAGCAATAACAATTTGCAGTTACTCTATAGAGAAATGCTTAAAAAAACAAACACAATAGAAATGCAAATTAATTAACAAAAAAGTAAATGACTCTTTTCTGTATATGAGAATGGAAGAGCAAATATAAATATGTATAAACACATTGTCATGTCTCGGCCAGGGACTGAGCCAGAATCCTCACCAATCTGGGGTTAAAGTTCGTGTTTCATTCATTTTTTATTCTTTTTATGTTGATTATGTGCATCTTTTTTTATGTATACAAGATACCTGTGGTATGTTCCACATATTTTGTGGCTGGTCACCCAAGAGGCAGGGCCACCTGCCAATCATTGCCAGGCCTTCTGCCCAATAAAACTGGAGGGTCTCTCATGGGACTTGGTGAGTTTTTTGTGTTTCTTTGATTTATTGGATTTCTGAACCCTATTGCTGTTTTTGATCTTGTTATGGATTTCTGTATTAGGGCCTTATTTGAATGGAGTACATTTTGATTTAGGCAGCTCCATTTTGTCTATTGTGCTCTATGGAGCGTCATTCTTGTTAAAAAAATGTAAGTGGAAATAAACCTTTTTATGTTTGTAAAAAACATATTCCATTGTATCTAGTTGTAATTTGGCAGTATACGTACCTCTAGTGGGCATTTCTGGAAGTGTTTTTGGAACTTTTGGACCCCTAATTCATGACATGCATATCTTGCATTTTTGCAATGCATTTTGATATGCTGTCAGACAGAAAATTATTTTTGAGAAACTTAGTATATGCAACTTTATTTGTGTTTTCACCATAAAACTAATTTATATTGACTCACAATATTAACCTGTTGTGCAGATGATTCAACCTTTTATCACAAACAAAGTACATTAAATCCATGAAAGAACATGGCAAAGTTCTAAAAATATATGTAGTAGCTGTGACATCTGGAAACTTGTTTTGCTTTCTGTAAATTTAGGGCATTTTGCTAAAAGCCTCTACATGTGTGAGCTGAAAAGATTGCTTTTAGGATGACTTTATGAGTTGTGAGAAAGCAAACACTTCTGTAAATGGTTAGTGGCAGGTAAAAATTAATCCGAAGGACATGGCTGAGTTCAAAATGTGTAGTAGCTGCACAAAATGTGACATTTGGATATTTCTCTGCAAACATTTTTACTTTTTGTAAAGTTATGGCATTATGCTAAAAGCCTTCATATTCCGGAGCTGAAAAGCTGACATTTAGAACATTTTTATGGTGAACAAAAAAGCACCCTAAATGAATTAGAAAATCCAGTGATACCAATGGTGGATCAAAACTGACCCAAAGGATATGGAAGTGTTTAACATGAGTAGTAATTGTACAAAAAATATGACATTTAAAAACATTTTTGCTTTGCGTAAATTTGGATCACTTTACTAAAAGCATTTACATTTCTGAGGTGAAATGATGGGTTTTTATGGGAGTTGAACAACCAAACTTCCCTAAATTCAGCATTAAAGTCAATGGTTGGTCAAAACTGACCCAGAAGACATGACCAGGTAAAAATTATGGGATATTTAACTTGATTTTACTTTTCATTACTTTGGAGAAATCTATGAAAAGTCACAAAGTTTCACATAGAACAGAAAAAATGTAGGGTTCTTTACTGATTCCAAATACATAATTTAGTCACATTTGACCTTAAGACGTTGAGGGAGTTAAACAACAGAAAATTTAAGGAATATATTTCTTAGTAAGCAATATGTCACTTCTCCTCACATTACGGGAATTAGCAGTGTGTTGCCTAAAATCTTTCCTTGTTGTAGTGGAAGTGAACTCGTCTGGGATCAGCAGAAGAAAAACAGTTGCATAATTTACTCAGAGTGCAAGAAAGTGATTTGGGTCCACAGGAAAAAACTCCAATGTTGCTGCTGAAATAAAGCAAAAAAGTGGTAAATGTAGACTTTTATTATATTATTGGATCATACATAGACACAAGACAATATCAGTGCTGTTATTTGACTACACAAAAGCCTTCCAAACAGTAGTTCACTTCAAATGAGTTCATTTTTGTGCACAGTTGACCTTGGAGTTATCATTGTTTTCTCTGCCAAAAGAGATATGGCTCTTTGGCAGAATGGCACAGAGCTGAAAAATATAATCATATCTTTTTTTTTTTCAAAGAATTTCTCTTTATAACACAAAGTATGAAGTTTGGCAGCCATTAACACCTGGGACAACATCATAGGGATGATCAGCATGCCACAGCCTTAATAAGTACTGTGACAATATTTCATTTGTTTGCACATTATATCTGTTTGTTTAGCTAAAGAGGATTTAGATAAAAGAGAATATTTATATTTTTCTTTATCGTCATCTAAAGTAAACATTAAATTCTTTCTTGTTTCTTTCATTTTCTTTAGTATAATCATGTCCTCTTCAAGTCTGTGGTTTTCAATTATTTTTAAGTGTAAAAATGAATGTCTTGAAAATGCATATAAAAATAAAATCGACGAAATTTACATTTTTTTAAATTCAGCTGATGTCTATTAGTATGATGACTGCATCTAACATGATTTTCTGTATACTTGTTACTTGATGACTTTTTTTACGGCTCCAAGTCAAGTCATTTATTTATATGCACATTTAAAAACTACAGGAGTTGACCCTAACTCCTTTTCAGTTAAATACAATTAAATAACAAATACTACATACGTTGTAACATTTATAAATAAAACAATATACAGTAGTAGAATATACAATAAAATAACCTGAAAATGTACATACAAGAAGTAAGAAAATAAAATTTTAAATAAAATTAATGTAAATGTAATACAATAAACAACAGATTAAGAAGAAGAGGGTAGAATTTATTAAAATGAGATTAAAAGTAACATATTAGTGGACTTGACAAAAACCCTAGGAGAACCTCTAAATGAAAAAAGTTGGGTCTTTAATTTAGATTTAAACTCATCAATAGAACAGCAGGACTTAAAGTTGGACAAGAGACTATTCCAAAGTCTGGAAGCAGCTACAGAGAAAGAGACGAGAGTGAGGAACTGAGAGGAGCTGTTGTGAGGATGACCTAAGTGACCGGGAGGCTGAATATGGAAATAGCAGATTTGAAATGTATTGAGGGGCTAATTCATTGAGTGCTTTAAAAAAACAAGTAGCCACATTTTAAAATCAACTCTGTATTTCACAGGCAACAAGTGCAAATGAGCTAGAACAGGAGTGATACGTCGTCTTATCTTTGATGCAGTTAAAAAAGTCTAGCAGCTGCATTCTGAATCATTTGAAGGCTAGAAAGTATGGAATGGGGCAACCCCATATACAGGGAATTACAGTAGTCAAGCCGAGAGGAGATAAATACATGGCTAACTATTTCCAGGTTCCCATGAAATAAAATCGTCTTTAACTTGACTATAGTTCTGAGATGATAAAAGCTGCCCTTTACAACACTGCTGACTTGTTTATTAAAATTCAATGAAGCAACCAAAAACACACCAAGGTTTTTAACCTCATTATGCAAATTTACGAACAGTGGACCAAGTACGCTGTTAAGAGTTTGGGGGGCCAAATATAATGACTTCAGTTTTGTTTTCATTTAGTTGAAGGAGGTTCCTTGCCATTCAGTATTTAATATCATTTAAGCAATTGCAAAGGTTCTTCAGATAGAAGGTGCTATCAGCTATAACTGGTAGGTAAAACTGTGTGTCATTAGCATAACAATGATACAAAAAAAATTATTTTTTGGTGATAGAGCCAAGGGGTAGCATGTATAGTGAGAATAAAAGAGGCCCTAAACTCAAACCTTGGGGAATGCCACATTTAATGGCAGTGGAGGATGAGGAACAGTTACCTATTCTGACAGAGAAGCTTCTTTGTTTCAGGTAGTAGGTAAACCATTTTAACACTGTGTCCTGTAAACCAACTTCTGCCTCCAAGCATTTTAAAGGAATATCACAGTTGATTGTGTCAAAAGCTGCACTAAGGGCTCCAGTATTTCAGCTACTGTATGTGTAGAATGTACAAGCTCTCTTTATGTCTACAGATGTCATGTTTTTTCCTGGTCCTTTTCATCTATAAAATTATGCATGTTAATTTGACTGGGCTATAATTCAAACAATATTGAGCTCTAGAGTAGCTGTTTTGGGGTTGCTTTACTTTTACTTTTGAGATGCCAGTTGCAGAGATGCTCCTTGGGACAAGTGCCTTGTCAAGTGGATCAGAGAGTAGCATTCTGATAAATGAGGCCTGTAATTCTTGAACAATAATGAAAATCTGATGCTTAGTTTCAGCACAATGGCAATGCATCAATGAGCAGAGGTCGTCAGTCTCTCCTTAAGGCTTTCCTTGTTGGTTTGGTTTCTTATGAGACTTCTGGGGGACTCTACATCCATACTCTGGGTGTGTGGGAGTCTGCTTATAGAACTGATCTACACTTTAAGTCAAGCATGCAAAGCAAGATTACCATTTTCTTAGCTAGCAAGTGGTGGTGAACATTTGGCCTGTTGAGCTGTAAATATGGTTGGATTGAGTCAGAGAGGATTTACTCAGATCAGGTAACAATAATACATGGAAATTAAATACAATGTTTTTGATGAAATTGAGGAATCAAACATGAGACACCAAAACAAGGCTCTGATACACATGGAATTTAAAAAAGTGAAGAAACCACATCCGACATCCTGAAGCAGTAAACTCAAGTGTCCCCTGAAACAGAGATGTTCATTTGATAATTGAAAGTCACTTGCAAATTATCAAAAAATCAAGGAATTAGTATTTATGCTTCTGTGAAATGATGTTCATGATTACATGAGAGATACCCCTTCAGTCTCAGCTTTTAAATCTGAGCTGAAGACTCACTACTATAGCATTGGCATACCATGATTAGAGCTGCTCAATAGGCTGTTTGTATTGCAATTTTTGGACATCTGTCGAAAAATAAAACCTTAATAGTCTTTATGAACTATTTTGACCCTTCTCTATTCATTTCTTTCTCGTTGGTATCTTGTTATAGCACTTGGTACCCTGTTTCATTGCCAAGCAGCAATTCTTGGCCATGAAAAGTGACAGCAGAGATACTGGGAGTTTTAGGATTCCACAATAATATGAATTGATCTGCTTCATATTACACTGGCAGGTACTCGTGAGGAATGAAAAAAGGCTTCTGTTTTGTAGGAATGTTGTTTACTGGATTTTTTGTTTTCCTGTCTTCCATTGTCAATTGGTCATAATTCAATTATACATTCAATAGACTTCATTTTATTCTGATTTGTTTATGTTAATCATTTAACTCTGTTTTACTGTGTGTTTAATATGTGTGTGTTTAAGTACATTGTTTTGTATAGCTTAATAATGTACTGTTAGTACATTATGGCTGCAAATACAGTATGAGTGGGCACTCCTGTCAGAGAATAGTACCACACAAAATTTATAAACTTGAATAGGATAGTTGTGCTGTGAAGTTAAATTAAAATATAAAAGAAATGAATCGTTTTTTTCTTTGATACTACAATTTTAGCTGCATTTGTATATAATGTACACACTTTGTTGAGGGACACTTATTTTTGAAGGATATTTGTTGAGATATCATTGACATATCTTGAACAGATCATGCTGTACACAGTTTTAAAATTTTCTAAATCTCCAATTGAAAAGTATTGGCAATCTTGCAAAGTCATCAATCCTAAAACAAAGAAGCATTATGTGTAACTTTAACATCAAATTAGATTATTGTTTCAATTTTACCTTGACAACAGGTATACCAACTTGTATATTTTCCTCTTTTTCACTTCCAGAAGACATTACTGATGGCAAACAGATCTCCGTTTAAAGATAATGAAACACCAGGGGCCTCATGTATAATGCTGTGTGTAGAAATTACACTAAAACATATCGTATGGACAAAAGTGGAAATGTGCATAAGCACAAAAAAATTCAGATGCACAAAACTGTGCATAAGCCAATTTCCACGCACTTCTGCTCCATAAATCCCAGTCGGCGTGAAAAGTAACACGTGCCTGCCACCCTACCCCGACTCCTTCCAGAATTACGCCTCTTTGAACATGCAAATCAATATAAATTGCCTCTTACGTTCAGTGTTTTGTGAAAAGACAATTGCAAAAGCACAGAAAAAAAAAACTTCGGCGAATGCAAAGTGGAGGCAAGGAAAAGCGTACTATTTGTTTGCTTAAGCAGTGTTATAAGCAACAAAAGGAAAGTGATGGAGTGATACAGCATGGCGGAGACACTCGAAAGTTCAAGTTCAGAAAGTTGCATAGTACCCGAGTCGTAGCCTACTGTCAGAGTGTCATACAGAAGCTGATTAGGGTACAGAGAAAAGAAAAAAAATTAGAGAAACAGTAAAAAAAAAAGAAACCAGGTTGAAATGTAGACTTTAATCTTGAAATTTCTGTCGTAGTTCATTTTGTCATTAAAGTTAAATGTAAATTTCATCTTAAAATCGATGTTGAATTTACTAGAATTTTTCAAGTCCTATTGTAACCCAGTCATTATTTACTACGTGCTTCTTAAAAAGGCTTTCTCTTTCATAGACAGGAGCACGCAGTCACTGATCATGATTACATTCATGATATTACAGCTCTTTGAACATTTTAGAACAGTAAGATGTATACTTAATATAACTGTCATGATGAAATGCATTAAAGCATTTATTAAACATGTGGGGGCACAGTGGCAGAGTGGTAGCGATGAGTTGGTGGCCCGTCCAGAGATTGTTCTTGTCTCCCCCGTTCAGGAATTGTTCCTGCTTCCCGCAAAATACTTGCTGGGACATGCACGACCCGGATTGGAGTAACTTAATGCAGCAGTACTGTCTCTGTCAAACGTACTAACCCCCAATTCCTGTCCTTCCATTTTCTATCTCCACATACCCAATTGCCATTCAATGAGCTCTGTAATAAAAGTAAATCCAGCTGTAAGCTTAGAACGTCTATTCTTCAAAACATTTATTGAACATTGAAAAATATTCATTATACATGTTTAATTATTCCATCCATCCTGGGTCATGCCAGTCCCAGCAAGCATCAAGCGCACGGCAGGAACAAGTCCAAATAGACTGTGGCATGGCTGAGTAGAATCCATGCAGATGTTTGTGGTTTTCTTTAGGCAGCGTGCACCATAAAATGTCCTAAAGGGCTGGAACCTGTATCCCAATAATCCTCTGCGCTCTCAAGACAACCCGCCGCAGAGCTTCAACAATGGGTTGAAATACTCTGAGTGGTGCACTGACAGTAACAACACTAAAGCAGCTATGGTATTTAGAATTGTTTGTTCATTCCATGCACCTTTATATTGTTACAGAATGGGTACAATCAAGTGAATTAAATTTGTAAATGATATGCAGTTAATTTCAATATATGTGATAACTCCTGTGTCACTGATGTGAATCTGAAAAAAAAGGAAGCCAACACAGAAACAGTAGCAGTGTTTTGATGCTGGGCGCTGCCAGTGTGCAAAACTGAGCAGAAACATGCATACACAATGGGGTAGGCTGCTGTGAGAATGTGCTTCACGGCAAGTTTAGTTTTTATACATTGCGATGTGAGCGTGGAAATGGACGTATGCAACATTTTTGTGTGTCTGCACCATTTATACATGAGGACCCAGAAGATTGTGTGTGAGGGTAGGAAGTTACCTAGCATAGAAACCTCGGTATCAGTGGATTATAGGGCTGGGCGATATATCAAAAATTTATCGTTACCGAAATTTATGACTCTCATCGACGTCATTTTGCCCATGTCGGTAAATTCGGTATTTTAAAAAAAAAAGAAAAGGCATGTGCAGGTTGGCGATGTTCATGTCCCTTTAAGACGCTGTGCTACGTTACAGACTTGACGGGGTGGAGTCACATGACTCTACTACCTGTAACAAGACGAGACACGGGTGAACAAATGGAGGACGATTTAAATGTTGAAGCAGCAGCGACGAAGGTAGAGCTGGTGGAGGAGGAAGAGGAGACGCTTGTTAACAAAAAAAATGCATCATCAATCGTTTGGCAACATTTTGGATTCAACAAGGATGATATTGATCAAAAAATTGTTAAATGTAAACTCTGCAAAAAGACTGTTGCGTCAAGTCAAGGTAACACAACCAACCTCTTCCACCACCTGCAGCACAACCATGTGATTCAATTCGAAGACATAAAAAAAGCTCAAAGCGAGAAGAGATTAGGAGGACCAGCAAAAACGTCTTCCTCCACCAGGCAGCGGTCAATAACCGAAGCATTTGCTAGTACTCAACTATATGAGCGAACTTCAAAAAGATGGCAAGAAATCACAAATGCTATAGGCTACCACATAGCAAAAGACATGGCTCCTATTGCTACAGTGGAACGCAACGGGTTCAGACACTTCATGAAAATAATTGACAAGAGATACGAACTCCCATCACGAAAATATTTTTCAAAAACTATCATTCCCAGCATGTACAGCACAGAGAGGGAAAAGGTTGCTGCTGAATTGAGATACGTTAAGCACGTTGCAGCCACATCCGATCTCTGGTCCAGCCGCACAATGGAGCCGTATATTAGTCTCACAGTTCATTACATCGACAACAAATGGGAGCTGCGTACCAGAGTGCTCGAGACGGCCTATTTTCCATCTGATCACACGGGGGAGATGGTTGGACAGGGGTTGAGAGCGATGCTGTTTGCATGGGACATCAGTGAAGAGGACCTTGTTGCTATAACAACTGACAACGGCCCAAATATTGTGAAAGCTGTCAAGCTCAATAAATGGACACGGGTGCAATGTTTTGGGCACAGGCTGCACCTGGCAGTCGGTAAGTGTGTACATCTTAATATATTTGGGTGGTGACATCTGGTGTGTTTTAAAGTGACTTTAATTCTGTGCGTCATATTCAAAATTGAAAGTATTAATGTTTGAATAATGTTTATATAGGCATAAAAATACTTAAGACTGCTGAGCAGCAGTGTATCCAGAAAGTTTTTACAGAAGACTTATTGTGAGCCAGTGTTGATCATGTTGTGCTGTGAAATGTAGCAAAATACATGATTTTTAAAATGTTTTATTACTGTGCCAACCCTTTTTAATTTTGTAAATATGGTCTGAGAGGTCTTATTTAATTCTTACTTTATTTTGCTTGCTTTATTTGAGAATTAGACCATGAATTGGGGTGATGTTGGGTGTGAAGATTTGGATAGATATTTAAAATTTATGCCTTTTTTCAGTTTTTATTTTCAAGACTTTTTTTTATAACTTGGCAGTCCCTTTGTAATTTTTCAAATTTTGGTAGAAGTGAGAAGTGTTATTGTTGCATTCAAGTACATCCAATAAAGGTAAATGTAATATTTTTAGTAGCTAAAATCTGATGAGGAATACTTCATTTTATTTTTTCTAGTTTAGTTCAGTTTTTCCCCTGAAAAAGTTCTGTGGTCAGTGGAGGTTTACATGGCAGTTAAATGACTACAACAATTTTTCCTATTCTTAATGTTTGCATGTGTGTGTTTTTGCTTGTTTGTTTCAGAAAACACCCTGAAAAATCACACCCCTGTGGAACGGGCAATGAAGACCTGCAAAAAGATTGTTAGTACCTTTTCCTACAGCTGGAAAAAGAAGAAGGCATTACGGAAGGCACAACAAGAGATGAACCTACCAATGCACAAGCTCAAAACGGCATGTCCAACCAGATGGGGATCCATGCAGATGATGACAGCACGGATCCTTGAGCAGAAAAATGCCATCACCCGGGTAGGTTAAATGATCCTTCATTATCTATTTTATTGTGTGCATTCAGGTAATGCATTTAGCCTTTATTGTGATTGCTCTGATCTACCATTTAAGATGAAATAAATAATATAATTAAATTAAAATAATAAATAATTATTATTACAGGTCCTCACTGATGACAGAGCATCAAGACATCTTGTTCCGACGTAGTCAGACCTGGATGTCTTGGAGGCAGTCAACAAAGCTCTTGCTCCATTGGTAGAGTTTACGGACGCCCTGTCAGGGGAAGAGTATGTCACCATCTCATCTGTGAAGCCTGTCCTACACATCCTCCATTCACGAGTGCTGGCTGAGGAAGAAGACGATGTGACGCTGACCAAAACCATAAAATCTGAAATCCTTGCATACCTTGACGACAAGTTTTCAGATCCTCCCACTGTAGAGCTTTTGGACACAGCCAGCTTTGTTGACCCCAGATTCAAAGCTGCATATATTTCTGCCGACCGTGTTACTACCATTCAAGAGAAAGTGAAAATGGAGATGAAGTCAGCAGCTGCAGTCCACCCAGAAAGTACAGCAGAGAGCACAGAGCCTCAGCCTTCTACATCATCCGAAGAAAAAAAGCGAAAGAGATCACTGGGAAGCTTTTTCAAAGAAAGTGAGACTCTCTCTTCAACTGCACCCACTGTGTCACCTGAG
>JANRMT010062791.1:26128033-26149663 GCA_026402145.1 Polypterus bichir lapradei
CATGTAGGTTTGGATTTTTTTTTCTCCCTACATAATAAAAACCATCATTTAAAAACTGCATTTTGTGTTTACTTGTGTTATATTTGACTAATGGTTACATGTGTTGGATGATCAGAAACATTTTGTGTGACAAACATGCAAAAGAATAAGAAATGAGGAAGGGGGCAAATAGTTTTTCACACCACTGTACATATATACATATATATACCTGTACATATCTACATATACACATATATACATATATATACACATCTACATATTTATACAGTACATGTATATATACACATATCAACATATATATACACATACATATACACACAAATTTTTATTAAGAAGAAAATAAAACCTTTTTAAACTGAGGGAAAATATACCAATAACTATTTGTTAAGGATCTCTTTGTATACCACGTTGTCAGTTCAGCACTCTGGTTGTAATATGACCAAGCTGTGCGAGCTTACTCTTGAGAATGCAACATATAGTTGTCCAGGAGAAAAGTAATCTTCACTCAAATCAATGGCAACCTTTTGTAGGGTCTGTCCCTGAGACTTATTAATTGTCATCGCGAAGCAGAGCCTTACTGGAAATTGGAGGCATTTGAATTGAAATGGGAGATCAGAGGGTATAACGGTGATGCGAGTAATACATTCAGAGTGTGGCGCTGTGCTGTTTTTTTGTGAAGCTGCCTTTACACAGCTTCTCCGCTGTTTTATAAACAAACGCCATATAAGGCCGTCCTTTCTCCTTGCTTCGCGGTTCTGTACTGTTTTATTGTTCGTTTATTATGATTGTTATAGTTATTGTGTAGCTATTTGAGACTTACTTTACTGTTCAGGTACCCATTTCCTTTATTTAATCCGCGGCTTGTCCGCTATTTTTTGTTCGTTTATTACGATTATAGTTATTTATTGATTCCCCTCTTTAGCTGACTGTCTGCTCATAAGGCGATCTGCTGTTTTTTTGTGAAGCAGCCTTTACACAGCTTCTCAGCTGTTTTATAAATGAGCGACATATAAGGCCATCCTTTTTCCTTGCTTCGCCAAGGAAGCAGCCTTTTTATTTAATCCACGGGTTCTCGCTGTTTTATTGTTCGTTTATTATGATTGTTATAGTTCTCTTTGTATAGCACGTTGTCAGTTCAGCACTCCGGTTGTAATATGATCAAGCTGTGCGAGCTTACTCTTGAGAATGCAACGTATAATTGTCCAGGAGAAAAGCAATCTTGCCTCAACTCAATGGCAACCTTTTGTAGGGTCTGTCCCTAAGACTTATTACTTGTCATTGCGAAGCAGAGCCTTACTGGAAATTGGAGGCATTTGAATTGAAATGGGAGATCAGAGGGTATAACAGGGATGCGAGGAATACATTCAGAGTGTGGAGAAACTCTAGAGACAGCATGTGTATTAACTTCCGCAAGACCGCATTAGCTTTGGAGCTCAGCTCGGAGCATATTCTTTTCCTACCTTGTCAATTGTGTAATGCGTTTTTTGCACAGGTTTGATCCATGGAAGTGATCACTTGTACTGTGTTCAGTCAGTTCACGTGAGCTGCTCTCTTGTGTGATGTTGCGATGTCCACGGCTTTATTTAATGTTAGCTAAGACCCAGCACTTAAAAGTTTCTTGCTACAGCAATTTTAACTCCACTCGTCGTAGGCATGCCAAATGGCAGCGGGAGCGTGTCTATAAACTTAATTTAAACTTACGGTTTACACAGTGCTTTGTTTCCGCAGTAGCTGCACTTATGAATATACTTGTATGCGTTTTTTCTTCAGCGCTCTTTGGAGCTCTTCCTTGTTTTCTACATACTCTCACGGCCATCGAGCTGCAGTCTATTACAGTATATGGATAAAAATAGGTTCCAGTTATGACCATTACGCGTAGAATTTCGAAATGAAACCTGCCCAACTTTTGTAAGTAAGCTGTAAGGAATGAGCCTGCCAAATTTCAGCCTTCTACCTACACGGGAAGTTGGAGAATTAGTGATGAGTGAGTCAGTGAGTGAGTGAGTGAGTGAGTCAGTCAGTGAGGGCTTTGCCTTTTATTAGTATAGATTTGTCAGCACACTGTCATGAGGGGGTTAACAACACTGGGAGTTTTTAGTAGAAAAACAGCGCAAGAGGGATGGTAATGGTTTTAATATTTTAATCCTTATAGTGGTGGCATATCCCACTGTAATGTGCAGAGCATGCATGTAGCATCTTTGTGTTACAGTTGCCAGTGGAAAGCAGTGTGACAATTGGAGGGCAACCTCTGAAAGTAGCATGGAGAATAAAAGAGAGCCAGCTAAGTGCATTGGAGAAATGAAAAATGAAATTCAATGAAACAAAATGAAATGGGACAGAACAGAATGGAATGCAATTGCAGGGAGTAGGAAAGGTAGACAGTGAAAGATGTGTTGGGCAGCATTGGACTGTTAAGGAATGAAAAAGGAGCAGGATGGAGAACTAGAGGAGCTCCAGAAAGTGGTGTTGAACAGCTGAAGAGGCAGAGCTGGCGAGAGGTCGTGAAAGGCCACGGGAGCAGGTCCAAAGTTGGGGTCCCAATGCATCAGCATCCAAGGGAGGGTACAGAGCCCTTGGGGTTGCGGTGACTGAATGAGGTGGCGACATCAGGTCCGTGGGCACTGCTGGAAGTGGTGGATTGAATGAGATGTGGGGGTCTGCATCTGGGGGATGCACGTTAGTCCTGTTAATGACAGGAGAAGGAGAATGGAAAGGTGACTTTGTGTGTGTTTGTTTTTTGTTTTATTTTTTAATTTTCCAAGTTGGATTTTTAATATGTTTATTGACAATGTATTAACTGATTTTCCTCTTTCTTTAAATAAGTTGTTTGCAGATTATTCATTTCCAAATGTAATGGAAGGAGAACTGCACTGCACTTTGTTTTGAGTATTTTATTTTAATGTAGTTAAAGTAATCTTACACTTTGCACCTACTCTTGTCTTTTTGTTTGCTTATTTGCCATGGCTCATCTCAGTTATGTTATCAATGTTTTCTGGTTCAAGGAATATTCTGGCAGCTGGAGTCAACCTGGAGTGCCACACACACATGTTATTGAGGCACATTATTTTGTGGTAAACACAAATTCCTGAAATCTCTACAAAACAGCTACAAATGATTATCAGTACAACAATGGGGTTAAAAAAACACAAACAAACAGTCAAAGAAAGTAACTGACAGTGGCCATCTTGCAGACATCTCTCCAAATCTCTCCAAGAGCATCATATACGATTCTCAACCCTCCTTTAAGCAATTAAGATTCTTAAGTCTAACTCAGCACAACTGAGCATGGGGTGCTAATGTATCTACGAGGGATATCCAGAAAAAAAGGTTACAACAGCTGTTAAATATCGAAAAATGAATATATTTCAACCAAATTTACAGGGTATGTTCCAAAATATGTGTTTATTTCTCAACATAATCGCTGTCAACTTCGATGCACTTCTTCAGCCTGGGCACCAGCTTTTTTATACCCTCGTCGAATACGCTCCGCTCCACCTCCGAAAGCCACTTCTCCACTGTCTCCTTCACCTCCTCATTGTTGGAAAAATGTTTCCCACCCAAGAATTCTTTCAGTTTGGTGAAAAGGTGAAAATCTGAGGGCGCAAGGTCCGGGGAATAGGGTGGGTGGGTAACAATATCCCATCCAAAGGACACAAGTAGGTCACACAAGCAGTATGGGGTCTGGCGTTGTCGTGAAGGAGGGACACACCACGAGTCAGCATTCCCCTCCTTTTGTCTTTAATCTTTTTTTTCAATTTTTTAGGGTCTCACAATATGTTTCAGCATTGATGGTGGTCCCTTTGGCCATGAAATCCACCAACAAAACCCCTTTTCTGTCCCAAAAGACAGATGCCATAATCTTCCACTCTGAAAACTGAACTTTGAATTTTTTGGCTGATGGGGAATGGGTATGGCGCCATTGTTGGGACTGCCTTTTGGACTCCGGAGTATAGTGACATACCCAAGTTTCATCTCCAGTCACAATAGAGTCAAGGAACGCCTCATCTTCGATTTCATAACGCTGAAGAAATTCACGTGTAGCCAAAACGCGATTTTGGCAATGTTCTGGAGTCAACATTTTTGGCACCCATCTTGCACTCAGCTTCCTGTAATCAAGTTTTTCTGAGACAATTTCACCCATGAGACTTCGTAAGATGTGTGGGAACATTTCCTGAAGGGTGTCAATCGTCACACGACGATCACTGCGAATTTTTTCATCAACTTGCTGCAGAAGCTCTTCTGAAACGAGAGACGGCCTCCCACTCCTTTCTTCGTCATGAGTGTCAGTGCGACCTTCTTTGAACGACCTAACCCACTTGTAAACATGCTGACGTGACATTACCTCAGGTCCATAAGTTTCCACAAGCTGACGATGGATCTCGGCCGCGGATTCGCGAAGCAAAGTGAGGAACTTGATGACCGAAAAATCTCGCATCGGCGGTGGGTGGAGCAAACAGCCTCAGCAGAGGTTGACGAACTCGCTTGCTGTGATGACATTTCACAACTGACTGACGCGGTCCCGGGCTTATTTTGACCGTTAGGACCCCCCTACACGCAGGTATGCCAACTTTCGAAAAAAAAAAATTCCCTGCACCCTCCAGGGCACTTGTAACCTTTTTTTCTGGATATCCCTCATATGTGCTCTGCGCCCACTCATGCAGGATGAATTTAGACATTTCAATTAGCCTGACACGTATGTCTTTACAACAGGGAAAAAAACATAAAGTATTTATGGGAATTGTTTAAGAAGTAGATGTGCTAGCATTCCTTGTAGCTGTAAGAAAGTATTGCTAATCACTGCACAAATGTGCCACCCATAATATATTACCAAGCTTATATAATCCAATTTTAGTATTGCAGGAGGCCAGCAAGGAACGTGATAAGAAAACCAGAGTACCCACAGAAAAACCCACACAGACACAAAAGGAACACATGAACTTCCTGTAGAGTGTGCACAGGTATAGATTTTGAATGAAGGACAAAGGATCCAAGAGGTAGCAGTACTAAAGTTGGTATTCATGAATTCATCATTAGTTTGTAAGACTAGGCATAAAAATGAGATCCATGGTAGAGTAGCAAGGCATAAACCATTAGTCTCTACATAAATACTCATCTTGAGTCTTCCAAAAGTTTCCGAGTACAGGAACAGTATTTTATGGAGAGATTACTCACAAGTGACTTCTTATGGCCATTATTCACTTCATTATCTCTATAAAAAATGAAAATCTTAATTTTACAGGAAGCATGGTGGTGGCAATAGTAGCCCTGAACTGATAACTGCTTTGCTGCAGCTAAACCATGGCTTCATTCAAAGAATCCTATATTCCACTTTATATAAAAGAAATTGTTCACAGCAATGTCAGTCATGTTTTCTTTAAAATGCAGCAATGCAAGGTTTCACACACTTAAAAGAAAGTTTATATGAATGAATAAAATTCAATTTACTCTGGTCAAAGTCATTAAAGTCTATAGAAGACTTCTGTAGGACCTGAATGTTAATCTTGGAAATCTACAATGCCACTACGATGAAGCTAAAGTGAATGAAAACACCAGACCACTTTAGAAGCTTGATTAATAACTAAAGGAAGTCTCTATTGATTAACCAGTTACTGAAGTTATAGGCACTACTAATTTTTTAATGGAACCACAGGGCATTGTATAACATTCTTTAAGTAAATATGATACAGTCAGTATTAGTTGTGTTGTGTTATTTGCTCAATCAGTGCCTCTTTAATGTAATGTTAAGTTTGTTTTCTGACACTGCTCCCAAAAAATATACAGTAATGAGAAATACATTTTTGTAGCACTGTGTGTGTTTTGTTTAAGCATCAACTCTGCGATTCCAAGATACTGTACATATTATTTATTATTCACTTACTCAACTGAATTCATCATCAAAAAGACAAAAAGTACAGTATAGTGTTCCTGTACTCCAAGTTAATTTTGGAAGATTTAAGGTGAGTACTAATGTATTTACTGGGGACTAACTCTACCATAGATCTTGTGGCTAAGAATATGGACTTGAATTTATAATTTTGCAGTTTCAAATTGTACTGTTAGATGATTGGGTGACTTCATGTGAAATGATTTTTCCTACCTGCTTTCCACTTGGAGAATCATTTATCTTGGCTTAGGGAACAATTAACATAGAACGTTGCAAGCAAGACTTTGTCAAAAATAAAAACTGACATTTTTTTCAAGAGAAAATTTAAAAATTAAAATTAAGCACACACAAATCTATTGGAGTGAAAAGGCACAATCATACTTACTTTCTGAAGTTTCATTTTTTGGAATGGATCACAACACTTATACCAAATTGATTTTAAGACAGAAGCAAAAGGGGTTACACCAATCCCAGCTGCAATGCAAATGCTGATCCTGTAATCAAACACATCCGTGCTAGCAGATCCATAAGGCCCATCAAGAGCAATTCTGTGAAGCAAATGTTAGAAATCATTTTACTTATTACAGCAACGAAAATGAGTTATTCCCTTTAAGGTTACTATTTTCATGCTTTTTTGTTGTGTTTGCATAAAATTAGTAAAGTACCTACTTCCATCACGTCTTTCTGGCTGGTTTTCTGCAATGCAGTGAACTAATATATTCTTCAAGGACATTTGTCATTGAGATATCTTGAATAGAATATGGTTTATACATTTTTTAAATTTAGAAAGCTCTCTTTTGAAAAGCATTGGAAAATTTTCCAAATTGTTTATTGTTAAAAAAATCGCTTTTTCAAGTTTCCCTTGAGAGAGGTTATGTCAGCTTGTACATTTTGTATATTTTTTTATTTTGCATATTAGATAGTCACTCTTCATGACAAAACAGATGCCAAATGCACACCATCACATTAATGTGCCCTGAAAACCTTTATGACATTAATTCACTTCATCTGCTGTTTGAAGTCGTACCAGGTAAATTAAATGATCATCATAATCATAAATGTAAAAAATTAAAGGAGGGAAGCAAAGTCATTTAAATTATTCAAAAAATGGAAATGGAAAACAAGATCCCTAATTGTGGCTCTGTCAGCTGTTATGAACACATTAAGTAGATATGTACTCAGCATTTGTGTTATACAAATACTTTTCTGGTCATCGACTTTTATTTATAATACATTTTGGCCGTTCCGTTCCTTGATCTACAATTTTGTATCAAGTCCTTGCCTTTGTTCATTAAATTTCTTCACTTCTGGTGGTAGCTATCACGGTGTGATACATTTTCTACACAACTGTGATATTTACAGCAGGAGTGCTCTGAGATCTGCTAAAGGAAGCTGAAAATTATTGGTTTCTTCAAAGAGTCTTATATCCATTATGGCTCACCACTGTACTGTAGCTCAGAATATAGACTTAATAAATGTAATCTGCACATGGACTCTCCAGATCATAATAACTGAAAAATAGTTTAATAAAACATACAAAAATTAAAGCAAAACTATGAGCATTGGGAGTTAGAACAATAATAATATTGAAAGCAAAATTAAAGCCATGGCTCTTTCAATATCTAACAGGCAAATAAATAATCTCCCAGTGTTCTTGGAACATAAAGTCAAATGGTCAAATGGAAAGGTGTGCTGGTCTGCTGGGTGAAGAAAAAATGAACATAGGGTGGAAATAAAGTGAACAAGGGAGAAGTAGTAAGTAAATATCTTGACCAAGCGTTAACATTGTCTCTCAAAAAGATATGATAGTCTTTTCAGAATCAGAATTAAATTAACATGTGCTAGAAAGAAATTGCTTTTTTTCCTTGCACTATGTGCATAGACACACATTATCAAAAACGTTTAAAGAAAAATGGTTTACAGAACTTTAGCATTCATGTCAAGGTTAAAAGGAAGCTCCTGATAGCCCACCACAAAAAGCTAAATATTTGTGTTTTAGTTCAACTTACTTTATAAAATCTGGAGTCATTTTGAAACCTTTCCCCTGGGCCAGAAAAATTTCTTTAAGGGCATTTGTCCAGTTGCCAACTACCCGCACATGCACACTAAAGTAGTCATCCTCTGGTGCAGATGTGAGTGTAAATGGATGCCACTCAAAATGGGAAATTTGTGGGCACTGAAGGTAAACATACTGGCCAGGCTCCATCCTAAAGTCCTTTATTTTCATCTGTACTTCAATGACATCTGATGGGTGGGTCACTACCTAAACAAAATATGGAAAAAATTCCTTATAACAGTGAGTATATAACTATATAAATTACATAAAAGAACATAATTCTGTCTTCCTGCATAGATTTCTGTATGCTTCCATATAAGAATAACAAAGAAACCAACTGTCAAACTACACGTGCAATCTAGTAGGAATTTTGTTTACTGCTGCTATTTATTAACTAAAACACTTAGACTTGCTTCAATTAATTTCAAATCCTGTTTATTAAAAATTGCTTAATCAATTTTTAAATTTCCCTCGCCTGTTTACATCTTAGTCTCAGCTCTTAAATCCTAGCTGAAGCACACCCAGACTAGAGCTGCTGATTAACTGTGTATATTGGATCTCTGTTTTTAGTCATTGGTGATAATACATAAGTAATAGGATAGTTATAACCCTCAACTGTACTCTATTTTTTGGAACCCATTGTAAGCCCAACCAACCTGGAAAAGGATCTCTGTCTGGTCTGCCTTTCCCAAGATTGCTTCCATTTTTTTCCCTACAAAAGTCTCTTTTTTGGGAGTTTTTTTCTTGTCTTCTTAGGGAGTCAAAAGGGTTGGCTGTCAAAAAACAGGGCCTATTTGTGTGTGATTTTGGGCTGTACAAAAAATATTGTTGTTGTTGTTATATCATAACTATAAAATAGTACTTGCTTGCCTCTTCAGTGCAGGATAGTATCTTAAAGTTATAAGATAAACACATCATAATTATGACACAAGCCTGGCAGATTAAATTTGATGCAACATGTTATTATGAAAAAGTAATATTTGCATTAATGCTTCTTGAGACTTCCTTAAAGAATCCTTTCGCAGAATTTGAGCTACCCTCCCAAGTTCTCTGGAACCTCTTCCAGATTGCAAAAGCCATTCCCATTTCTTTTATTCAGCATCTCAGCTATGGTCCTACTGGTCTACCATACCACTTGGTCAACATTGCACCTAAGTTCTCTTTCCTTAAAATGTTGGTTTCCTTCTCAAACCAATGTTTAATAAGGTAGAAACCATGGCAGCTATGAACTACCTTTTTCCTGTGGTTTCCTGCAGCTGCCTCTATTTTTGAGTTAATGAACACATTGATTCAAAATCAATGTCTTTGACCTCCACCAATATGTGGGGGAAGCTAATTCCGGGTGTGATTTGAATTCATCTCGAAATACCATCAGCTGGTTGTTCTCATACCAAGAAAATTACCAGTCTCCCAATTCAGATGACCGTGCAATGTTATTATAAAATTGGAATTGTATGTGCCTTTTGTTATTAGAATTATGTTGTCAACAGTTAGAAAATTAAAACATTAATCAAATTACAATCAACACAGGCCATTTACTATGACTCTCTAATCATCTAAGTCATGTGCTGCTAGATGTGTTCCTTAATAACTGCTTATATTACTTTACCCATTACACCTATTATTATTACCTTACCAGCCCGTACTTACTTGAAATTGGCCTGATCATCTTTTTTATATGCCGCTAATACTCAATACATACTCAACAATTCTTAACTAACCAACTCATATGCCTTCATGTTGGTACAGGTCTCATCTGTTCAAAAAGGCACCACCAATTTACTATAAATCTATACCCCACTATAATAAACCATAAAATGTGCTCAATCTTACCTAAAATGATAGCTGGGTAAATTCTTGCTCTGGCCACCAGCCTAGCCACTACTCTAGGGAATTGTCCCACAAGTGCACCAGGAAGACTTTGAGATGATCCTCTGGAACATCTCATTCCTGACAACCAGCTCTGAATTATCAGAGTCACTGACGAGCTCCAAAAGGACCTTAAAAAGTTTGGACATGTCCATCTCTGGGTTGATGCCTCTGGGCAGTGTGCACCGCTTATCTTGCGCTTACATTCTGTTTCTAATTTTCTGGAGAGTATTCTCCTCCTGTACAATGTTAGGGGTACAATCTATCTCAATGAGATCTAGGAAAATTACTCCATTTCTCTTGTACAACACAGATAAGTTATTTCCTCCTGTAGTTTAGTGACTCTGAGCTTGCAATCACATTTCCCACAGATGTAACCCCCTGTTAGATAGCTTCTTTAAAGGAAGCCTCTGAAGAGTACCACATCATCCTGTAAAGGTGCTGTAGAGCTGCATCAGCCTGGGGATTGTATCAACAATGAGTTACCAACAGTATGAGGTGGCATTCCATAATTCAAATGAGCAGCTTCAAAGCCTAGATGAATTCTAACTAATGCAACAACAGCAAGCTGAATAATTTCCTTTAAAATTACAATCATTTATGTGTGTTCAAACTAATCAAATAATATTTGTTTCCTGCTATACTTTTTAATCACTCATTTTGTATTCATTATCCAGAATTTTAAAATATATTTTGTAAAACATAGTTTAATATGTACTTTTAAGCATTCCCTTAAAAAAGTAAACTATATTTAGTAGCTCTTTAAGTCCTTACAGTTGTAGAACCTCTTATGAAGTTTTTAAGCAGAGCTCTGTACAGCCACGAATAACCTTATTCATCAACATATCTCTGAAGACGTTTTAAATTACCTTTGTAATTACAACCGTTTTCATTGATCGATAGTAGCGAAGGATTCTTTCACAGATGTAGATGATCAGTGGAACAGTAACCCACTTCCAAGTCTAAAACAGAATTCAAAAGCCTCAGTGAATGGTTAAGTCTGTCTACAGTTCAATACAGCCATATTTATCTTCGTGGTGAAATTTCTTGTAAGCATACATGCAAAATAATAAAAATGAATAAAACATTAGGTTGTAACTATATATGTCAACACTTTACATATTTCATATCTTTTATAACTATTTCAATCTAATGAAATACTGTAAATAAGGCAAACCTTTCACATGCCAAATGATTATTTGCTCTCTTTGAATAATTTCATAGAAAACAAAATACGATCACAATCTTTAAAAAATTTGAAAGAAAAAGTAGTTTACAAAAATTATATTTTTGCAAATGTACATGTTTTTCATGCAAATGAAAAGATATTCAGTCATTTCTAACATTTATTTTATGTGTTAACACTGCTCCAGTGTTATTTGACCAGTCTGTCTTTTTAGTGTAATGTCTTACAGGAGCCTGAACATACGACTGGCACATTTATTCTTCAGCACACTGAGGTCACCATTCAAATCTTACCACAGGTTTATTTCCTGCAAACTCTGGTAAAGGACACATGGAGACATTTCCCCACTCATACAAATGATCTTTACAGTAAGACACATTGTGTTTCAAAAGGCTTGGTGATGTCTGTCCTCGAACAATTCCCCTGAAATACAATATGGGAATGTTAATTTTGTAAAGCAGTTTATTTTGATAAACTAACAAATCAATTTTTCTTTCCTTTTAACTTTTCTATTAAATGGGAATCTACTTGATTTTAATGAAGGATGGATAATTAATCCTTAAAGTAGTTAAAATAAAGAATTGGTTTAATGGATGATATCTTTGGGATATAACACATTAATTTGATACTCAAAAAAAATTAGTATAATAGCACTAATGACACAAATTTACACTAGAAGGGTCACTTGTTAACTTTATTAATAAATCATACAGGGCAGCTCTAAACATATGCACAGCAGTATGAAAATAGGACCTCAATGCTGACTGGTACTTTCCTATTATTACACAGATGGTTAATGATTATAAATAGTAATTTGTAAAATGAATATGGTTTATTTAAAATAGCATACAAGGAAATGAGTATCAAAGAGACAGCACAAAGAATCAAAGAAAATCAAACAGTAAACAAGCCCCGTTACCACTACTGGCCTGCTTTTGAAGATAATTGGCCTGGCTGTCAGGTGGATTATTTTCCTTATGTCCTTATATTCAAAGGACCCCAGAAACAGTAACACACTCTCTTGCAACTCATCTATCTCTCCGTCTCTGTCTCTCTATCTCTTCCCTCCATGCCCTCTCCTTTTCCCTATCTTTAAGTCTTTTGTCCAACTCATCTCCTAACTGAAATCTCATGGGACCTCTGGAAAGAATTGACCTTTAAACCTCCCCTCAATGGTGGAATTGGTTGTGAGGTTTTTCTGGAATCTGCATGTTCTCCCCATATCTGTGTGGGTTTTTGTATGGGTACTCTGGGTTCCTTCCATAACAAGATAGGATGTGTCATAAATCAGTTTATATAATTTTGGATCCTCCTGGACAAGTGCTTTGTAAATTGTCAGTATATCTCTTACTGCTAAAAAGGAATGTTATAGTTCTAACTCTTGGCATCATGTTAGTGTTGTTATTTTTTACATGTGGCGTCATTTTGAATAATTATTTGATAGTTGCATCCATATCGTTTATGGTTATGATGCCCATTACAAGTCACGTGACACAAGCATTGGTATGCATTATGTTATCAGCCAGGATGCATTTAGGAGCAACAGCTTTGGCATCAAGTTTTGGGTTAATATTCCTCAAAATCAACTGTGCATTTAGAAAATTTAACTAAGGAAACTATTACACGTTTTGATCCTTTCTGCTCTGTATTTTTAGCTTGGTTCATTATTTCTTTCCTGGTATTGCAACCCCTGGCTTCTCAGTAGTACCTTTGTGTTTGTTATTTTCCAGCCAGAGTACCTCCTCTTGCATGGAATTCAAATTCTTGTTTTATGTCATTTTTGTTCATTGCTCACTCTTTGATTTTTATTAATGTTACTTTTGTTTATTAGTTGCTTTATTACTTATGCTTATGTTATGTACCTTTTGTTTTGTGGCTGGTTCACAAAGAGCCTATCACTGCAAGGGACTGCCCTCAGCCCTACAATGGTGGGGCAACCCACATTCCCTTGTGGTTAGTGAGTATTTATGTGCTTTTATGATTTGTTGGATTTTTGACCTTTTTGCTTTGTCCTTGACCACTCTTTGGATTTTGTTTGCCTTGGATTGTCTTTGCTGGCAACTTCTTTTTGCCTTTTGTGCTCCATGGAGCTTCAGTTTTGTTCAGAGCATTTTTCGAAGAATAGACACTGTATTGTTAAAAATACTTTTTTGTTAGTGTTGATTCTGTACTTGCCCTTGTTACTAGCCAGGTTTGACATTTATTCCCCTCTAGTAGGCATTTTTGGGATACTTCAGAACATATTGCTCTCATGTGTCATAACTGTTCCCTTTAATTAGTTACCTTCTGGTACATTTTTTAAATAACTGGCTCAGTGTTTGCACAAATTAGCTGGGTAGAATCCTCTCAGGGTGACTGGCAAGTCTAAGTTGGCCCTGCTGAAGGATGTAACAATTAGTGCTGCCGTTGTCTATATCAATCAAAGTCATTTTATACAAATGCACTCAGTTTATTGTGCTTCTGTCAACATCAATTGGATTCTAATAAGGGATTTAAGTTACAGTGCAAGATATTCTATTCTTTATTCATTCGCAGACTATAAACCTTTTCCAGGATTTACTCTCTGTCTCATAGTTTTTGATAGCCAAGCACTCAAGTAAAGACACATTTTAAACTAAAATATGTATTCATTCTGTTGGTAAGAATATTCATTTTATCTTTTTATTTGCAGTATATATAAAATTTCCCTTGGAGTACAATTAATTATTTTGTGCTTTATTTACATTTGTCATTAATTTAGACCACTTTGCAGAGATCTGTTTTCACTTCGACATTAAAGAGTCCTTTTTCTATTGATCAATGTTATAAAAGCCAAATTAAAGCCACTATGATTCGATGTTGTGTATCAATAAAATGTGAAAACTTCCAAGGGGGTGAATACTTTTTACTGGCACTGTATAAGAAAAGAAAATTTGAATTCATACCAATAGAAAAAATCCATGTATGCGAATTTTATAAGTGTCTTTACTTGACTGGCTGACTTTTAAAAAGTATGAAACATAGAGTAAATCCTGAGGAAAGGTTGAAAGCCTGTTAATGGCAAACCAACAGAATGTTCTTCACTGTGCTATCATTTTTAAGGGCTTTATTCACTAAGAGTGCAAAATATCTGCATTAAAACAAGATAAGTGCATCTTTTTAAAGCAATTTTCTTTCCTTTAAATGCAACAAGAAAACTGAAAAAAATCTGAATTGTGCTGCTGGAGAAAAGTAAAATACACTTAATGGAATTAATTACAGTATATACACGTTAGTTTTTATTTGGAACATACTCCATTTTGTATGGGATTCAGATATATTCAAGGCAAGTTACAGTAACTTGGTCAAATCATTTAAACTAAATACTTGACAGACAAAAGAAGCACTTCTGTCTGCCAAAGTAAAAGGTAAAAGATGATAAAGAAGGCAGAAAACAAGACAAGTGCAGCACACCATGGACGATGGCCACATACAAATCCAAATAAATTCAGAATATTTTCATTAAAGAAATGCCTGGAAAGCTATTGTGCATCAAATGGAAAAAAAGAAAGAACCAACTAAAGGGATAGTACAACAGAAAACATTGGCATACGTGAATTTCACAGCAAAAATGACACTAGAAAGGTTTCTTGGTTTGAAAGTATGTCAAACAAAGATAACAATAGGAACATGACATTTATCATGATAAAAAGAATGTCTGAAGAGACAATTTGGAGTACAATGAATTACGCAATTCAACCTGAAAGCAGAGCAGCCTTTGTCTTCAATAATAACAAGGTATAGCTGAGACCATTGTGAGAGTTGATTTTTACTATTAAAAATGATTTTTGCTATTTATTATATATTGATTATATTAAATGACTTCTATCCTTACTGTTAAGAGTTTGCCTTTAGCACTCTTAGGAAGCATTTGAATTAAAGCCTCTTGATCTGTGACCCAGTCCCGCTGCTATTACTCTGGAAAGACAAGTTTGATAAGAAAACCAGCACAATCTAGTCTAGCAGAATCCTGACTCTAAGGACCTGTTTATTAGTAACTAGCAAGGAGAGAAATTAATCTAATCATTGTAATTGATAAGTGTATTTAAGAAGTGTTAATAAAGGTATTCTTCCCATCCCGGACTGGCTTTCATGATTTAGATGACATCTACTTTGACACCATTTAAATGGTCGGTCATCTAATAAATAAGTATTATAGAATATAGCAGTCATATTAAAGGTACAACTTAAACAAAGGCAACATATTTTGTTTCAGCACTATCAGTGCTCTCTTTTAACCGTCAAATGTAATAAATGGGCTTAAAACTGAATAATGTAGATGGAGGATCAATGTTAGCTAATAAAAGAGCACAGTCACATGCACTCAGTCACACCAGGTCAATGAATAGTTCATGGTGAACCTAACATGGGGCAAGAAACTGGAATACCAAAAGGAAACATGAGGAGAACATGCATGCTCCACAAGAACAGGGAATAAGGAACTATGAAGCAACAGTGCCTACCAGTGCATACCAATATCTCTCACATGTCACCACAAGAGCTTCTTCTTATTACTATAGGTGGATTCATGAATTTGAGACTACTCACTTTTTTGCTGGTAACCAAAATAACTGTAGGTTTTTAGAAGACTAGGGGGCTTCACTCCCTGCTCACTTTGTTCGCCCAACCCCACTCCCCCCCGCCTGCTCTACACGGCAACCACTTTGCATCTCTGCTGCTCACGTTTTGATGAGTGGAGCTGAACAAACCCTAAGGAGACACGATCGCTCCTTTGACACCCCCTCTTAAACAGTGATACAATGGGAAACACATACAGTTTGTTTTTTACCTCCTCTTTGCTCGATCAGCTACTGGCTTGCTGCTAGCTGCTGTGCCACATGATCTGCATTTCGCATGGCACACTTCAGTCATATCACCTACATCCATATATTCGATCTCTTTTCGCTTTTACCTTTTCATCAATATCACATTAAAGTTTGATCTCATGTTTGGAATTACATCGTCACAACGCAATGTATAACTACATATTGCTAGTGTGTGTTGGATTCTTTGATTTCCTTATCTCATCAAACATATTTTTTTTATACAATACTGAAAGGAATCAGTCACTTAACATTCCAAACGAATCTTCTTGATCTTGTTAGACATATAAAAACTTACTCTTTTTTCTTACACGTAATATCTCATATACATCATCTTGAAGATATGAAGATACTTGTCTTAACACAAATAAACCTCTCCAGTTCCTCTGCTTGCAATTCAAACCACTTTTTATGATCTTACCGTGTACACCATTTACATCAAAAACGTCTACATATAAATCAGATCCTATTTATTCTCAGAACTGTTCTAAAAGAGAAAGAACACATTAGAGAAAAAAAACTATCAAATATTGAAGCACAGCAATTGTAAATAATGAATTTCTTCCATAAAATAGAAATGAAAGGAAAAAAGTATAAAAATAAAAGTAATCAGTTCATCAAAAATACAAGAAAGAAAGAAATGAGAATGCTCATTTCTCAATAGTAAATCAGTGAGTATACAAATCATAAACTTCCTAGCACTATGCTTGTGAGGAGATACTTCACAGCTTTAACTTACCCCACCCCATGAACCACCAGGCCAATGAAAAACACCACGAATAGGTGATGGGTGAACCAAAAAATCTCATAAAAGGATTTTCTTATGACTTTGGTTGAGGATGTTATCATCAGTATAAGAACAACAGTCATGATGACTCCTGAAAGCCCAGGTACACTAATTAGAACTTCCTTTGTAGTATCCTAGGGAAAAAAATGAAGAAAATAATAAAGTCAACCTTGCACACTTAAACATTAATGCGCCTGTTTATCCATACATTTACTGAACATGCTTATCACATTCAGGATTATGGGAAGCTGAAGACTGCAGCACAGTACTGAAAAAAATGTTTATTTTTTTAAACAAAATCTAGAAAAAAAATCAAATATTATACAACAATTTTCTTATATACAAGGTCATCAATCAAAAATAAATATCTTGATAGATACAGAAAAAAACTGCATGTTTTTTTCATAATATATGTATCATACCCCAAGAGGTCTCTGCATGAGTACTTACTACAGTGGTATAAATGTGTTGCCCACTAAAACTATGAATAACACAGGTGTCTGGAAGGCTGTTGACCCTCAAAGTTCACAAGGAAAAATTGTTCATTTTCTAAGTGCTATAGCTATTTATTACTTGCACACAAAATTATGTTTTCTGGATGAGATTGTCCGTCTTGACATGTTACACATGTATCACTTTACAACTAACTTTGCTCTTCAACAATCTCTGCAACACTAGAAATGTACTTTTAACTTGATGTTGGCATTCCTTGTTTAAATACGAGCTTGTTACACATGCATCTTGACCATATTCTTAAAATATAGGTGACTGGGTTCCTTTTGCATTGCAAAAAAAAGCATGTATAGAATTGATTTTCAACTCAATATTGGTTGTTCATGTGTAAGTGTGGGTGTGTGTGAAGGCAATTATGCCTTGTAAGGACTGGCATGATAGAGAGCTTCAACTAGTATGTAACACACATGCAAGTAAGATTTTCACCATATTTTGTGGCAATAATAACAATGTTTTAATGACTGCACAAATTGGTGGCAGCTTTTGAGTAGAATTGTCACTAAGACACGAATTTCAAGCAAAGGGTCAGAACCAGAAAAACAAAAGCTTAAGCAAACGTTAATTGATACCTGTATCAAGAATAGCAGTGAGGAAGCAGCATGGGTCAGATTGATAAAGAAAAATAAAAAGAGGCACATGACCAGTGCCAAATTGTTAATTGTAGTTAAAAACCAGGGAAAAAATATTTGTAACCAGGAATTCAAAAACAACAAACAACAAGGAGAGAATGCAAATGTCTTTTGGTAGAATTCAGCATTGAATAATCTTGAAATATATGGCCTAACTTTTATATTTTTGATACATGCTGCCTACTTCTGGTTGACCTTTGCTGAAAACAGCACTTTCAAATATAACTCTGAAAATGCCAGTGCCCATAAGAAAAACAAAATGACATAATTGGAGAATGAAATTTTAACATTGTTAGAAATGTATCAAGAACAGAAACAAATGTAATGATGAGATTCTCTGACCACGAAAACTCCCTAAGTCTAAAAAATGTTTAGTAGCCAAGGGAAAATTATAAAAACAAAACTAAAAGCCTGATCATAACATCTATAAACCTATAAACTCTTTGTTGAGACAGCATCTCTACAAATTATTGTGAGATAGAGAGGCACCAGGAGATGTCAGACAGGATTGTAATGAGGGCAGGAAATATTCAGAGCTGAACAGAGAGAGATAACAAGTGATCCAAACAAAAGGGTGAATTGAAAGAGAAGTCAGAACCAACATGAAACCTAACACTAGGCCTTACTTGGAGAAAAACTAAATACACTTTAAGGTTTTGTTTGGAAGAATGGATCCCCCAAGGAATGATGCTATGTTGCAGATCCTCTGTATTTAGAGCAAAACATCTGCACTGCTCATGATCACATGACACAAATTACATGTCACATAAACAAACGATGGTAACAGCCAGAATAAAAAGAGAAATAATGTTAATTTATAAATGAACCCCACTCCAAATGCACACACTCCATTCGTAGCCAAGCGGCTTGCATAGGAATAAATGGTGAAATTTAGCAAGCAAACGAGGAAACGTACATCCTCAAACAACATCCAAGACCACTTCTCATGGCCATACCTAGAACAGTCCAGCAAATATTCCACTTTTGTACCATGTATCCTGCAATTTTGTGATGGCCCTCCAATTGAACTGGTGGGGAGAGGGGCAGAAACTGTAGAGAAACAGCTTGGAAAAACATGCTTTAGCCAAGAAACGTGAAAGGAGGAATAAATAAGGACTAATAAATCTGGATCCAAGTTTACAAGACAGAACCTTTAAATGAATGTCCTGACAAAACAACCACACTTTCTGAGCCACAGAAAATTGAGGGTGACAATAACATTGCTTATCTGCATTAGCCTTCACAGAAGTAATGGAACTCAACAATGAATGACAGACCACCTATTGCCCAATGAGGACAAAAACTCAGAAAGCACTGAAGATGAAGGATTACTGCACCACAGCACAAGAGGCTGAAAAACATATTGACACTCAAAAGGGGAATTTTAAGGGATGCATTGAACAGAGTATTCAGGGAAACTCTGCTAATGGTATCTATCCAGTCAGATTGAAAAGCATTAAGCATAAAATGTAGGAAATGCTTCAGGTCTTCTTTAATACATTGACACAACCCAATACACTCAAAAACCCAAAAAAACTCATTCTGACAAAATGGACCTAGGAACTCCATGAAGTGTAAAGTAATTTAGAATAAATACCTCAACTAAAGTCCTCACAGTAGGAAGAGACTTGAGATGAATAAAATGGACAACCTTAGAAATCCAGTCCACTATAATCACAATACTAGAATGACCCTCAGAGAGAGGGAGATCAATAATAAAATCAACTGAGATTTCCTTTTTAGGTGGATAAGGCAAAGAAATAGGCTGTATGAACCCCCATCTCATCCCTGAATGAGAGCTTGATTGGTTACAGATGGCACAAGCCTTTACACATTCCAAGACATGCCCAACATACCCAACCACTGAATGTACCAACCTAAAAAATCTTAGAGTCTTTGAAATACAATTGTGACCAAGAAAGGCAAAGATTGACCTCACTCTAATACAGTGGTCTCAAACTCCAGTCTTGAAGGGCCACAGTGGCTGCAGGTTTTCATTCTAACCCTTTTCTTAATTAGTGACCTGTGTTTGCTGCTAATCAATTCCTTTTACTTTCATTTTAATTGACTTGTTTTTTAAGATTTGTTACCCTGAATTTCTTCTTTGTTCCTCTGAATTGCTTCATTTCTTTCCTTAAATGGCACCCAAACAGAAATTAAATAAGAAGTGAGTGAGTCAACAGAAGACCAACTAAGTCAGGGTCTCAAACTATAACCAATTTCTCTCCAACCAGTTGCTTAATTAGGAACCAATTCTTTTTGTTAATTAAACCCGTTCTTTAATTCCATGGCTTGTTGCTGCTCTCATTGTGCAATGACATACATTTTCGAAATTATTGATTTTCTATTTTCTAAGAACACTATTAAAAATGTTTTGTGGACTTGAGCAGATCAACATTCTTGAGACCTTCATCTCTCTTTATTTTCAGGTATTGTATGATGGACGCAGTTTGCTGGTCATGTTTTGGGGGTCTGAGTCTTCAAAAACAAGTCAATTAAAATGAATTCAAAAAAGGTTAATTAGCAGCAAAAACAGGTCACTAATTAAGAAATTGGTTAGAATGAAAACCTGCAGCCACTGTGGCCCTCCAGGACCGGAGTTTGAGACCACTGCTCTAATACTTGCCCAACTACAACGTCTGTTAACATAAAACGTTTCCTAAGGGGCATCAGTAGGGAGCTGAGGAAACTGTTCAAATTGAACTTTGTTTAATAAAAATAGCCTGAAATCCCACACAATGAATACTCCATAATAAAAAAACAGTCATCCAGCACAAGGAATAATGTTAATTATGACACACCTATTTTTTGTAAAATCAATTGCACTCAATATGAAAATTAAGTCTAAATATTTCAATGGAGGAATTTTATCTTTCAGTGTCTCTGATCATGAAACTCATTCCTCTGTTTATTTTATTTAATCAACTTATTGCAGAATGACTTCATTAAGAGAAGAGATGATCAACAAATATGAGGTGGGGACCAGTTTAAAAAGTTGAGGGATGTGTTAAGAGCAACAGAAAGTGCAGACGAGTGTCTGCACAGTGCCTGTAGGAAGTCCCTACGTATTGCATGTGTCTCATTTCTGTTCCTTTACAGCAGGGGTGCCCAATGCGTCGATCGCGATCAACCGGTAGATCCCAAAGGTAGTGCAGGTAGATCGTGTTACATTAAAAAATTTTTTTTAAACGTTAGTCTATATATCCTCCCTATGGCATTTGCCACTTGATTGACATACAGGGCGGCCAGTCTGAGATCTCTTGTCTTCTAACACACTGGTCATCCCGCACGCATGATCAAACGCAAAACTCTGGCTGTGATCTAGTTAGCCTTCCAATTTATATCAACTAAAGAAGGGATTTAAAAAAAAAAAATGTTTGGGGAGGGTATGGGCTGGATGTGGAATTGGAAGAGGATTTTTTTTTCTCACAATGTCACAATCGAAGTGCGTTTGTCTGATCTGTCAATCTATCATTGCTATTCCAAAGAAGGAAAATGTGGAAAGACACTTACGAACTGTTCATAAAAACTACAAAGCTGACGTCCTTCCAAAAAGCGATCTGAGAAAGAGAAAAGAAAGGGAACTAAAATAGCAGTTAATCGGACAGCCGTCATTTTTCACTCAGCTGAATTCAAAAGCTCCTTGACTGCATTATTCGGCTCTACTTAGTCAGCCTTTTCCCACACGATGATTATTAAATCCAAATACTGTAGTGACCATAAATGTATTGAATTGTTATTGTGCCATAAAGGTTATTCAGTTATGCAAGGTACGGCAACATACATTTTATGTATAAAGTATACTCAGTGTTTGTGTGTGTGTATGTGTGTGTGTGTGTGTATATATAGATATATATATATATAT
>JANRMT010062791.1:26150063-26176921 GCA_026402145.1 Polypterus bichir lapradei
TCATCAGTAACTCTTGAGCCTCATATGATTGGCCTTCATGGTACCTTTCAATATTGAATAAATGTGCTACAACATGGATGACTGAAATGAGAAACACACAGATATATATATTACTGCATTTTTATTGCATTATCTGCATAGTAAAACAATCAACAAAAATCATTTCAATAACAAAAGTGTTTTTTAAGTGTTTTTCGGTCATTTATAAAATGTCACAAAACAACCTGAAAAATGTACACACTAAATAAAAGTGAAATTTAAATGTGTTGAGTTACATTTTCACCCAAGTATTTGTGAAGGAAGAAACAAAGCATGCTTCAGGTTCATGTATTTTAAAATTGGAGAGTGAAATGTGCTCTAAACCCTCGATACTTTAAAGACTATTAAAACCACCAGAACCTGATGAGATTTTACCAGTTGTACTGACAGAAATTAAAGGCATCATTTATAAACCCATATTAAACATATTGGAGGAGTCACTTGAGAATGGAGAAGTACTTGAGGATTGGAAAGTTGTAAATTTGACTCCAGTCTTCATGAAAGGAGACAAAATGGATTCTGGAAATTAGAGACCAATATCTCTTACTTCTGTGCTTTACAAAAATACAGAAAATATAGTAAGAAATAAACTTGAAAAGTACCTATATGAAAATAATATACTAAATAGCTGGTAGCATGGGTTTATGAGAGGAGGATTTTTCCAAACTAATCTTGGAGATATTTTTGAACATGCAACTGAAATAGTAGACAAAAACAAAGCATTCAATGATTTACTTAAACTTTCAAAAAGCCTTTGATAAAGTCTCACACCAGAGATTAATTTGGAAAGGCTGTAGGCAACACAGGTAACCTACAAAACTGGATCTCAATTTGGTCAACTGGCAGGAGAGTTTAGATGAGAGAAGCATGCTGTATGTGGAGTGAGGTCCCTGTGGGGTCTGTCCTTGTACCGTTAATTTTTTGATATATCCCATTATGCTGACTGTGTCTCTGACACTGATGTCCGAGGTTCGATCTCGAGAGGGGTTGCAGTGAGTGTGTAGGCCTGATGAGCCCAGAATTAGGGCGAAACGTAAGTTATGTACTCTTTGCATTATTTGACAATAAACTATGCTAGGATACAGGATATTATTGACAAATATTTTGTTATAGTTAATAAACTCCCGAAATTCACAGATGATATTAAATTCAGAGGAATGGTGAAGGCAGCAAAAACAATTCAAAGAGCCTCATTTGTATAGCCTGCTTACACACAAGAAGAGGCTTGAAATGTACATACGCAACTTCCCACACAAACATCAGGATTTATCAAAGAAAACTTGATGGGAGAACTGCATATGTATGCAATATTCCAAAGAAACTGGGAAATGATGACCCCTTTGTTCAAGCAGGGAAAAATGGGAAATAATGTACGTTAATGTGACAAACATATTACACTAGGGTTGCCAGATGTCCCTTATATATGGGACATATCCCATATTTGATAATTTTGTCCCTTGTCCCGTACTGACCTTTCAGGTCCACCCAAATGTCCTGTATTTAGTTCATTTTCAAATTTCACAATAACAATATATTTTTACTACCTTCTTACGGAACTTAGTTGTAACTTTAAAAGTAATTATACTTTCTTTTCTTAGATTCTCTTGATGAAAATAACCCAAATGTAATGAGTAAACTAGTGTTTGCTGCCTGTTTGCAACTTGTTCAGTTGCTATGGCTGGCTGAGGACAGCGACACTCTTACTGTTTTGTTCTCCAGCTGCGCCGTGCAGTTCTGTATCAGCATTGCAACATACAGTGTCAACAAAGTGTGTTGTTACTACTTGCCACGGCCCACTTTTTTTCTAACTGCCTGTATTAAATAATAATAATATTTCTCTGTTGTCTGTATTAAATAAATATTTTCAAATTATCTCACTTTTACAGAATTTTTTAGCTTGTATTAAATCATTTTCAAATGATTTAGTTTTGTTTTCCTCATAACCTATTAAAAACCTTGCTTTATGTTTTTAACTTATGTCTCTAATTTTATATAATTGGTCTGGGTGTGTAGTGGGGATGTATAAATTTATATATATATATATATATATATATATATATATATATATATATGTTTGCCAACTTGCAGACCAACCACAAGCATTACTTGGTAGGTAACTGCCCATACAATCAGATTGTGATTCAGACTACGAATGCCATGAATGTAATTACCCCAATCTACATGCTGTCAAATAAAACAAACCACACGCCGTGGCAAAAAGTAAAGAGACTTCGCTGCCGACGACCGAGGTTCGATCCCCGAGAGGGGGTGCAGTGAGTGTGTACGCCTGATAAGCCTAGAATTAGGGTGAAACACGCGTCGCGTACTCTTTGCATTATTTGACAGTAAACTATTCATATATATATATATGTATATAGTAATACAGAGAGAGATTTTAAGAGTGTCCCAATTTTCTAATTTGGCAACCCTATATTACACCTCAAAAGCAATATGATGCACAGACTTTATTTTAGTTTCCTTTTAAGAGGACCAATGTTGTGTATCTGCACTGAAGAACCTTTGTGTTTTTTCTTCAGTTTATATTGACTACTTGTCATTTCTGGCTGACAGCTCGGGAGTACCCCAGCCAAGCTTCACTCCATCATCCCTGTAGTACTGGAAGCCATTAAATGACCGGCAAGGCACTATATGCAGTTTTCATATGGAGTCAGTGCACATTTTTGGGAACATAAAAAGGAAATTTGCTGACTGCATTCATATTGCAATAAGGGCACCTAGCAAGAACGAAGCTGTATTTGTTAACCATAAGTAATTGCATTCCATTAATCCACAGGCCATCTGTGATGCCAAAATGAGACTGACAGATGTTGTGGCTCAGTGGGTTGGGTCAGCTTGTGATTCATTTATTTTGAGGCAAAGTATTTTTTGGTGGATGTGAACTTTACATGGTGAATAGCTTGTTCATAGGGTAATTAGCTGAATCCTCTGTTTTTCATGTGCCGTGTGCTATTCATTGTAACAGCAGTCACATTGCTACATGTGCCAGGTGATAGCCCTGTCAGAGGATGGCGCCTTACCTGTACTCCTAGAGCAGTGGTGCTTAACCTGTGGGGCGGGCCCCCAGAGGGGGGTGCAAAGTAACAAAAAGGGGGGCGCGAAGATGTGAAAAAAAGAAAACGAATCAAAAATATGAAAAAAAATCTGTTGAAACCAAAATTAACAAACTACATTCTGATACTAGAACAATAAATATAGAGTTAGATAAATGTCGATAAAAGTTAAGTTTCAAAAAAATGTTAGGGGTGGCGCGATTAAAACTGTTATGAAAACTCGGGTCGCAAATACTTAAAGGTTGAGAAACGCTGTCCTCGAGTGCAGAGGGGTGGCACTCTAATTCTGGGTATGATTGTGTCATCTCAATTGTGGAGCGCAGCCAGATACTGCAGTACAGTGTCCATTTTAGGACATCCTCCTCCCTCCGAGAAAACTCCATCATTCCTACTACCTCCGACAAAATATTCCTCATCCCTGCGAGAAATCCCCCGTCACCCCTCCTCCCTCCTTCCACCACCGTCCGCTCTCAGTTCTCCGATGTCCGTTTTCCGTCATCCACCCTCCTATCTCCGTCAACCCCCACACCACCCCCGCCCCCCCCATCACGGCATTTTCGGTAATGAAGTGACGTAATACTCCAGCTCCACCTTTTTCACAAGTTCGTTCGCCGAATTATTTGTCAATTATATTTTCAGTAAGAATTTACAGCACGACTCAAACGCGGGAACGAAGGTGAATTACGTTAATTGTTGAGTGTCTTTTAATACATATTAACACGTGTGCATTAAAACGTGTGCATTTACGGGGTGATTTCTCAGGCTTAAAAGCTCACCTTTTATTAAAAAGTCTAAACGAAAACCTTTTTCATTCTGAAAGGCACAAACCACGTCGGATTTCAGCCGTTAAACGCACGAAAATTTCGGTACACCAGATAAATAAGCGCAACATATTAACAGTTGTATTGTATGATTATAATACATATAGAAACGTGTTAATCGTTAACTAATAGTATGGGATAATGTTTTTTGACTCAGCTACAGATGCCGATGGAGACCAGAACTGCTTTGGAAAAATACGAACACCTTAAGGCCGATCTAGAAGAAGGTAGCGCAGCGCCTTGATTTAAACGATTCCATGTCTTGGTGGGTTTGCGTAGCTGGTTGTCAATATCTTTACACCTGTTTTTAAGGCTTATTGAGTGAAAGGGGCTCTCATGAAAAAAGTTAGGGCTTTGCTACAGGATACACCCTCCACAAGTCAAGGAAGTAAAAATAAACGTGTATATTTCTGTTTTATTTAAACCTTTTAAGTTCGTATGCATAGCCCCATTTGGCTGTTTTTGTTTTTTTTTATTTCTTCAGTAATAGGCTATTTAATCTCCCTAAAGAAAAACAACATATGCATTTTACTTTTTTTGTATCTCTTTAGTAATATTTTAGTGTAAAAGGATAACCAGTATTTAAACCTTTTATATTACTTTATGAAGTTATTTTACACAATGTTGAAAAATTAATAAGAGAGCTACATATTTTGGCAGTTACTGCTTTAATTTTCAATGAAATGAAAAAAGCTCTCCAAGAGAAAACAGTTTGCACTATCTAAAAAGGAGAAACCCTCATTTATAAAGGTTTGCTGCAGATGACTTAACTGAAAATAAATGATCCTATGTGTGTAATACATATTTATTTATTTGACTTATGCCTTTATCCTAGCAACTTGCAACATCTGAGGTACAATTTGTTGCATTGCTTTTGTTTTTTGTAGCATAGGTAGGTGAAGTGACTTCCTCAGGGTCACACAGTGGTGTCAGTACCAGGATTTGAACTGACAAGCTCCGGGTTTGCTGAAATATTACTGAAGAAAGAAAAAAAAAAACTAAAACGGCCAAATGGGGCTATGCATACAAACTTCCAACCATCCATTATCCAACCCGCTATATCCTAAATACAGGAGCCAATCCCAGCCAACACAGGGCGCAAGGCAGGAAACAAACCCCGCGCAAGGTGCCAGCCCACCGCAGGGCGCACACACCCACACACCAGGGACAATTTAGAATCGCCAATGCACCTAACCTGTATGTCTTTGGACTGT
Organism: Polypterus bichir lapradei; assembly: GCA_026402145.1. Lineage (NCBI taxonomy): Eukaryota > Metazoa > Chordata > Cladistia > Polypteriformes > Polypteridae > Polypterus > Polypterus bichir. The sequence continues at coordinate 26,155,209 of JANRMT010062791.1, forward strand.
GCGAGGAAACCGGAGTACCCGGAGGAAAACCACGCAGACACGGGGAAAACATGCAAACTCCACGCAGGGAAGCGAACCCGGGTCTTCTAACTGGCACCTTTCACTGCGCCACCGTGCCACCCCCCATTCAAACTTAAAAGGTTTAAATAAAACAGAAATATATACAGTACCTTTATTTTTACTTCCTTGACTTGTGGAGGGTGTATCCTGTAGCAAAGCCCTAACTTTTTTTCATGAAAGCCCCTTTCACTCAATAAGCCTTAAAAAACAGGTGTAAAGATATTGCCAACAAGCTATGCAAACCCACCAAGACATGCAATCGTTTAAATCAAGGCGCTGCGCTACCTTCTTCCAGATCGGCCTTAAGGCGTTTGTATTTTTCCAAAGCAGTTCTGGTTTCCATCGGCATCTGTAGCTGAGTCGAAAAACACCATCCCATACTATTAGTTAACGATTAACACATTTCTATATGTATTATAATCATACAATACAACTGTTAATATGTTGCGCTTATTTATCTGGTGTACCGAAATTTTCGTGCGTTTAACGGCTGAAATCCAACGTGGTTTGTGCCTTTCAGAATGAAAAAAGTTTGCGTTTAACTTTTTAATAAAAGGTGTGCTTTTAAGCCTGAGAAATCACCCCGTAAATGCACACGTTTTAATGCACACGTGTTAATATATATGCTTACACAGTATTAAAAGACACTCAACAACATCATTTACCTTCGTTCCCATGTTTGGGTCGTGCTGTAAATTCTTACAGTATATATAATTGACAAATAATTCGGTTAATGAACTTGTGAAGAAGGTGGAGCTGGAGTATTACGTCACTTCATTAATGAAAATGCCGTGATGTGCGGGGGGGCAGGGGGAGTGTGGGGGTTGACGGAGAGCTGAAGACGGATGACAGAGATAGGAGGGTGGATGACGGAAAATGGACATCGGAGAACTGAGAGCGGACGGTGGTGGAAGGGAGGAGGGGTGACAGAGGATTCCTCGCAGGGAGGAGGAATATTTTGTCGGAGGTAGTAGGAATGATGGAGTTTTCTCGGAGGGAGGAGGATGTCCTAAAATGGACACTGTACTCCAGAATCTGCTGATACTGAGTGGAATCCATGTGTCCCTCAACTTTGACAAGATTCCCAGTCCCTGCACTGGCCACACAGCCCCACAGCATGATGGAACCACCAACATATTTTACTGTAGGTAGCAGGTGTTTTTCTTGGAATGCTGTGTTCTTTTTCCTCCATGCATAACGCCCCTTGTTATGCCCAAATAACTCAATTTTAGTTTCATCAGTCCACAGCACCTTATTCCAAAATGAAGCTGGCTTGTCCAAATGTGCTTGCGCATACCTCAAGCGGCTCTGTTTGTGCTGTGGGAAGAGAAAAGGCTTCCTCTGCATCACTCTCGCATACAGCATCTCCTTGTGTAAAGTGGGCCGAATGGTTGACCGATGCACAGTGACTCCATCTGCTGCAAGATGGTGTTGTAGGTCTTTGGTGCTGGTCTGTGGGTTGACTCTGACTGTTCTCACCATTCGTCGCTTCTGTCTACCCGAAATCTTTCTTGGTCTGCCACTTCGAGCCTTAACTTGAACTGAGCCTGTGGTCTTCCATTACCTCAACATGTTCCTAACTGTGGAAACAGACAGCTTAAATCTCTGGGACAGCTTTCTGTATCCTTACCCTAAACCATGATGGTGAACAATCTTTGTCTTCAGGTCATATGAGAGTTGTTTTGTGACCCCCATGTTGCTACTCTTCAGAGAAAATTAAAGGAGGAGGGAAACTTACAATTGACCCCCTTAAATACTCTTTCTCATTATAGGATTCACCTGTGTATGTAGGTCAGGGGTCACTGAGCTTACCAAGCCAATTTGAGTTTCAATAATTAGTTCTAAAAGTTTTGGAATCAATAAAATGACAACGGTGCCCAAATTTATGCACCTGCCTGATTTTGTTTAAACAATTATTGCAGACTTTCTGTAAATCCAATAAACTTCATTTCACTTCTCAAATATCACTGTGTGTGTCTCCTATATGATATATTTAACTGACATTTTTTATCGTAACAACCAACGATTTATACAGGAAAATAATGACTATTAACAAGGTTGCCCAAACTTTTGCATCCCACTGTACATATGCCAGGTTTTATATATATGATTTTTTTTGATGGTACAGATTTTCAAATCTGCACTAAGTTTTATAAATGAGGTTCTTGGACAAGCTTAAGAACTGGGCAAAAAATCTTCAGAAAAGTGCAAAATGTTGCATGTAGGCCACAGGAATGCCAATTAGTAATACAAGGTTGGAAGACATTGTCCTACAGGAAGCAACCTCTGAAAAGGTTTTAGGGGTTTATTTTGACACATTTTCATCATCTAAGCAATGCACAGAAGTGATTAAAAAGATAAGAGTATATTGATAAACTGTTCAATATAAATTAAGTGACATTATACTTTATATAATACACTACAAGAAAGACATAGCAGCACTTGAAACTTTGCAGAGGAGAGCAGCCAAGTGCATCCCAGGACTTAAGGACATTTCCTACTCTGATAGACTCAAAGAATTAAACCTGCTTAGACTTGAGCAGAGAACACTATGTGACGAACTAATATAGGTCTTCAAAATTCTCATAGGCATTAATAAAGTAGATCTAGCAGAATTTTTTCAACTTAAAGGTAAATCATGTACTTAAGGACACAAGTGTAAATTAAGGGGAATAGCATTAGTTACTGAAGCCAGGAACCAGTTCTTTACTTGAGTTGAGGGAATTTGGAACAACCTACTGAGACAAATTGAAGCTGAAACCTTTAAGTATCAGGATGACATTTTGGGACAGCTTAGCTATTAGCTAAACAAACAAAATTGATGGACTGAATGGTCTCCTCTCATTTGTCAAATTTCTAATGTTGTTATGTTTTACATCAGTGTTTCCAGTGTGGAGATTCAGCCTCGACACCTACAGACACGCAGACTCACAAGTCCAAGAAACACACATTATTATTCTGCTGCACACAACACAGTGCCCAAATCCTCTACAATGCTCAGTCCTTTACTTTCTTTTACTCTCATTTCTTCTGCCGCCTCCACTCCTTTTTCACAAGCTCTGTCCTCTGCCACCTGACTCTGGCTCCCTGAATGGAGTGATACTGCCCCTTTTAAAATGCACTCAGATGTGCTCCAGGTGTTCCTTGATGATCTTCCTGCAGCACTTTCTGGTGTGGTAGAAGTGCTGAATGGGCACCTGGAAGCACTCTGGATGTACCTGTTTCCTGATCCGGCAGCACTTCTTGGTGTGGCGGAACAGCTGCAGTCCAAGGCTCCGTAGCCATGGGCCCCAACAGGGTTGAGCTTCTAAGCTTCGATCCTGTAGCCCCAATGCAAACCAGGGTAGCTGCCCTCTCGTGTCCCGGGGAAGGTATTGTCCCTCTTCCGGTCCTTCCATCCTCCAGGCGTCCCGGCTGGCCAGTAGCCCCTGCAGTCCGCCACACCAGGTTCTATTCTCAGGGTCTGTCCAACCAGTTTTATAATCAGTCTATCACTCTTACATTTAATCCCATTTAGTCCCATTGTTTAGTTATCTGGCCTACAAATATTTTTAAGAAATTCATAAATATTTATATTCTTTGCCATAGCTTTAAATGCTTACATTTCTTGAGTGGTTTTCTTTTAATTTACTCTTTCTTTAAAATTACGCATAATCTCAATTTCTTTAAACTGACATAATTTTGTGTAGGGTAACCTGGGCATAATCCATTCTGCTAGCCTTTCTTGGCACACCAGGCCTGTTAAGAAAGCAGATTTAATAGGGATGCAGGCATCCAGCTGCACAAAACCTCCACTTGTATAAAAAAGTAAGTGACCAGCTTGTCCCAGGATCTGCCTGGACTTCATCTGATAACAAAGGGGGTAAATCAAAGTGGTACTGACATCTTTCCAGAGAGCCCCACCACAGACCCCTTGAGCTAGAAGTTGCAAAATAGACTCAAGCAAGGAAAAAGACTTATAAATCAAGGGATGACAACTAAGGTGGACACTGGTTTGCTTATTATACCAGAAGCTGAGCATAAAAGAAGAGGTGAGGCGACCTTTTGCTGTTATGCGCCAAAAATTAGGAATATGGTACCGATAGATATGCTAATACCACTAATCAATTTAAAAAAAAAAATGAAAAACTCACTGTTTCAATTTGGTATTTTTTTAATGGTATTTCTGTTATAGTTCTAATAGATTATATATGTATTGTAATATCATATACTCCATGGATATGCTTTCTTTATTAATCCCTACTTTTTTCTGTTTTCTTTCCCAGTCTCCCTGTGATGGCGTTTTATGCCACCACTACCTTATGATGATGGAATGAAAGTAGATACTTTAACTGTTTATAAGACTCACTTGCTTGAATTGTCTAAAATGAAGATTAAAAAAATTAAGACTGACTTTAGCACTATTACGTTAAGTAGAATGCCCAGTGGGGGTTGGACGATCTTTTGTCCTGGAAACCCTGCAGATATTGTGTTGTAAATCTTCTTTAATATTGTGTAAAGCACTTTGAGTTGCATTCCTTGTATGAAATTATGCTATAGAAATAATATAATGTATTTCTGTAGATTTTGCTCCCTTAATGATACCTGCATGTTGTTGAGTAACCATTATGCTAAATTACAGATAATTGTTTGATTTGTTTGGACAAGATTAGTCAACTTTTTGAATAGCCTTTTTTGTCATGTGTGAATCTGTTACCATACCACATAGTGATAAAAATGGCACATTGATAAAAATTGAAGTTATCACATCTCTAATATGGTAGCCGCAATAAATGTGCAGGCACTCCTTCACTCTCGTGTGCATAAATGACTCCTGCTGATGATCACTATTCTTACTTTCACACTTCTAAACCTCTGATGCAGTGTGACATGCAGTGCTGCCTCCTCTATATAAATAACACCACCTGGCCCACATACTGTAGTGTAAGATGGTTGTAATGTCTCCCCTTTTGGATCACATAAAGTTTATGGTTCCATTTAGTATGGTATTATGGTATTATGGTATAGTATTAGTGTGATGCTTCTGCCTTTCAGTTCAAAACTGAGATATTCTACATATGTTAAGACAAAATAATTTACTATAACATGTGTGAGGTTTCTGTCTTTTAATTCAAAATAAAACATATTCTGGTTATATTCAGACAAAATCTCAGTATACAATGATTGATCTTCCTGCAGGTAAAATTACTGAAAAAGAATTATTTACAAAGTAAATATAAGTAATCATATTATTGTATACTTAATAATATCTCCTTAAGTTATATATTATTTTTAGGACCAACTGAAATAAATAAATTGATAATATTTAATAGAAAGTGATTTAACCCGTATTATTTATAAGATTTTTTAACATGATTAAAAACAATGCAAAATGACAATAATATAAACAAAATATTTCAACAGTCTTATTTTTATTAGTGTAATTGAAAAAATGTTTATAGATTGTGTCACACATGCATGTCAGAGTGTCACCCTCTGAGTTCCTCCTGGATATGTATAGTTCCACCTCAGACCGTTGCCCCTAACAGTTTTGTCTTTCTTTTCCTCCACAGCATGGAGAAACCGCCCAGTGAGGACAACTGACTCCGCCCCTTCTAGGCTCTGAGCCACAAAAGCACGATCGCCCAGAAGGAGGCATCACTTTACAACTAAGCAACCAGAGCAAAGGAGCTCTTCAGTTAACAGAGACAGAGATCGCCTGTCAAGCCCACATGTTTTTGCTGGCAACTATTCTCTTCTGTTTTACACTTTCAATGGTTTGTTTTTGTTCTTTCTTTTAGGTAAATGGGGATAGCCAGGTTGGTTCACTAAAATGTATTTTCTGTCAAGCCAATCATTTCCTTGGACAACCACAATTGCTATAGTTGCTTATAGTGAATACCTAAACTAAACTGTCACTGAAAGCAGCTTTAAACCTAAGAGTACTGTAGTGTGCTGTTGGGGTCAAATGATTTCTTCAGGCATCTTCTGGTGACCCTTTGTATGAAGTAATTATGTGACTCCCAATGCACAACCCTACTGCCTTTGCTGTCTGCATGAATTTTGGAGTGCATCATGGATTTACACAGTGGCATCTACCTTCAGGTTTAGCTATATGGTTGTGAGAGATGGATGCAATCCAGTGAAATTTAGACTGGACTCCTTCGGTGCTGTGTCTCTTAAGAGAATCCTTGGGTAGCACTGGTTTGACTTTGTGTCAAACAAAGAGCTGCTCAAGGAGTCCTGAATGAAGCACATTACCTGTATTGTGGCAGAGCATCCATTATGTCACTACGGCCTAGTGGCACAATTCCCAGAGGGTGATCTAGCTCTCAGGGTCCTCATTGTTGAGGACCCGAGCAGCTGAAACAAGCCAAATGGATGCCCACCTAACACCTGGAGGTGGGAGACAGAAGGTAATTTCCAAGAGGGTGGGACTGGACTGAGTGTCTGCCTGGGGGGGGTTGCCATCTGGGATGCCGAGCTGTTTTGTCATGTGTTGGCTGTGGCAACGCGCTGTACCAGTGCATGCTCCCCAACCTGACATGACCTAATCTACCAGTAGCTGCTTGATGGGAACGAGCTATTGATTTTGGCTTCAAGTAGAGCTGAATTTGTTAGCACTAGCTAGAAAACATGAAGAAAATCTTTTCATTTATGGGTGCTGGGATGACATTCTATAGACAGAGAGTGAGGTGATTGCCTTATACACATCACTTTTATATTCTTTGTAAGTGCTGTCCAAATATTATACCTGAATCTATATAAACATGGCAAGTTTGAATGTATGCATTAGATGAAACACAACTGACGTGTGAAATTACTAACATGTACAGTAGATGACCAGTACTCTACATGCAGTTATGGACATAATCAGTTATATTTAAATATTTTCTAATTACAGAGTGCACATTGAACAGTTTTGTAATACAATGTATGCCAAACAGACTTCATGTTACCCTAGCTAAGTAAAATGAGCTCAGGTTAGTAGTCATAGCTATCTTGTTCCAGAAAGCAACTTCAGAAAAATATTAGATCAAAATACTTTATGGTAGAAAGCATCTTTAAAATAATATCAATTTAATACATGTAATTTAAAGTGTGAGAAAAAAAAATTCTTACTGGTGTGCACAACAATAAGATATGCAACCATACGATGAAATGTGATACTCTTGTCCAGCTGTCTCCTCAATGCCCCTTGATGGTGCTGAGAAAATAATATAAAACATAAAGTTCATATTAATAATGCTTCCTGGCTACAAACAGCCATCCAAATATGCAAAAATATGAATGTAACTTACAGTACATGAGCCTCTGAGAAATGAAATAAGATTACGACTGACAGGAAGAAGAATCAGCATACAGTTCAGGTTTAAACACATTGCAGATGCTCTTGCCCAGGCCAGTCCTGGCTACAAAACATGGATAAAGTCAGTACGTCTTGACAATTAGATTATATACACTGATTAACATAAAGTGGCTTCAATATGGGAAAAACAAAAAAAATCACTTACTCCCAGAATAATGCGTGTGTAGATATAAGCATCACTGTTGCTATACCACAGAAAGATGTTGACAAATAGTAAAGCATTCAGCCCAAGCCATATGACCTAAAAAAGCAAAGTTGTGACACCATATTTAATGGAAGTAGTTCTCGGCAGTCTAGATATTTTTTATTAACTGAATAGCTATTCATAAATGTAAAATGCATGAAGAGATTGTGAAACCATATTTAATGGAAGTAGTTCTCGACAGTCTAGATATTTTTTAATAACTGAATAGCTATTCATAAATGTAAGATGCATGAAGAAATGTGTATACTGTTACATTTATAGCTGACTGGAAAATATTTGAAATATTTGATTAAAGTTGGAGCTTGATGAAGTATTTCATCAGGCATTCGTATTCCAATTATGAAAGGTCTCATTTGTTAATGTGTATTGTATTTGTTTATCCCAATACAAGTCTAATTTATGTTTATAATAGGCAGCATATAAATCTCTCCATACATCCATTTCTTGCTTGTCCCATTTCACATCCACTAGGAGAGAATGCAAATGGTCTATCATCAAATACAGTGGGATTTTATTATTATGAAAATTGTTTTCAGACAAATTAAAGGATACCGGGGAGGAAGGTGGCACAGACATTACCATTGGCTCATAATGAACTCTGGTTTGATTGCATAATTTATCACTTTATGGGAAGTAGTATTCAAAGCTGGATATGATTTCCACATGTTTTTGGCCACTAAATTACATAAAATAAGGGGAGCTTTTACAGTAAATACAATATGTAAGTCAACACTCTTTCTGGTTTTCCTTCGTTACTGCAAACTGTTGTATGAGATACCTCTTCTGATAACTGCATGTTCCATGATTGCCTGCATAGAAACTTTATATGTGGCAGCCCACAGTCCTCAGAGGCTTCTGTATGGAATGTAAACTCTATGATAGCCATATATTGTACAGTAGCTTCAAAGCATTAGCAGGACAATAAAGATCACATCAAACATTAATAAAAATAAGCTGACAAGCAATGGAACCGCACAGTAAATATTTTGAAATTACATGGGTAAATAAAAACATGGTGATCAACATCAGTCCTGGACGCTGCAGTGGCTACAGGCTTTAGGGATCTGTGGCAGCAATCAGAAAGTTGCTGGTTTGAATCCCGTAAACACCAGAAGTGACTCTACTCCGTGGGCCCCTTGAGCAAGGCCTGCAATTGAGCCAGTCCACTCCGTTGGGCTCTTGAGCAAGGCCTGCAATTGCTTCATCCTGGGTATGATGTTCATCTGCCTCCAGACCTGCAAGCAGGTCCTCCAACTTATAGGGAAAAACTTGGGGGTTGGTGACAGGATTGGTACTCCAGCCACTGTAAAAAACCTCACACTGTTCAAGTGTGGTGTTGAGGTGTCACCCGCTTCACACGGGTCCCAATCCAGGTGGTTCGTTGTGTGGTGGGTGTGGCAACGTGCTATCAGCGCATACTGCCAACCTCCAGTTGCTTCATTTAAAACCAATTCTTGCCAATCCCAGAACTTATTTAATGTTATGGCTTGTTAATGTTTTAACTCTGCCATGCCAACTCATTCTTATAGCAAAGAGTTTTTTCCTTTTCAAGGATATCATCCAAATGATTTAAAGCCTAAAACGGATGAGTAGCTTTCAGTCCATTTCTTTTTTCTCTTCAACTTCCTTCAATTTTATTAAAGCAAATATGACATGATGAATCCACACAGGTATAAATGGAAAAAAATTATATGGAGAACTGCTTGGTCCTTTGTCATTTCCATCTTATTGCTAATAAGAATCCATTGAAAACAGAGAATGCAGCTGATTAAGACTGAAATAATCAATTAAGGGTAGTAAACTTAACAAGGGAGACCACTGAAATGAAGCATCAAAATGTTCCTTGAGCAATAAGTGCTTCATAAGTCTGCTGCGGCCCTCCAGGACTGAAGTTATACACCTTTAGCCCTTGCATTTTGTAGTCAACTGCATGTTTTAATTTTATGCTACATTTTAGACTTCAATTACCTTCTTTTATGATGGAGTTACACTTAAAACTCAGTGTGCTTATTGTTCATTAAGCTATAAATACTACGTTATGACTCTTTCTTTAGAGAATATTTCAGACAATGAAGTGCCAATCTGCTGCCTGAAGTGCAGAGGAGCTGCCATTTCATTTTCTGAACTCTCCTAAGCCATTTATAAGGTAAAGGCAACTACACTTATCCCTACAGCCTCATTTGGAAGCCAGCCACAAAAGGAGGCACAGTGAATTGCACACTTAACACTCCTTCTTAAAGGATTCATGTAGAAATGAAGATGCTTATCGTTGGGATTCGAGAGGAAAGGATAGTCCCAGGAGAAAAACCTTGTGAAGAAGAGAACATACAATTTCTTCTCTAGATAAAAAATGCTTTTCAATTAAATCTTAGTCCCTATTTCTCAGAGGTCGCATCCCTAATCACTGCTCCACTGCACTGCCACTGTCTTATCTAATCAATGGGATTAAAATAAAAATGTTATTTTATCATTCCATGTGACTTCTCTTATGTACTCCAAACTCTCAACATTCTTCAGTATCTGGATAAAGAAACCTTAGCTACCTGTTCAGTTATCCCATTTGAATCAACTTCCTATTTTGTTACTTCAGCAAAACTGCAGTAAATAATATCTTTATCAGTTATTTATTAATAACATTTCTGAAAATGAAGAGTGACTATTCCTTCATGGACCACATGTCTTAATATACCAATGCACTTTTTTGTATTATAACTCATTGCTTTATCAAATAAGTAGCTTTCTTGAAAGAGCCGCTTGGATGCCAAGTTGTTATCACAATTATCAGTTCTTATCAGCATCGTATAAATGAGACTTCCACTATAGAAAGGAGGTTAATTATCAGTTACTTAATGACTAAAAGTAATTCTCCTGTGAATTAAGAGCAAGCCATTTGTGGTATTAAAGAGATTTAATTATAGTTCACTGATGAGATACGTAATGAAATACGAGTTTATAACTTTAAGAACTAACACCAACCCAGTCCTAACCTTAGCTGGGTTTGCAAATTAAGCATATTTAAGAAAATCATTCATGACTGAGCTTGGAGAGTGAAGCAAACTGAAATATTGTGTTACTGGGAAAATGGAAAGCTGGAACTTTAAATCAAAAGTTCAGATATCAGTGCCTCATCTAACTAGCTTGGTAAACTTTTTTTAAACTCATTTAACCTAGCTGATTTCAAAAATAAATATATGCATGTCATTGTATATGGCTACTACATAGAATAGAAGGTTAATTATTTTACTGTACCATAATTTGGATTTTTTTTTCTACAGATATATTGTTTCTTCTGGTATCTTTAATGGTTTGTCTTAACTCGATCCCATCCGCAACCACTTTTAAAAATATTTACAAAAGCTGGCTTATTTAAAGATTGAAAGCTTGGTATTTTGTTTGTTTCATTTTTGTAAATGTGTTATTTGTTTACATTTGTGCATTCAGTAAATATAACTTTACTACCTACACATCATGGTTTACCATTTATTAAACACCAGCAAAAGTGCATTCTTATCAGTCTTTCAACTGATGATACTAAAACTCCTAAACCTTCTGATATGCTCACCCAGACAGCCAGACACAATTGTCTCCCCAAAAACAAACTCTTAAAAAAAAAAAAAAATGTATTTTTTATATATTGTGGCCGGGTGCAGGAATGACAGGTCTCAAAAATTAAAGTTTAGATGCCAACTTTAAAGTTGGTTGTCCCATTTTAATTTCCCTGAAAGTTCCAACAAAAACAATGACTCTACTGTAGTGTCTACTCTTCTCAATCTCTGACTTTTAACTAAACAAAAGGATCAGCCGTAGCCGCAGGTTTGGGGTATGTCTGTCAGTAGCTCTGTCACAAAAGTCGCCGCCTTCTGGGCAGCTGGGGTTCTTATGGCTGGGCAGGGCTAAGTGCCCTCACTGGGTAGTTTCTTACTGTTGCAGGGTGAGAAGGAGAAGAGAATATTAGCAACAGAACCCCTTTCTTGTTCCGGCAGGTTATTACATAACTTGACTGAGCCCATGACGAGATCCTTTGACGTGTATAGTATACATTTGAAACTCATGTCAGTCAGTCAGTCATTTTCCAACCCGCTATATCCTAACACAGGGTCACGGGGTCTGCTGGAGCCAATCCCAGCCAACACAGGGCACAAGGCAGGAACAAACCCCGGGCAGGGCGCCAACCCACTGCATGGCATGCACACACACACACACACACCAAGCACACACTAGGGACAATTTAGGATCGCCAATGCACCTCACCTGCATGTCTTTGGACTGGGGGAGCAAACCCATGCAGACACAGGGAGAACATGCAAACTCCATGCAGGGAGGACCCGGGAAGCAAACTGAGGTCTCCTTACTGCGAGGCAGCAGCGCTACCACACTGCGCCACCGTGCCGCCCTGAAACTCATGTGTTTTACATAATTAAAAAACTGCTTAACAATTACATAATATAATAGATTTAATAAAATTAGTTTTTTCTGGAAAAAAATAAAATCTGGCATTTTTTTCTGGGGCAGCAATTTGTTAAGATTTTGGGTGGGACAAAATGGCATCAATAAATGCCATGATCCAATAATTGTGTTCATAGTCATAGCTTCGCTGGGTGTTTACAATTCACATTTGCTAGAAAGGTATGAAAGTGAGCTGATTTTTACGTCTTGCACAGTTGCTGTGAAGAAAAGAACCAGAATTTAATTTAATGGACACTTACAAAAAAGGCAAACAGGTATGTCTGCAACATACACAGCTCTTCCCTTGGGATAATATGACCATTGTGTCCAAATCAAGATATGTGTAGGGAATGTTAGCCAGGATGGGCGGCACGGTGGCGCAGTGGTAGTGCTGCTGCCTCGCAGTTAGGAGACCCAGGTTCACTTCCCGGGTCCTCCCTGCGTGGAGTTTGCATGTTCTCCCTGTGCCTGCGTGGGTGTGCTCCGGTTTCCTCCCACAGTCCAAAGACATGCAGGTTAGGTGGATTGGAGATTCTAAATTGGCCCTGGTGTGTGGGTGTGTTTGTGTGTGTCCTGCGGTGGGTTGGCGCCCTGCCCAGGATTGGTTCCTGCCCTGTGTTGGCTGGGATTGGCTCCAGCAGACCCCCGTGACCCTGTGTTCAGATTCAGCGGGTTGGAAAATGGATGGATGGATGTTAGCCAGGTGTTGGCACAGTGCATGTATGATGTACCAATTAAATGGTAATTGTTGATTTTTTCAGGAGGATGAGCCTATGGTCTGCTGGATAATAAGCTATCTGTCCATCACAGTTTGTAGACTCACAGACTGTGTTTCTGATATGGATTGGGCAACACTGGTGCACCACAAGGAAAAGTCCTGTCTCATTTTCTCTTCATTTTGTACACTTCAGATTGTAAATCTAAAACCAGGTCATGTCACTTGGAAAAATTCTCAGTTGATTCTCGACTTATAGGGTGTATTGATAAGGGAGATCAGAGTACAGAAGTCATGTAGAGAACTTTGTTCTTGGTGCAAAGAGAATTGTTTGCAACTTAACATTAGCAGAAAAAAAGAAACTGATTACTGACTTTCACTACACCATATGGCCTCTATGTCTGAACACTATTCATGGAGTGGATGTGGTGGAAGTACATTGGTACAAGTTTCTGGGGGTCTACATTAATAAGAAGATCAACAGGATCAAGGGCAGAGCCAACTTGTTTTTCTTAGGAGAGTTCATTACTTTAATGAGGGCAGTAGCATCATCTTAATGTTCTATAACTCTGTAATGGCCAGTGTGATTTTTCTATGCTGTGGTGTGCTTGGCTGGCAATATCACTTCAGAAGAGGTCAACCATATCAGCAAGCAGATTAAGAAGGCAGGCTCAGTTATGGGATGCACTCGTAACCCTCTGGAGGTAGTAGCAAAAATAGAGAATGAAAGCAAAGTGAATGTCATTGTGAGGATCTAGTGCCCACAGCCATGGGCAACACCCTGTGTTGGGACATCATGTAATCATGAGCCGAGATGGACGAAGGCAAGTGAGGATCCAGAAAAGACCTAATGGTCAAAAATGTACAGAAATTTATTAAACAGTAAAGAATTAAATTTAAAAATTGCAATAGTGCATTCACAGTTATTCATTAAATAAATTGTGCTCCTGAAAAACCATGTCTTTAGGCGCAAAAGCTCCAATAAATAAATACAATAAAAATGCAAACAATCCTTGAGGTGTTGCATTTTTTTAAAAAGGAAATCATCATTAATCCCTGTTGTGAAGCCCAAAGCATCCTGATCTGCCACCTCAGCTGGTCACTGTAGACATGAACTACCACCTTGGTTGGTGCCCTGCACTTCAACAATGGATGCCACTTGGCTGTGTATCCTCCCGTCTGCTTTAAGGCCCTGTGGCCTCTCTCCACTCTCATCTGTTAACCTTTGTAGCTCAGTAGACACAGCCACAGCATGGGACCTCTATACCAGCCGTCAGTCCTGCTTCCTTTGGTAATTCAAAAGAGCTGATGCTTGCCCATACTGTCTGCTATCTCCATAGTACCTCTCCAACTAATCTGACGAGTGATTGCTTTCCAACCCTGTTTCTTGAACTCCCAACTAGCACTAACCCTCTCTCTTTTATCGCCCTTAACTCCAACTGGAACACATTAATTACTGTGCAGCTTTCCCAGTAATTACATTGATGAAGCGAGTGCACATTCATGTGAGCATCTGTCACCAGCGTAAGTTAAGCCATCAGGCCGTGCTTAAAAGCAGTTAACAAATTAAACCTCTAAAACAATCCCAGACTTGACTTATCACAGCCATTATGAACAATGCTGCACATCCTCTCTGTGACACACTAGCATTAAGTTCTTGTAGTCATGTACACTAAACAAACTGGTTTATAACGTACTGGGCCAACACAATCTGTTATGCAATAAAACTAAAATAAAATGCACTCAACTATAAATGTCACTCATATTCTGGGGCATAGATGTATTTACTTTAATTCACTTAGTCTCTCAAAGATATCATTTTCCTTTAAGAGTGCACTTCAGATTGTTAATGAATCTCTATATTCCTCACATTTTGGTCTAATGTATCCCAACACAACTTCTTTATATAATTAATGTATTCTTTGATGCAATTTATTCCTTATGGTTTTCTTTACAAATGATACAAAAAAGCACTGCATTGTTTTTAAAAAATTCTTTTTTTATTCATCCACTTAAATCTTGTATTTTTACTGCATTTGCAATTTTTTGCAAGTGACCTTTTATTTTATTCAGTATTTTCTTTATACTGTCATTTTGAATATTTTAAAGAATTGCTCAGTCATTAACTGGTTTCTTATGTTTAAATAGATCTGTTTGAGGCATACAGCCAACGTTTTCAACTCATTGAGTATACTGTTATCAAACGGCAAACACAGAACCAAATCTCTACACAGTACCTTCAGAGCAACTTTAGCAAATTTTTATAGTTTTTTTCCAGTGATGCTATTTCTCCATTAGAGTAATGTGTTATTTAGCTTGCAGGTAATTTATTAAATCTTTTGTATGGTTTGAATTGGGGGTTGTCTTGGTGCATAGTGGTTAGTGCCATTGCCTACAACTTACGAAAACTAGAATTGACTTCCTGATCAGTTTTTCTACATGCAGAATTTACCCCTTTGTTATTTTTTTTCTTAAGGTACCCCGAGCCCCTACTACATCCTGAAGACATGCAGGGAAGGTTAGTTGGTAGCTGGCAAGTGTAAATATGCCCAGTGTGTATGACTTCAGGGATAAGCCTTCTACTGACTTTGCTGCTGACTTTTTCATAATGCTTCCCAGATTGGATACAATGCAACCCTTTGTGAACTATGTGGACTGGCAAAATAAATGTAAGGAATATTTTCTTCTATTACCTCTCTAAAAACAAGAACGTTTTAGTGTTATTGATCATTTTCATTTAGCATTTTCGTTTCTGGCTTACAATGATAAATCACATTACAATTGCTTTGCACTTTCAGTTCCCAAATGTTGAAAACCTTAACATTCGGAGTTGTACGTAATTAAAAGAATTGAAATAAAAGACATCAGGATCAGCTTCTTTGTTATGTATTGATAACAAAAACAAAATGGCATAATTTGGCACAGTATCTAAAAATACAATTTCACTTTATATTTATTCAAAGCAAAGTATTAAGTACCAGCATCTTTTCAACAGAATGAAATTCCTGCGTAAGAGCGAAAAGAACATATCATTTTCAGGGAGGTGATCATTGATACAATTTTCCACCAGTACTGCAATATGACAAGCATCCTCTCAATCCACCATTACACCCAACAGAGGAGCACAAAATACAGTAAGTAGGGGATCATAGTGATGACAGAATACTGGCTCATTTTACTGACATTCAGATAGATAGTTTAGCTACATATCTTGCATATAAAACCAAATAAAACAGGACACAGAACACATAACAAAATGCTACATATAGTTAAAGAAGAATGAAAAATGTGTCATATTAATATGTTTTTCAATCCGCTTACCACAATGAGAAAGGAAAGCCCTTCATTTACAAGCCAGTCCATGGTGCTTCTATTTCTGGGCAGCTACCAGTTGCTGGGATTCTTCTTCACAATGCAAGCCCTTGTTTATCTGTCCAGGTGTGCTTCTTCTTGGCACAGCCACTCCTTCTAAAGGGGAGCCCAGATGCAAGTAGTCGCTTTTCAACACGAGTTACTGATGAAAAGAAAAAAAAAGTGGTTTGAATTACTTGAAAAAAAATCAAATCAAGCTTTGTGCATTTGTTTGGGAGCTGGTGGGTTGGGAGTCTGCACTGTGCCACTAATCTTAACCCTTGATTCTTCCCTCTTCCAATTCTTCCCTCTGTTTTTGGGCTTGCTGTGTCTGTCAGGCCCCTCATGCAGGTCCACAGAGACATTAGTTACTTTCTAGCTTTCAGGGACCCCTTTTACAGGGCGATTTTGAAACAGCAGGCTGGAGGTTTAGCCGTGAAGAGGGAGTTGTTACTTACTGCCACTTCTGTTTTTCCAATTATTGATGATCGTTATTTCTTTGTTTTGTATGAGGCTAACTAGTGTAATCCTGGTCAGGTTTTCATTTATTTTGAGGTCTGTTCACCCCTTTTCAACATTTTGTGTTCCTGAATCACAACAGGCAGTAATTTCACTGCATGTTTACAGGGTCATTACTGTCACACATACAGTGAAATTCTTACTAGGATGTGCAATACATTGACACTCCCCAGCAGCCAGATTAATGAGTATTAGTTGGTGGTATTGTTGTTTTTTTGTTGTTGAAATTAAATAAAAAAAAAATGATCACAAAAAATTATAAAAACCTTCTTCTAATTAGAAAAGCAAGTATGCAAGTAAACACAATCTGTTTCTTTGCTATGGGGGAAACTATAAACAATTATAATGCTAAAGAAAATTGTAGTAATACTATTAATTCCAAAAACAAAAGAATTAGTGCTGCATTTCACTACAAATGAATTAGAAAGTATAGCTAAACATAAACCTACCCGATGTGGAGATGTTGTAGGTTCTGAAGATGGGGTTGGCCTTATAGGCTATCTAGAAGTTAAATAAAATATAAGTCACAACCAAATTGGATGGCACTGTTAATAAACAATTACTGTATGTAATATTATCATTAAGGCAATTTTAGGTTGGCATGTCATAGGCTTGGGTGACTATAATTATCGATCTATCCATCCTTATATCTGCTTAAGCCATTTCAGTGTTACTCAATTACTATTATTACCATGTCTAAGGTGCATATGTGACAGTTGTTTACAGATTTTTTTTAACAGTTGAAGTATAATAAATGACATTTTTATTGTTAAAGGCTTTAGACATCCTGGAACAGTCACTCTTCTCACTCCTCACTACTGGCAAATGGTACAGTACCATTGGCGCTCACATCAGTAAATCTAGGGGCAAGTTCAGCCAATCATAAAGTAATAACAAATATTGTAACATAAAGCACACTGCTTACATTGTGAAAGACAGGGGGTGCCAATGAGCCCCAAAACCCCAGACACACCACATGGCAAAAACAGTTCCACGTATAAGATAAACATTTTTATTTTACAAAATACCTTTTTTACAGTCCCTTCCACAATCTTCCAAGTAAGAATACTCCTTTAACTCCTCCGGCGAGCTTTACCTTCTGTCTCCCAACTCAGATTCAACTAGAGGAGGCTGGATGGCTTGCTTTTATGCTAGGCCTGGGCATAGCCCAACGGAAGCACTTCCAGGTCAAAGGGAAGCTTCATGAAATAGGGAGTTATCCTCCCTGCTGCGCCCTCTGGCGGCACCTAAGGACACCGATAGGGATGTCCCTCAGGACTGCCACTCACATGGTTCCCTGTGGGTGACCAGACTGGGTCCATACCAGCGGAGCACTGCCATCAATCATACTGGGGAAGGAACTGCTCTTGATACAGAACCTCCACCATTCCATCCACTAATCTTTCCCTTTGAGTTGGATAGTGATCCAGCCCCATCCTGGCCAAGTTATGCATTCTCCCATGCTGTCCCTCTGTTATGGCTACCTGGCCAGGCAAGGGTCCAGCATACCACTTACAACATGCATGCATATTTATAGATATGCTGTATATGTGCATATATACTGTATACGTGTTGTGTGTATGTGGGTGTATGAGGCCTGTTTCTGAGGATACCCAGTATAATCCTGGTCAGGTTTTCTTTTATTTTGAGGTCTGTTCACCGTTTTTGTGTTCCTCGATCACAACAGACAGTAATTTCAGTGCAGGTTTACAGGGTCATTATTGTCACATATACAATGAAATTGTTACTAGTGTGTGCAATACATTGACACTCTCCAGGACCCAGATTACTGAATATTAGTTGGTAGTATTTAATGTTATGATCAGCATTCTGTATTAATATTCTGTTTGTTTCCCCAGACAAATTTAATAAAAGTATGCATCTATTAAGATGTTTTGAAAAATACATCTGGTTTTCTCTACAAGGTGTTTTGAAAAAGTTTAAACATTTTAGAATTATGTTATGGCACCATTTTTATTTTGTTATGGTTGCCACCATTTCAGAGCACTCACATCAGGAGTTAACATGACAATATTACCGAGAATGATCCAGGAATAGTGACGCATGTGACATCACCGCCGTTATGTGTCTACCAATCATGTATTTTTAGTTTATGCTTCTTTCTGTTTTTTAAAAACATTATTTATAATATTTATTTTATGTTTGTAATATTTCAGTTTTGTGTAATTATGTTTCTGTGTGGGAGCATGCATTCTGTGGGTGGTTCCCCAAGAGGGAGGTCCATCTCCATCAAGGAACTACCCCAGGCCCTGTACCAGCTGTGCAGACAGGCAGTTCAATGGGATATGCTGTTGAAGCTTTGTGTTGCTGAGTTCACTTTGTGTTTTGCTATTGCTTATTTTGATTTATTTTGGATTACAAGCTTCTTTGCTCTGGTTTTTGACGATTCTTTTCAAATTGCGTTTTGGAACATTTTAGACAAGTTCATTTGTGCCTTTGGTGGTTTTTGAGTTCTTATTTGTCGAGTATTTAAAAAAAATAAATTTGTTGTTTGCCCTTTAATAACAAGCTGAAGGTTCACAGTTACCCTACAACTTGTTGGGCTTTTGTGATATTTTTTCGACTTTACTAGTTGTTTTGCCATCTTCCCATTATTGGGGCCTGCTCCAGCTGAAGCCAGCAGGTAGCCTTGGCACCTGGCTGATGTTAAAGTTACCTCTGCTAGGCAGACCAGATAGATTTCTGGCTTGCTTCCTAGTTTTCATTTTGGAGGCTTCACTATATTATGCCTGGAGGAATCTCTCCATATCATGACAGCTGCAGTGACTGTATAAATGTGGGTGCATACATTTTTAGATCATCCGAGATTATTGATAAATCCCTATATTAGCATGCAACTATTTTTCATAAAGTTCTTCCTGGTAAAGAAATTTCACTTCCCGGCTCCTCCCTGCGTGGAGTTTGCATGTTCTCCCCATGTCTGCGTGGGTTTCCTCCAGGTACTCCGGTTTCCTCTCACAGTCCAAAGACATGCAGGTTAGGTGCATTGGCGATTCTAAATTGGCCCTAGTGTGTGCTTGGTGTGTGGTTGTGTGCCCTGTGGTGGGCTGGCGCCCTGCCCAGGGTTTGTTTCCTGCCTTGTGCCCTGTGTTGGCTGGGATTGGCTCCAGCAGACCCCCGTGACCCTGTAGTTAGGATATAGCGGGTTGGATAATGGATGGATGGATTATTACATACTTCGGGTTTTGGTGTGAATATTAATCTAGACCACAAATCAGGCTTGACTTTTGACTACCTCTTATCTCTTGGTGAATTTTAGACTAAGCCCTTACTGTCTCAGTCTGAGTCAGTACTTTTAGTAGTAAATGGTGTACAGAGAAAAGCATACATGGTGGAATTAGAGCATGATTTCTTCTCACTAACTAACAAAACCAGTTAATTTTATTCAAATTCCCTCCAAATTCTTATAATACATACAGTACATTTAAAAGCTAGATGTAGAACTGTAAGTTAGATAGCACCATGTCCTCCTTCTTATTAGATGCCTGAATATTTATTTTTCTCTTTGGCCTCTTTGTATTCCAAATGAATGAGTACAAAGTTTAAACTTCACAAACAAAGTTACAATAGCATTTCACTTTTTTGGGATCAATTGTTATTCACTTATTATTATGACAAAAAGTAGAACATTTCAGTTACATATACAGTTTTGCTCAGTAACAAACCCACCCCAAAAGAAAACCCAAACCACCAAACATCTGTGAATGCAGCCATATTGTGATCTAGAGATCTAGATGATGTTCATTTTATTCCTGATGCAAAATATTGCAGAAAACTGCATTACATTTTCCGAAGAATTTTTAATGCTGTGGTAGACAGCCATGGTACTTGCCCAGCTGGGATGCCTTCGCACTGGAAGGAACGGGGGGAGAGAAAATTCACAGGACATTATCTCCTCTAGGGCAATAGATGGTAGTCACCCCTGGGTTGTGGCGGCACCAAGATTTCCCAAGGGCTTCATAGGAATTGGAGTTCAGTGACTCAGTTCTGTTGGGTGCTGTGGATGTTGCCAGGGCTGCTGCGGGGAATGAGGAGCCCTACTTTGTGGAGCTCCAACCATACCCGGAAGTGCTCCCGGGTGAAGCCTTTGGGACACCAGAAGTACTTCAAGGACTGAGAGACACAGAGTGAAGAAAGAAGAAAAGTGTGCTTTTATTGTACTTGTGTACTGTGCTGTAGGTGGGAAACAAAA
The DNA here is from genome assembly GCA_026402145.1 of Polypterus bichir lapradei. Lineage (NCBI taxonomy): Eukaryota > Metazoa > Chordata > Cladistia > Polypteriformes > Polypteridae > Polypterus > Polypterus bichir. Next base: position 26,176,066 of record JANRMT010062791.1, read on the forward strand.
GGAAAGCATTTCCCATGCTTTACTAAAGGACTTGTGTGTTGCTGGACTTGTGCCTGTGTCTATTACGCTGGGTGTTTGGGGCTGGTGGCCACAAAAAAGATTAATGATTTTGGAATAAAATTCATTTTAACAATATCCAAAAAAGTTTAAAGTTAAATTTAAATAGGTCATTAAAACATTGTGTACTTGTAATTCCTACATTAATTATGTGAGATAGTTATATAAAATGGATCTAAGATTATCCCCAGATTTTAATCCCATAAAGCAATTTTCTGATATGGTGGAACTGGTGGTGTAAAATCTGCACAGACTGCATGATGCTATCAAGTCAGCATGGACTAAAATTCCTAAGGAATATTTCCAGTACGTTGTTAAATCCATCTTCAAAGAATTCAGACTGTTCTTGTCATAAATGGGGATCCTACCCAGCACTAGACAGGTGTGCATAATAAGTTACCACTGAGTCTATATGCATATATATACCACCTAGCATCTATTTTGTGGATTGTTGACAAAAACTGACAGTTACATTTCTGGTAGTCTTTGTAGATATGATGTGCTTAAACAAGGCTTGATACATGAAAATTGTATCTGACAATGCCTGTTATAAATTGTGGACAAGAGTATTTCAAGCATCTGAAAAACTCAATGCATTATGTTATTGCTAGAGAAATGACTTAAAAAGGCACTTCTTCAAAGTGTGCTCTTTTTACCATTCAGTACAAATCTCTTTTCAGGTAACGGTCATTTATTGCATATTCTCTTTTACTTCCTTGACTGCTTTAAATGTTTTAAAAAAATATTTTATTCAAATCTCAGCTCTTCTTAACAAGCACATTTTTATCTAAAACTCAGG
>JANRMT010062791.1:26181921-26217626 GCA_026402145.1 Polypterus bichir lapradei
CTTCACGAAATTTGGTAGGCGGCTTCCCTGCGCTAACCGAAACCAATGTACATACTTATTTCGGTGGTATGACACCACTGTCAGCCGCCATATTGAACTTTCCAACGTCACTAATTCTCCAACTTCCCGTGTAGGTAGAAGGCTGAAATTTGGCAGGCTCATTCCTTACAGCTTACTTACAAAAGTTAAGCAGGTTTCATTTCGAAATTCTACACGTAACGGTCATAACGGTCGATAACGGTCGACAACGTCCGCCATGTTGAATTTTCTTATTTATGGCCCCATCTTCACGAAATTTAGTAGGCGGATTCCCTGCGCAAACCGAAACCAATGTATGCACTTATTTCGATGGTATGACGCCACTGTCGGCCGCCATATTGAACTTTCCAACGTCACTAATTTTCACAATGTCCGCCATGTTGAACTTTCTTATTTATGGCCCCATCTTCATGAAATTTGGTAGGCGGATTCCCTGCGCTAACCGAAACCAATGTATGTACTTATTTCGATGGTATGACGCCACTGTCGGCCGCCATATTGAACTTTCCAACGTCACTAATTTTCCAAGTTCCCGTGTAGGTAGATGGCTGACCCCATCTTCATGAAATTTGGTAGGTGGCTTCCCTACGCTAACCAAAACCGATGTATGTACTTATTTTGGTGGTATGACGCCACTGTCGGCCGCCATATTGAATTTTCCAAACATCACTAATTCTCCAACTTCCCGTGTAGGTTGGAGGCTGAAATTTGGCAGGCTCATTCCTTACAGCTTACTTACAAAAGTTAAGCAGGTTTCATTTCAAAATTCTACGCGTAACGGTCATAATGGTCAACAACGTCTGCCATGTTGAACTTTCTTATTCATAGGTAGAAGGCTGAAATTTGGTACTTATTTCGGTGATATGATGCCACTATCGGCTGCCATATTGAACTTTTCAACGGTCTTTGTTACTTATGGGCCCATCTTCAAGAAATTTGGTACGCGGGTTCCCAACGCTAACTGAATCCTACTTACGTACATATATACGTCCATAGTCTGCAACTCGGTCACCGTGTGAGGCGGCGTTGGGTCCCCCATCACAACGCCTCCCACGTTGTTGGCTGCCTGCCTATGTAAGGCCGTCTGTCGCTCCAGTCTCTACATTCCCTTCCTTGCTTCGCCACGGTATTCACGTCTCCCTGCTGATAACTACAGCCTTTTTATTTAATCCACGGCTTCTCCGCTGTTTTATTGTTCATTTATTACGATTATAGTTATTGTATAGGTATTTTAGACTTACTTTACATTGTTCAGGTACCCATTTCCTTTATCATTCCAACCGTATCTCCATTAACATGTCTATCGAGGTGATCACCATCGATCAAAGAACTGTCACTTACCAAGTGGTTTCCATGCCCGGAGATGGCACCTGCCTTTTCCATTCTCTTTGTTACATATTGCACGACCATATCAGGCTCACTATTGATATCCGGAGGAACATTGTGTCTTATGTATTGAATGACTGGGACAGGTTCAAGGTGTGGACTGATGACGGTACAGGAGATAATTATACTACACAGGAGCACTAGAAGAGTGAAATGCTTAAGTGTACCGAAATGGCCAAATATTTTACACCTTTGGACAACCGCCAATGCCTCTTAAACATCTTAGATTCACAGGTGACGATTTCAGTAGTGGACACTTTGATGTTTAGAAATGTTTAAACTCTCAAAAGCTGGATGTGAAGTTATCAATGAAACTGGTTGTATACTTACAACGCTTGACAGATGCCGAATGTCTCTTCAACATAAGTCCTACAAATACTGTCGTAACTGAAACAAACCATGAAACTCAAACCGATTATGACAGCAGCAATCCAAGCTGTGAGATTTGAGACAAGATTACTATTCACATGGCCAACTGTACATTGCATGCTCAAGAGTAAGCTCAGCGCACAGCTACAGCTTGGTCATATTACAACTGGAGGGCCGAACTGACAACGTGGCATACAAAGAGATCCTTAACAAATAATTATTGGTATATTTTCCCTCAGTTTAAAAAGGTTTAATTTTCTTCTTAATAAATATTTTAAGGCAGTACTTCACCGCTGCGAAGCGCGGGTATTTTGCTAGTATATATATATATATATATATATATATATATATATGTAGACTCAAACTCATTATGACAGCAGCAATCCAAGCTGTGAGAAAACAGTAAAAAGGAGGCGTGTCAGATGTCGTGGTACATTTTCTAATGCAGCTAGACGAAAACAACTTCGTGACGCTGCCGCCAAATACACAAAACAATTACTTTCACAATCATGTTACATTATTTTTCAAATGTTTCCTTTTCTTTTTCATAACTTCTTTAACACACGACATCGCTGCGAAGTGCAGTTATTTTGCTATATATATATATATATATATCACAGCGACACTCATAACAGTGACAAAACAATTACATTGACAATCATGTTACGTTATTTTCAAAATGTTTCCTTTTGTTTCTCTTTCCTTCTTTAACACACTACTTCTCCACTGCGAAGCGCGGGTATTCTGCTAGTATATATATAAAATAGCAGTGGCCCCAGAAATAACCCCTAATGGACACCACACTTAACATCACCCAATTCTGATAAGGTTCCTTGCACCATAATCTTCTGCTTCCTATGTTTTAGCCAATTCTACACCTATGTACACACCATGCCCTGATTTCACATTTCTTTTAGTTTAATACTTAACTTCTCATGTAGGATTGTAGAACCAGTCCTGGACAGGTTTCCATTCTACTAGAGAAAACAGTTTAGCAATACCAAAAAAGCCTGACAGCATGTCTTTAAACAGTAGAAGAAACACAGAGTCCTTGTGAAAATGGACATTAGAAGAACAAGCGCCTCTACAAAACAGATGCCCCTGATGGGAAGCTAACCCATCTGTAACCCTTCAAATTATCATTCATTATAATTCCTCTAACATAAACAATTTATTGTCAAAGCTTCATTACAACACATGAATTACAGACCAGTTAAACAGAATTATATATTTTGTCAAACAAAGATAAAGTTAAAATAATAAATAGATGGGTGGTAGAATGAAAAGAATCGGTGTCCTAACAGGAAAAGATTTAATCCAGTGATAGTAAGCAAACAGTTTATAACATAAACACTTCTTTCTTAACCTTCCTAGTCCATCTAATAAAGCCTTCCTCTATTCACATCTAGTAGCATACGTACAAAACACAACAATGAGGTAAGCATTCAACGATATTAAAATATCAGTGGTTTTGCGTGTTGAGCTAGTTGAAGACAACATTGACACATGTTTAAAAGATTCTAGAGAACTAATTACTTATTATAAACTGAATTTAATTTTCTACACTTTGTGTTATTGTAGGCTGGGTTACGATTTTGCAAATGGAGCAAAGCAAGATGATGAACTGGCAATATGGTGTAAAAGTTACCACAATAGACTGTTCATTAAGAAATAAAATTTTGAGGATTCAGAATTATTGTAAACCAAAACTTGCCTGATAATAAACTAAGATTTAATTCCAATAGGAGTTAGACCAGGCTCATCTGCAAAACATGCCGCCCAAGTAATCAGCTGCTTGAAGTCGCCTCTCATATAGAAGACCTAGTACCAGATACATTTGGGAAATCTCAGTCACAGGAGAGTGTTTTCAGATTTATGTTTTTACATTTCTATTTTGTTGATAGCTGTTATTGGTAGGTGGTGTACAAAGTAGAGCATATAGGGAAGATTTAGTTTGGGAATTACTTTCCATTGCTTGCCAAGCTGTTATGAGTTGATTTCTATTTGATTCCTTCCATGATCTTATAGATCACACTTTTGTAACCTGGGGCTTCATGCATAACGCCGTGCGTAGAATTCGCACTATAACATGACGTAAGCACAAAAGCCGAAAAGTGCTTACGCACAGAAAAATCTAGATGCAGGAATCTGTACATACTCCAACTTCCACGTTCGTCCGCTACATAAATCCCGGTCAGCATGAAAAGTAACGCACATGCACGTGCCTGCTGTCCCAGAATTACACCTCTTTGAATATGCAAATCAATATAAATTGCCCTTAAGCTCAGCGTTCTGTGAAAAGACAATGGGAAAAGCACGGGGGAAAATATAAGAATTTCAGCGAATACCAAGTGGAGGCAAAGGAAAAACATACTATTTGTTGATTTAAACAACATATAATCAACAAAAGGAAATTGATCAAGTGACATGGCGTGTTGGAGAAACTCGAAAGCTCAAGTTCACAAAGTCGCACAGTGCCCGAAATAAGAAAGAAGTCACATATCAAAGTCGCCGTGAAAAGGCGAGTTGTAGCCCACTGTCTGAGTGTCATATGAAAGCTTATTAGGGTACAGACAAAAAAAAAATAGGCACACTGGGGAAAAAGCACGAAATGTCAACTTTAATCTCGAAATTTACACTTTAATCACATAGTTTATTTTGTCATTAAAGTAGAACATCATAAACTTCATCTTAAAATCGTTTAATTTACTAGTTTCTCAAATCCCATCGTGACTAAAGTAGCAAGTTAAATGCTTTGATTTGTATTTGATCTTCTATGTGCTCTATGTGTGTGAATCAGTACGTGCTTCCGTTCTTGCTCTTTCTCTGACAGGACACAGAATCCATTACATTCGTGATATTACAGCTCTCTGAATAATTAAAATTCTGAGATGTATATGTGATATCATTTTCATGATGTTTGGAATGAAAACATGTTATTAAACATGGGAACACGATGGTGCAGTGATTGTCTCACACAAGATGCTGCTGCGCCATGCATGACCTTCGATTGAATAATTTATTGTAGCAGTACTGTCTCTTTCAAAAGTACTAACCTCCAATTCCTGTCCTTACTTTTCTTTCTCCAAATACCCAATCGCCACACAATCAGCTCTGTAATAGACGTTAAGCCATCTGTAAGCTTACAAAGACGATTCTTCAAAACTTTTAAGGAACATTGAAATATCTTCATAGTACGTGTTTAATTATTCTATTCGTTTATCCTTCCAGTGTCGCGCCAGCATCAGCAAAAATACAACGCGAGGCAGGAACAATATGTGAACTTGCTAGCACTGCGGCACCGTGTCCTCACATGTTTAATTATTAACAATACAGATTATTTAAATGAAGTTAAAGTTTTATCTGTATAATATAATAAACATAATCTGCTGCATTTCATCTTAAAAATCATATCATCATATGTAAATACGCGCTTTATAAAGTGGCGCAGGTTATGCAATATTATAACTGTAGTGCAAGTTTACAGTGGGGTAATTGTACTTATAAGTACAAACAGTTCTACAAGGAGCAAATGATTGAGTGCGTTTATAGTTCTTGGGATGAAACTGTTTCTGAACCGCGAGGTCCGTACAGGAAAGGCTTTGAAACGTTTAGCCGTGGCCGAGGCAGCGTGTGCTTGATGCTGTATATCAATAATTCTCTTTCCGATCAGCTGCTGCTGTGATTCCTCACTCAGATACAGTGATATAAATACTCCGAGTGGTGCAGTGAGAGTAATATGGAAAAAGATGATCTGCTGTGGCAACCCCTAACGGGAGCAGTTGAAAGAAAAAGAAGAAGGTGCAGTGAGAGTAACAACGCTAAAGCAGTTATGGTATTTGGAATAATTTGACCATTCTGTGGACCATTATATTGTTACAGGTTAATTACAATCAGATGCATTAAACTAATAAGCAATATGTGGTTAATTTCAGTGTATTTATAAAGCCGCGTCAGTAATGTGGATCTGAAAAAGAATCCTGCTTTGACGCTGGGTGCCGCCAGTCTGCAAAACTGAGTGGAGAACTTGCGTACGACAGGGTATGAGGTACCATGGAAATGTGCGTAGCTTTACGCCAAGTTCTGTGCGTACGCACCGTTTATACATGAGGCCCCTGGTGGTTGAATTACAATAGTGACTGCTTTTATTATTGAAGTCACAATAATGCTTCATTTTTTAAAGAAAGATTTACTAATTTATAATTAAATTCGCTAGAAAAGATAACAAAGATTTTCCTAAGTACTGTTAGATAATGAAATGAACAGTTGATGAGGTCCTTTTTAACATCAGGTTACAGGTCATCATTTTCATTCAAACTCTAGTCTGACCAGGCCTCTCTATCTTTAGCAACTTCACAACAGCTCTTCTTGGGAAATATTCAAATGTGCCCCTGACAGTCAAGAGATACAATCCCTCCAGCGTGACCTGGGTCTATCATCAGTCTTCTTCCAGTAAGCTATGCTTTGTACACCCACTGAAGAAAGTATTGAGAGGCATCCTAACTACATGTCCGAATAACTTTAACTGGTCCTCTCTATCTAGAGAAGCAGCAGTTCTGCTGTCAGGGAGAGTGAGCCCAGCAGTACAGAAAATGAGCCTCATTTGGCTGTTTGTATTGCTGTCTCTCTCATTCAGTCACTTCCTATAGTTCACAACCATAGGTGAAGATGGAGTGTAGACCAGTCCATAAGTAGACAGCTTTGTTTGCTGGCTTAACTCCTACTTCACCACCATGGACAAGCTAACCAGTCATAAAACTGCTGCCAGTGCACCATAAGTCACTTACTCTTACAATCACCTGTACCTTCACTCTTGAATAAGGCCCATGAGTACTTGAACTCCTCCACTAGAGACAGCTGCTTGCTCACTACCTACAGGAATCAAGCAGAACTGGGCTATTTCAGTTGAGTTTAATAGCTCTTTATATTTCTGTTTATCATTGATTCCTACATACAAGAACTGCTGCGAGATGCTTACAGAGAAATTATCTAATTTAAGGTTACCTGAAGAGGCTTTTGCAGAAAATAATATGCTCTTACTCAAATTAACCCTGAAAATCTTTAGAACTCTTTTAAGTATTTTTAAAAGTATAGAATTAATGAATACAGGTCAGTAATATAAAACATAATCGTATAATCTAGTAATTAAAATAGTAAAATAAATATTTCATTTTTTTCATGTAGAATGGATTGCACATATAGGAAGCAAACAATTTACAGAATATTACTGATGTACATATGAACTCTAGCAATAATTTAAAACTCCCAGCTAAATAAAGTAAGTCAGGCAAGTGATTTCTAAAGAACAGCGCAGGATAGTTAGAAATGACAATAGATCTAATTTCTTCTGCTTTCTCAAGGAACATTGGTAATGAACTCAGTTAGGAGACATGGTTAGCTGGTTTGAAAGCTGGAGCACTGTTATTTTTTCTAACCACTTCATTAAAGAGTTTGTTAGCCAAGTTTAATTATTGTTTATTTTCATAACAGGGAGTCATATTTAAAAATAACAGTGATAACAGAATTAAAAAAAAACATGCACTTTTAGTGTACACAAGATATATATTTTCAATATAATGTTACAATATATGGATGCAACTGCTTTCATAGACAGGCGATTCCTGAAGTGACAAAATGATTCATGTACTATTGTTAATAATTAGATGTGGAGGGTCTAATTGTAGCTCTGTGTCACAGAAGTAACCAATGGAGATTTAAAATTGTTGCTGAAATCTCAAGTTAAAATTGTTGACTGCATCGGAACATGATAGGTGGCAGATCATAGTGGTGCTTTGTCAGTCAATTACAGTGTCAGAGAAATATTGAATCATTGTAATCTTTAGAAAATGTAGATGTGAGAAATGTTAAGTGTAATGGAAATACTGAGTACACATTTACATTAAAGTGTCCTCAAGCCCACTTTTATACATTTCTACATAAAATAAGCTTTTTATTTTTTACTTTTATGGACATGAACATCATGTCACTTTCCCTCTTCAATTTTAAAGAGCAGGAAAAGTGAGCGGCTGTGGCTGAGGTTTGAGAAAGACACCCTATAGCTCTAGAAATGAGTGCGGCATATATCAAGAGCTTCCCCTGTAATCATACAGTAAGTGATGTAGCAACAACAACAACAACATTTATTTATATAGCACATTTTCATACAAATAATGTAGCTCAAAGTGCTTTACATGATGAAGAAAAGAGAAATAAAAGACAAAGTAAGAATTAGAATAAGACAACACTAATTAAAATAAAATAAGAGTAAGGTCCGATGGTCAGGGAGGACAGAAAAAACAAAAAAAAAACTCCAGACAGCTGGAGAGAAAAAAATAAAATCTGCAGGGGTTCCAGGCCACGGGACCGCCCAGTCCCCTCTGGGCATTCTACCTAACATAAATGAAACAGTCCTCTTTGTATTTAGGGTTCTCTTGGAAGGACTTGATGATGATGGTCATGTAGACTTCTGGCTTTTAATCCATCAATGTAGGACATTGTTTCCTTAGGAGGCATTAGCTCTCCAAAAATGTGTTCTTTTGAAATTGCGGCATGTTAAGTAACCGAAAAATATAGAGATATGACAGAAAAGGCGATATCCCGCCCATCGTGATTACAGCGGTACAAAAATCACATGAGAGAAACAGATATACTTTAGCTTACTTTACTGACGGTTTTTACGCAGTTACAGACGGGAAGCTTATGACAGACTTTATCAAGGTGGGAGTCTTGATCTGCGCTGTCTGCCATCTTTCGTCACCACGCTGAAAGGGTTTTCCGGACTGGAGGACATAATCTTCCGCCCGACAGCTTCAAAGGGTTTGACTGCTTGTTCCATGTATTTATACTGTCTTCTCCACGTGCAGGGCCCTCTCTGGTCTCCAAACAAGGAAAGTAAGGATTCAGTTTCATCTCAGGAATAGTACAATGCCCCTCTCTGGTCTCCAAACAAGGACAGTAAACACAAACCCCACCTCCAACAAGAATAGCAAAATGCTCACACTGCAGTCCCATTCTCCAAACTAGGAAAGAACATTTTGTGCTGACAGAGGACAGAAGTATACTATTCTGTCTTTTAGGCTGACTATACAATCCTCCAGTTGTCTTTGGCTATCTAGTCCTATGCTTGGCTGTCAATTCTAATTGCTGAGCCCCTATGTACCATACTTGGTCTGCCTGTATGAATGGATCCATAACCGTGTGCATAGAGACAGTGACATTAAACTTAATATGTATAACAAACTGAGTATAACAGACATCACGGTGCTTTGATTAGGTGGTGATGGCGCAGGTATCTTGTATGCTGATAAATAAATAAATAATATCATTACTACTAAACTGAACAAATAAATAATATAATTATTAAAGGACTGAATAAATAAATACACATCTACCATCATATCTTTCTTATATGGTAACAATTGGTCATCCAGTTCCACCTATATCTTTCTCTGTTCCTGCAGCGAGGTGTATTTACTTCATCGCTCACAACTGCAGGCATTTCTTTGTTTTACACTCAGGAGTGACAGTCACATGAGTAAAAGATATAAAAAAATGTAAAATATACAAGTTGACATTAACACTCTCAAAGTAAAATCGACACAGTAAATTAGTTTGTAGTTGAAGTTGCACAGGATATTTCTATGTTTTAAGATAGATGAGTCTACAGATTCATCAATGGTTTTCAATGAGAGATTCTGAAATTTCAGAAAATGTGTACAGCTTGCTGTATTTGAGATATCTAAAACCTACGTATATATGTTTGGTATCATTTTTTTCAGAATTTATCAAATTTGAATGTGATGTTGTTAGACTTTCAGATTCTTATTCTGTTTTTAAATTATAAACTAAAAAATATCAAGAACTCGCATCCCGCGAGATGAGACTTTGTGCCAAGAGATTTAACTACACCAGGGGGCGGAAATAAAAGACAAAGAGTAGGTGACAAAGTAGAATGTCATAGAAACAAGGCAGTGAGACAAAAGGACAGCTATTGTATAGGCTTTTAAATGTTCGAAGTGCCGTGGGAGATGCAGATCACGTGGCACAGCAGCAGCAGCAGGGGCAGAGACGTGAAGTAGCTGGCACGTAGTGCAGACCTGGTTGGCAAGTGAAGCAAGCAGGAGGCAAACCACCTAGTAAAGGCTATAAAGTAAACTGAAGCGAAGAGAAATTAAGCTAATGACAGAAGGAGGTATTGCCTGCATGACTGCAATATACAGTAGTTTCATTCTTTCATGTAAGAAACCAGCTGTTAAAGGCGTGTGAATGTTTAACAATCTGTGTTTTTAATCATAAGGTCCCTGCTATTAAAACTCTCTTATGGACAAAGAGAAAAAAATCCTGTGTTTGTCTGGACAATGCACTAAGTCATTGTACTGCTGTCTCCCAGAGCGTTCTGATTAAAACATAAACTTGGTCAAAGTGGATATCTTAATCTCTTCCTTTAAAGAATCTAAAAAATCTCTGATTTCTACGATCAGCATCTCTAGAAGGCATATCACTGTGAACAGAACAGGAGTACCCAACTTATTTTTTATTTTTATTTTTTACATCCAATACTCTTTTTTGGCTAAGTGGTCATATTTAGGGAGTCCACTTCAACCCTCAACCCTTTTTATCTTGTGTTTGACTAGCATATATGCTAACATAATTTCACTTTTTATAAAATAGCTCAAAAGAATCAAGTGAACAGACAGTCTTTATTTTATATACTGCATTTTACATCTACCAAGATCACATTGTGTTTTTAGTATTTGAATGTTGAGGATGAAGCCATAAACAGAACACTAATGAAAAACTATTTTAATGCTGTTGATATGCAAATATTACTTTTTATTACTGCATAAAATGGCTAAATGTGACTGAGTCTTAATGATAGTGTGAAATTATTTACTGAAGAATGGGGACAGAGAGGAAATATTTGACAAGCTGATCGGAAGTACATTAAGGAATACAATATCCATAACAAAACAGAACACTGAGATAAATGGAATAAGAGCAGCAATTTTGACATAAGAGAGTCAAATACAATTTCTACATTTCTCAAAATGGCAATATCTAAGCACTGCTATCATGCTGTTGCCCTCCAGCATGAGAAACAGAAATTACCGCACTCATTCAGCAAGTCATCAAATCTGTTGCCTGTAATGTTTGCTTTTTTAACATTATCTGTTTAGTTTCAGGCACTGTCCCATGCCACTTATTACCAGTATATGAAACTTCCATGGCAGAAAACAGGCAGCTAAAATATGCTTGAATGAAGAATATATTAAAATATAAAAAACAGAATAAATGTGAGTTCACTTTGCAAAACATAAAGATGTTTGAATGTGACACAAAATATATTTGAATGCAAATCAGAAGGGACTCAGAACATAACTTGAAAAGTGAAATACTTATGATGCTATAAACATCAAAAAGTAAATAGCATGGAATCCAATAAATTCATGATTGATGTAAATCATTACTGTGAACTCAATATAATGTATCATGATAAATATAGTAACACAGTGTTCATTACAGTTTGATTGGGCACCTTAACTGAAGCTGTTTTTCTTGGTAAGTAAAAATGAAAAACCTTAGCTGCTATTAATCAGCTTCATTATAAATGACAGTACCTTGGCAAATTTATTGGAGAATGCTACTGCATGGTGACATTATTCTTAGTTGTGGACATCTGTGATGCTCTCACACAGCACTAAGCCGAGTTGTTGAAAGGACCCGTTCAATATTTATCTGCCAAAGGCATTTTAGTGTGCTGCACACCTGTGGATTTAAAGATGAGAGTAGTTGTTCATATGTTGCAGTAATTACGAAACAAATACCATAGCTCCTTAAAAGGCTGATTCCAGTTTGTCTTTATTCTTTGGCTCATATATGAAGCTTTCTGTCAGAATGTTGTATCTTTTGACTCATATCATTTCTATTTTTTTATTCAGATATTTGCCGACTTTGTTAAATATACAAATATAGGATGGAGATTCATTTGTCATTTTCCAACCCACTTAATCCAGACCAGGCCGGAGTCTATCCCAGCTAGCATAGGATGCAAGGCAGAAATAAACTCTAGACAGGGTGTGAGTCCATCACAGGGTGAACACACATACACACACACACTAATTCACATAACCTGCATGTCTTTAGACTGTGGGAAGAAACCAGCGCACCCGGAGGAAACCCACACAGACACTAGGAGGACATGCAAACTCCATATAGGGAAGACCTGGGATGTGAACCTTAGTGCCCATAGTGTGAGGCAGCAGTTCTATCCCTGTGAAACTGCCTTTAGACATTGTGAGATAAAATTTAGCACGTATACAAATTGTATCCATTAGTCCACCCATCCATGTGTTGCTGGTTAAAGTTGCAATGCTAAACATAAATCAAACTATCAGAAATAAGCTGTGAAAACATCATTTGTTATGAGTTTCAGGAATTAGAAGATGAAATGATTCCACATGGTTCTTTTTAAACTTGCCAATACAGCTTACATGTGTATAGTTTTGCACACGATATTCTATTTTTCAATCAATTTTTTAATCTTATTTGCATCCCATAGTCTTTGAGCTTTATTTAATAGTAATAGTAATGAATAATAATAATAAGAATCATTGCTCTGTAAAGGATTAATGAGCCATCTAAGATTTGTTTCTATCATGTTCACAAAGTCCCTGTGCTGAAGGAGCAGCTTTCACTTGCTGGGCAGGTAAGACAGACAGGGAAGGTGATAACCACTCTTTGACTGCTACTGTTTTGTTTACCCTAGATTGGAGAAAGATTTTTTGAGAGAACTCTGATGAAACCTCCAAACCACAACGTGAAGCTCTGACCCTTCTACTCTGAACCCTATATTAGCCAACGTCCCACCAGAAGTCCACATTCATTTTGGAACCTGATCCCAGCAAGGTTAGACCTCTTTTGTTAAAAGTCAGGATTCCTACTGTTAAGGGCTGACAACACCTGCATTTGGTTTTTTTTTAAGTTTTTTTTTGCTGCATTCTTTAGTTAAGCCTTGCTTATTAAATGGGGCTTCCAATTTGGCGCCCCAACATCCTGATACTCTCTGTTTCTTCCTTTACAATGAACACTAATAACATAAAGAGTATTAATAATAAGGTAACATTCTCAAAACCACATATTTCAATTCAGGATGATGACGCCCTGGAGCAAAATCTGGCAAGATCTGGTCAAATGTAGGAACTCTGGACAAGAGGACTGTTGATACATACCCATAGGCACAGAACAAATTTGGAAGCATCATTTAGCCTAACTTGCATATTTTTAAAAACCAGAGTACCCAAGGAAGAATCCTTGCAGAGACGTGAAGAGAATAAGCAAAATCCTCAAAGATAGCAACCAGGCACAGAATTCTGAATGCAAGACTCTGACTCAAGATCCTTAAAGCAGTAGTTTTAATTACAGAGGCAAAATATAAAACAAAATTGAAATATTTAACAGAGATTATAAAATAACTAAAGAAATGTAAAACAGAAATGAACAAATCAAAAGATAAAAATGCAAAATTAAGTAATCATTGATGGTGAAAATAAATTTAAAAAAGAAAAAATATTTACAACCGAAGATGATGGAAAATGTAAACACTTAATCAATCTTTACTTTTGATGTATTCTTCATAGAGCATATCACAATACTATTCAAACTTACACAAAAATACAAGATAACAAATATGTTAAATAGAAATTAATCTTGTAGAGTCCATACTAATAAGTGTAAGCTTATAGTTGACAATTCAGTACAATCAGAATAATCACAGAAGGAAGAGCGATGTTAGGAACAGAATTAAAGGATAAGTTTGTTATTTTTCAAGTCAAGTATATTTAATCACAAATACAGTATACATTCATTTGCCACACAAAATTGTGTTCAAAACCTAAGCATTTTCTATTAATTTAAAAAAATACAAAGCCTCTCCTGGCATTTTATAATCTAAGTCATGGGGCACTGAGCATCACTAGAAAATAAAAGGTTAAAAACTTACCAAATGTGTCCATTTTTCAAGGCAAGAAAGTCATTGAGCATTGATCCACATCTTGAGATTATGCACACACGTTGTAAAATAGCTTATAGGTGTCATTTTCAAACAAAAAAAACACCAATATTATGAGATTCACTTATTTTAAAAGAAGACCAGCTATGTCCGTTATCTCAGCACTGGTAGTTTTCTGCAACAATTTTTACCCCAGAAGAATGGGTTCCTCTTGAAAGACTAAATTACACTAAAGTGTTCCTGTCATGTGCTTTGTATCTTGTTAATTTACCTCCATATTTATGTGAGTATTCCTCCCATAGGCCACTCATATCACTCAAGCAAATAGAAAATGTGTCTTTATCTCAAGAAACAGTACCAGGAATATGCAGTAACTCGATTATTTCCAGATCCCTTTTGTTCTCCCAAACATGCATTGGAAACATGAAAGGCATGTTTTTATATATCGAAAAGTTTGACTCTTCAAAGTTGACATATTCGGTAAGTTTTTATGCTTTTATTTTCCAGTGGTGTTCCATGCCCCGTAGCCTCCATTATAAAATGACAGGACAGACCATGTATTTTTTAAACATTTACAGAAAATGCTTGACTTTAGAACACAATTTTGCATTGGCAAATTAATATATACCATCTTTGTAAACAAATAACTTGAAAAATACCAAATGTATCCATTAAGTAACAAGCATAGCCAAATGAAATACAACTTGAATCAATAGAGAACTAGATATACACATAAATGAGTACATAAAAAACAAAATCCCTAATAATAATTTATATGTCATAAAGTTCTGGAACATACCTATGCCCCTCTTGGCAGATATTCCACTAAGTCATTTCTGCAGCTCAGCTTCCTCTTTGAACCCAGCAATTTTGTCCTTCTTGCAGTTATTTAATTAAATAATTATATTTATTTAACTATTTAGTGATAAATGCCTACATATAGAGCTTCTTTATTTTTTTTTCACTTATTTGTTTTCTTGCAAATATCACATTAGATACTGGATATGCTTCTGATTAAATCAAATAAGCCTCCGTTACTGAAATCTGGAGCCATCTTCGCATTCTTGAAGTTTCTCTCTCAGTCTAAGCCCTCTTAGACCAAAAAACTTGCATTATCTATTGAAAACTCAGTTTCAAAATTGAAAGTTGGTAATTATTATTTAAAAATCAGATATCATATGTGAGAACTCTGAAAGAGGAAAGTCTAAAAATGTTTCAGAAATGCTATGCAGTAAAGCCAGCAGATGTCAGTATAAGCAAAGGAAAGAGTCTAGATTCATGGGAGCGCTCCGTATCTTGTACACATTCTACTGTATATAACATAGAGCTATTTTTATTTTTGAGGATCACTGAACTGCTAATTCTCCTGAATATAACCTTAATTAATTTAAAAAAATGTGTAATCATTAAGATATGGTAAAAACAGCCCTTCCAGCAATTTGTAGTTAACAGTAAACGTGTATATTTGAGTTAAGATTTTTTTTAACTAAAATGGTCATTTCAATGTATTCCTGTACACATATCTTTATATATGATATTGCATTTTTAAAATCTATCTTCTAAAGTGCTTTTATGAGCTTCATACTACCTACACAGTGTGCATAGTAGTGTAGATTCCCTTTTCTCCATAAAGGTCTTTTATTATATCCCCAGGATTTCTCAGGCTGGTTCAGAGGTAAAATCTACCAAATATTTCCTGGGTATACACTGGAGTTTTTTTTTTACCTGAAACACCCATGATAGGAGAGCACAGTTCCAAATCTGTTCAATGTATTTGTCTTTGCCCACAAGCCCAGGGATCATATCTACCAGAATGCCAGGCCACTTTTTCATAAACAAGTAATTCAAGCTCCTATTACAAAGTCAATGGAAGTGCAGTAGACTGGCATCTCATGCCAAGTCTGATTTCTTCCATATTCCTTGTCCCCTACATCAGAGTGCAGGGTCAATCAGTAATGAATTCATCAAAGAAGCATAGCTATGTGTGTTAAAAGTAGAATGCAGAAACAAATATTCTTATTGTTCTTCAAACTAACACCAAAGCTCAGCTAGGGTTAAGAAGACAGGGTCCACAAAAGATTGTTTCCTTTGAGGTTGGCCAAAATGAATAAATGCCAGACATAGAATGGAACAAAATATCAAGGGATTTGATCAGAATACATAATGACGCCTGCCAAGACTTTTAAGAGTTTGCAATCATGTACCCAGTATTTTCTGAAGTGGAGACTTGATACTTGAAAATTTTAGTTTTGCTTGAGTTGCAAATACAACACAATTGATTTAAACTGATAGACATGCTTACGTCTCATTTTTTTAATCACTCAGCCTATTTTTATCTTATTTGGTATTAGGAGCAGAGTCTTTTTGCCTCCTTCAATTTTAATGTTGCAACACCTTAAAAGCCTTTACAACTTCAGCAACCACACTGTTAACCCTGCAAGATGGCCAAGACCTTACTCTACAATTACCACCTCCTGCACCACTGAGCCTTAGTCAGTGTGCATTTTCCTTTAATGAATGTGCCCTAAGACCTTACTGCAGGTGTTATGACTTTTCTCAGGCCAAAGGGAGATCATAATAATAATAATTAATAATTTATTAAAATTGGTTTATTTGGAATAGCAATGAAATACTTGATAAATCAATTCAGGCAAGATTGGAATCAGTAAACTTAATAAACAATTATTAATATTGTTACAAAACAATTACAGTTCTCCAAGCTAAATTTTGAATAAACAATAATTATTCAGAAAAAATTAAACCCTTAAACAAATGACTTCAACAAAGAATACTCTCAATAGTTAATTGCAGTTAAATAAACTACAGCTATGTCTCAAAAAACAATCATCAAAAGCAAATTCTAACTAGAAAAAAAAAGATACAAAAGGCTACTATAAAACAGGGAACACCTTAAATGAACGAACGATCCAAAGAAAGAATATTCTCAGTTATTAAATAACCTCAAGCTTTACCTTTAAATAGAGATACAAAAAGATTGAAAACTTTAGAGAAAAATGTCCAAAATATGGAGAGCAAAACTCAATGTCACAACAGTTAGAGTGGAGCATGCAAACGGCTAAATAAGAATTAAGAATTCATGAAGAATAATTAAATAATATAAGAAGTAAATTAACACAATTTCATTAATGAAAAGAAGAAGCCAATTTTCAAAAAGGAAATAAAAATCAAATAAACAACAGTAAAGATATCTAAAACCAGAATCTGGCAGTTTCCAAATACATTGATACGTGTATGAGCTGGTACAGGGGACTGAAAAGCTGTTACTTGATCATCTATTGTTACACCTTGAGGTAGCCTAAATGGACATTGGTAATTATTATAGGTTTATAGAATTATATGGTCATTACTGTGACCAAGAAGGATCTCTTTGAAGAAAACAGCTTATCGCTAGTAGTTTTAACTTCTCAAATTTCCAGGTGGCAGAGGTTAAAGCACAATCGATTGTAATCATATGTGGAAGACAAGTAGGGGTCGATTGATTGGGTGTACTTTTGTAATGGGGAAAATCAAAAATTATCGCCAAGAATTTTATAAGAAATTCTCCGCTCACCTAGCTCCCCTCCTATTAGCAACATTTAATGAAGCCAGAGACAATCAAACTCTTCCTCAAACTTTTCACCAAGCACTAATCACCGTTTTTCCAAAACAAAATAAGGACTTATTACAATGTGCATCATAGAGACCAATTTCACTTCTGAATAATGACGTTAAAATACTCTCAAAAATCATAGCTAGAAGGATGGAGAAAGTGCTCCCCTCGGTAATATCACAAGATCAAACTGGATTTATCAAGGGCCGACACTTATCTTCAAATGTTCGACGCCTGTTTAATGTAATATACTCACCAACTAAATCAAACACCCTAGAAATATTATTATCATTGAATGCAGAAAAAGCATTTGACATGATTAAATGGAAATACCTTTTTACTACATTGGAGAAATTTGGGTTTGGCCCGAACATTTGTGCATGGATCAAATTACTGTATACCAATCCAGAAGCTTCAGTTTGTATCAACAACATTTGTTCAGACTACTTTAAACTAAAACGTGGTACCAGACAGAGATACCCCTTGTCACCGCTACTGTTTGCAATCGCCATTGAACCACTGGCAATACACTGTCGAAATACTGATCAGATAAAGGGGATTATCAGAGAAGGACTGGAACAGAAAATCTCATTATATGCAGATGATATAGTACTGTATATATCAGACCCACAAAATTCTGTGCCTGCAGTCTTAACAGCACTCACAGAATTTCAAAAGATCTCTGGTCTCAGAATTAATCTGAATAAAAGTGTACTCTTTCCAGTGAATTCTCAAGCATCTAATATTAGATTAGATACCCTACCTTTTATCATTGCAGAACAGTTTAAATACCTAGAGGTAAACAACACAAGTAAACACAAAGCTCTTTATCAACAAAATTTTGCCGTCTGCATGGAAAATATTAAGTAAGACTTGCATAGATGGTCAACTCTTCATCTCACTGTAGCTGGAAAAATGAACACTGTTAAGATAAATATTCTTCCTAAGCTCCCCTTTTTATTTCAAAACATCCCAATATACATCAATAAATCATTTTTTGGCAATTACACTCAACAATAACCTAATTTATTTGGAACTCAAAAAATCCACGTATCCAAAGAGCAACACTACAAAGACAAAAGGCAGAAGGCGGCATGGCTCTACCTAACTTCCAGTTTTATTACTGGGCAGCAAATATACAAGAGATAAAAACCTGGACACAAATAGAACAACATACACAGGCTTGGTCCGCAATAGAAGTAAAATCCTGCAGTACTTCTTTATATTCCCTGCTCTGTGCCCCAATAAACACAAGTTATCGGCAATATACTAATAACCAAATTGTGCTTCACTCACTTAGAATATGGAATCAATGTAGAAAGCATTTTAAGATGGAGAAGCTTTTATCTGTGGCTCCTCTGCAAGAGAACCACCACTTTCAACCTTTGCAAGATCTTTATATAGACAACGTCTTTGCATCCTATGAACAATTACATTCCAAGTTTAACATTCCAGCTACACATTTCTTTCACTATCTTCAAATTAGGAACTTTGTTAAACAGAACCTGCCCGATTTTCCTCATCTTGCACCCTCATCCATGCTGGAAAAAATATTGCTCAATCTCAAGGACTCAGACACCATCTCTGCAATATATAAAATTATTTTACAGTCCCTCCCTTTCAAAGATCCAACCAAGAGGACACTGGGAAAATGATCTCTCAATTAATATCTCAGAAAAGGAGTGGAAAGTAGCAATGCAGAGAATTCACTCGAGCTCCATATGCGCAAAGCATACAATTATTCAGCTCAAAATATATATCAAGCACATCTGTCTCGTCTAAAACTCTCCAAAATGTTTCCAGGGCATGATCCAACCTGCGAACACTGCAACCAAGTCACAGCCTCACTGGGTCACATGTTTTGGGCCTGCATCAAATTAACATCATTCTGGACCAAAATTTTTAATTACCTTTCAGACAGCCTTGGTGTCACAGTCCCTCCTAACCCATTAACAGCTGTGTTTGGTGTTCTTCCAGATGGGTTTAAAGTGAAGAAGGACAAACAAACTGTGATTGCATTCACTACACTTTTGGCACACAGACTTATTCTGCTAAACTGGAAGAACCCAAACTCTCCTCTTTTACTGTAAGTCAGTGGGAAACCGATGTTTTATACTATTTGAAACTGGAAAAAATCAAATACTCAGTTAGAGGATCTGTACAGACTTTTTTCAAAACATGGCAGGATCTAATCAGTAATATTTTAAAATAAGCTCTTAAAGCACAGAGGAAGCAATTATTTCTGTATTTCTTTGTCTTCTGCATTCATCTCTAATGGCTTAGCAAATTTATTAATTTAGGTATGTTTACAAGCCTTAAATTTTACGGCGTTTGCCTTGCTATCTCTCTCGGGGTGGGGGTCGACTTGTTCTTAATTTTACTTTTTGTAAAAATGGATTGATTTGTGTGGAATGATTGCAATAAAATTAATAAAATTTCAAAAAAAAAAAATTATCGTCAAGAAAACTTGATTGTAACTAGTTATTCTTTAGCAAACACAGAGCTTCATTTCTTTTCCACAAAGAATCTTTCTTTTATTTTTAAAATTTAAAAGTTATAGGCTAATACAAAGGTAATAATTCAATTCAGTAATTTCCAAGAATCTGCCATAAGTAATCAAATGTTCCCCTCAACATTCTGAATTATTAAACTGCTATTCTGCAACAAGTCAGTCTTGGCCCCTCTCCTGTATCCATTGATTTCTATGTACAAATCTTACAGTGCTGATTCCACTCAAAGCATCTTTTAGCACTTGTCATTGTGAGCTAATGAATTTGCAAATGTCCTGCACTGTAAACCATTTGAAGTCAGTAGTTAGCAGTTAGCTTTTAGCAAGTATTCTTGGTTGACTATTAAGTGGCATCTATGAATTAACTTTTATTAATTTTAGAAATTCTGGACAGATATAAGTAAACAGTCATATCAGATTTGTAACACAAAATTATTATGATCAGTCAAAGAAAAAAAACATTTTTCTTGCACTCTGAATGTAGCGTTAGCATAGCATGGTTTAAGTATGGACTCAGACAGAGCCAGTATAGACTTTTCAATGACAACCTTTGTGAATCTTGGGCTGGTATGATAAGTTCTTTCAGCTCTAGAAAAGGTCTAAGGCCGAAACACTTACATTAGATCTTACATTAGATGGTCGTCAATAGCACCAAATTCCTGGGTGTCTATCTGGCAGAGAACCTCACTGGGTCCTACAATACCAGCTCTTTAGCCAAGAAAGCCCAGCAGCGGCTCTACTTCCTGTATAGGCTAAGAAAAGCCCATCTTCCACCAGCTATTCTAACAACATTCTACAGAGGAACCATAGAGTGCATCCTGAACAACTGCATCACTGTCTGGTTTGGAAATTGCACGGTCAGGGATCGTAAAGCCTACAACAGATAGTGAAGACAGCTGAGAAGATCATCTGTGTCTCTCTTCCTTCCATTATGGACATTTACACCACACACTGCATCCGCAAAGCCACCAGCATTGTGAATGACCCAACACACCCTGCACACTCACTGTTTACACTTCTGCCATTGGGAAAAAGGTACCGAAGCATTCGGGCCCTCACCACAAGAATGTGTAACAGTTTTTTCCCCCAAGCAGTCAGATTCCTGAACACTCATGGACTGATCTGATATCTGATATATGTGCTCTGCTCTGCAGTATTGCACATGGTTGCACATGTTTGCACATTTGAATCACATGCACCTTGTTATACAGTATATGCACCTTGTTATATATTACGTGTTTTTATGTTATGTGTCGTACCACCGTGGTCCTGGAGGAATGTTGTTTCGTTTCACTGTATGCTGCACTACTGTATATGGATGAAATGACAATAAATACTCTTGAATCTTGAATCTTAAAATGACCAAAGGCCTAAAAGGTCCAAAAATGCTATGGCCTGAAGAGACAGGAGAACCATCAAAATCATTGGCTCAAATAGCAAACTATAAATATTACTTTATTACATTACAAATAAGGAAAAAATAGAAAAGTAACAAAATAACATTTTCAAAATAATTAAAATGGCATTACATATAAAGGAATCAAAACTAAATAGAAAACTATTAAAAATAAAAGCTAAAATTATACAAAAGAACAATAAGTACAAACGTAAAAATCTACAAATCCAGAATAAAAAAAAAGGAAAATAAGCCAGACCAGACCCAAAAGATCTAAATGAAAATGATCAAAGACAAAAACACATTACAAAAAGGGAACCCAACAACAAAGTGTAACTAATGCCTCACCAAAAATTTGAGGAAATCAGAAGGAATATCCAAGGCTAAAGGAATAAGTAAAAGGGACCAAGACAAAATTACAAACAATATAAAAAATGTGACTTAAGAATAAACCAGGAAGAGGGAGAAAAGAGCAAACGTCTCAAAAAATGAAAAATATTTTAAAAAAAGAAACATAACTTTACGGTGATGTAAAGTAATTTGAAATATTGTTATAAAACACCACATTCAAAGTGGAAATAAGCTGCAGGAGCAAAAGTTTATGTTAGGTTATCTAAGTAGGCTGTGATGAGAAAAAAAACACTTTATGCTACCCTCAAAAAACTGTGACCAGATGCTGGTGAGTGATATCATCAACTGACAAAAAGGACAAAGAACAAAAAAGGCATACCAGGAGGTACCATTTCTGAGAAGAAATAACTGACAAATTTGAAAACTTGGTCTCTGGTCTCTTCTGTGTTCCAATTGGAATTCATCTTACTAATGATATCTAGAAATGTATTTTTTTAAATTGAATTTCTGCTTGTTTCACTATGAAAAGCAATATGCAGCACCTACAATAACGGAAAAATTATGACAAACAAGCCAAAATATGAATGAAAGGAAAACTTCCAATAGGATGGAAAAACTGCAGAGCTGCTTGCTTTCTTCAGACTTCATTTTTTTCATTTCAAAGTGCACCATGCCTCAGGGTTAACTGAGGCTCAATCTGAATTAAGTATGCGCACCTATATACTATATGTAATAATGAATTTAGACTTGCGTAAAAATAATATGTAAAGATGTGGTGTTTTTAAATTAAATAAGATACTGTTGTCCTACCTATATGTTATATTTCCCGTGAAGTGGGAAAAAGTCTTATAGCTAAGTAGCTTGCTATAGGAGATCTTCATTATTCTAATTGACTATTATAATAATAATAATTAATTTTATTTATATAGCACTTTTCCCATGCTCAAGACGCTTCACAGAGTCTTATAAAGAAACAGCAGGTATATGTAACATTGGATACAGATGTTTCCTGTCTAGAAGATTAAAACAGCTAGATACAGGATATACAAAGGCATTAAATAGAATAAAAGAAAATAAACCAGAGTACAATACTAAAAGAAAGCCTAGCAAATAACATCACTTCTATATATATAAAATCCAATGTCTGTCTGTCTGTCTGTCTGCATGTCTGTCCACTTTTCACAAGAGAACTACTTAACGGATTTAGATCGGGTTTTTTTCTATAATTTGCTTGAACATTCCAGTTGACTTCTCTCACCTCGCTAAGTATCATAGCTTACTTGCAGGAGCTATTTATTTGAGTTAATCCAAGACAGAGGCTGAGGGCCGAGGGGAGGGGGAAGTGTGACATCAAGAGTGGGGAGCCGGGCCTCTGCTTAGCTAGCGCTACCTATTTGTTTATTGATTTTTAAAGTTTGTCCTGTTTCACTATTATGCAGGCGAAACTGCACATGACAGCTTGTTTATGATAAAACACACTGTCACACACACAGATTATATTGAACATCTGGACAGAAGACTGAAAGAGGAGGCAGCATGTCAGGTTAAGTTAAAAGCCTTCCTGAACAGATGAGTTTTAAGTTGTTTTTTAAAATAATGAATGGAGTCAGCTAATCTAATTAATGTCGAGAGGTCATTCCAAAGTCTGGGCGCTATACAGCTGAAGGCCCTGTCACCCATAGAGTGCAGGTTAGTGTGGGGCACAACAAGATTGTTGTGTTATGTTTTCTCTGTTGCTGGTCTTTGTTAGGACTCTTGCAGCAGAGTTTTGAATCAACTGGAACTGTGATATAAGATTAGAAGTGGCACCTGCCAGTAGAGGAGTTACAATAATCAAAGCAGGATGTAATAAAAACATGGACAAGCTTCTCAGCATTAGAAAAAGAGAGGATTGAGTGAACATGGGATGTTATGGAGGTGAAAGTAGGAAAGTTTCTTAATGTGGTTTATGTGGAAAGAATAAGAAAGGGAGGAATCAAAAATTACACGAAGATTCCCTGCATTAGAAGAAGGTCTGATGAAATCACTGTCAAGAGTGACTGAGAAGGAACTCATTTTCTTAAGTTGCACTTTAGTGTCAATTTGCAGGAATTCAGTTTTGTTGCAATTTAATTTTAAAGAGTTCTGCTCCATCCAGGTTTTAATTTCACTGAGGGAAGTTGTGAGCTGAGAAGGCCCTGATGAGATGAAGTTTCACTTTTAATGTTGAAATAGAGCTGAGTATCATCTACATAAAAATGATAACCCGGTCCGTAGCTACAAATAATATGGCCAAGGGGACGCATATAGACGCAGAAGAGCAGAGGGCCGCAGACAGAGCTGGCCCTTGTGTGACTGCCACTGAGCTGGATCTGCTGTTGCCAAGACTAACAAACTCTTGCCTATCAGTCAGATAGGTAAACCACTGTAGGGCAGTGCCAGAGATACCCAGCATGTTCTCCATTCTGGACAGCAAAATGTCGTGTCTGACTGTGTCAAATGCTACACTAACATCTAACACAATTAATATGCTGGTTTGCCCAGTGTCTGCTGTCATAAGCAAACCATTAGTTACCTGAAGCAGAGCAGTTTCATAGTGCTGCGCCCTGAAACCAGACTGAAAGTTGTTTATTAACTACAGAGATCATAACAACTTGGGTTATCATGGCTACTTTCTATTATTCTGCCATAATGTGTGTTCTTGGCTGCAGTTAGTGCATCCCTGTAAGCTCTTTGACGGTCACAGAAACCCAGGACAGGCACAGTGAGGTCAGTCTTATGTGACATCCTCTCAAGGTCTCATCCAGCTGCTTTCATAGATCGTAGCTCTGAATTGTACCATGGAGCTGAGCACTTAAAGGAAAGCTCCTTATGCTTTAAAGGAGCTGCTTTATCTAGTGCTGAAAGAAGGGCTGTGTTATAGTGGTCAACAAGATTATTTAGTGTTGATGGAATAGGTGAAGACAGAAAAAGATCAGAAATAGAACTAGCAAGGATAGAGGGACAGATATTTTTAAGGTTTCTGAAAGAAATTTGATGTTTACAAGTAAGATGAGGGAGAGGTAATGAGACAGTGAAAAGTACTGCTTTATGATCAGAGTGTCCGAAATCACTGCAGACAAACAAGGCAGATGTACAGATCAAGTCCAATATATGACCACAAGAGTGAGTAGGAATATCAACATGTTGCACCAAGTCAAAACAGTCCAGTAAGGTTTGCAATTCATTTCTCAGCTTACATATAGTAATGTTAATATGAATGTTGAAAAATGGCAAGAAGAATAACTCTCTGTGAAAGGAAACTTAAGTGGGTTAATAATTCAGTCAGATCAGATAAAAAGATGCATTGTACATATTTTGGGGGATGATAGAGAACAATGAGAAAGACAGGACCAGATTTTGTTATTACGTTTGTTAAGAGCCAGCCACTTGAAAGACAATGGGCTGTCTATTTGGATTCTTTTGATGTTTAGTTCAGTTCTAACAATTAGTGCGACTCCTCCTCTTTGTCTTGAGCCACAAGGCTCTCCGAAGTAAATGTATCTGGTTGGAGTCGTAGATGTAGACGTAAAATCGTTTGGTTTTTGCCAGGTTTCTGTTAGGCAAAGCATGTTAAGGTTGGAGTCTGTAATGAATTCTGATATTGGCAGTGCTTTACTATTAAAAGATCTTGAGTTGAATAATGCAATATTAGGTGATGAGGGTTCATTGCGGACAGATCCATGATCAGAGTTTATTTTAAAAAAATTCTAATTTGGCACAATGACACTCCTATTTCAAAGCCTTGAATAGGACAGCATATTCCTAAACAAATGTTGCTGTTGACGTTTTCATTTGCAGCCTGGCGGTGGCAGAGCCCTGACCCACGATGTAAATATTTTGGGTGCCGCACAATACCAGTGTCTTTTAGGACATTCCAGTCTGACCATTTGCTCTGGACAAACTGTTAAATATAAAGGAGTTTGTCATTAGAGTATTTTAGCATAGTACATGTAGCTCTCTTCACAACAACACAGACACAGGTCAGTTCTTTTAAACGGGCGTTTATTGCTTGGGCTCCTCTTACTCACACCATCATGCTTCCGTGCCGTGAGAACTCGTTGGCTGCTTGTCATGAAAAGAGGTCCTTAAATCACTTTGTTTTAGCTTCAGACATTTCAGTTTGAAACCTTTAATGCAACATGGCAGGGCCTCGCGAGAGACATCCGCCCACCTGCGGTCCAAGGGGCAGGTCTTTCTCATGTTCTCCCGATAACTAGCGCATTCTCACGAGACACATTACTTTACATACAGCACATATTATCTTAAAGTCTCTTAACAATAACAAACAAATTGTAACATATAAATTTACTATATACATTATGTTTTTAAATTTAGATATTTAAACTTAAACTATATATTTATAAAGTTATGTAACCCATTATAAAATCAATTATCTACAGCATTTACAGTACAGATCAATACTTATCTGATAATGGTTCCATACATAAGATGCTGGGTATTATAGGCATGAATGCTCCAGAGCTGCAAGCCAGGTGGGTGTAAAATCAGATCATTTCTTAGTCATTAAGCACATATAAAAGTGATGAAGAACAATCCAGTATATCTATTATAATCACGAATATCAACCATCCCTGGCTCCTAGGTCACCATGGTGCAAAGAAATGATTGTGACTATTTGTGACTTCTTTCTTGATCACTCTACTGAGACAGCTCTGCTAACTACAGTTGACCAGGTACTATTTGCTAGAGCTACTAACATATCATGGGCCCTGATCCTGATAGATCTCTCATTCGCCTTTGACATAGTCATCCATGACTTCCTTCTTGGAAAAGGCACTGCTCTTAGATGTTTTGAGTCCTACATCTTGGGTAGATCCTACCACGTGTCCTGGACAGGAGAGTTCTCAAAGGCACACCAGACATGCACAGGAGTACCCCAAGGATCAGTGTTGGGTCCTCTACTTTTCTCTCTGTTCACCACCTCACTGGGCTTCATCATACAGTTCCATTGTTTCTCTTATCAGTGCAATGTGGATGATACACAGCTGTACCTGTTAATCCCTCTGGAGGACAATGTGGTATCAAGTAGAGTCTCTGCATGTCTTACTGATATTTCAACTTGGATGAAAGACCACCATCTAACACTCAACCTGGCAAAAACCAGCCTTCTTGTGGTCCCGGCTGGCCAATATGTTCAGCTCCTAATCTCTGTACAAATTGGCTCACTGTCAAGTTTGTACATAATCTTGGGGTGGTAATTAATAAGCAGCTACCTTTTCTGACCTAATTTCTACTGTTTTTCATTCATGCAAGATCATGCTGTACAGCAACATCAGATCTTATCTGACAGAGTATGCAGCACCACTTCTGGTCCTGGCTTTGGTCTTGTCACGTCTGCCCTACTGCAACTCTTTTCTGGAAGGAGTACACACATATCAAGCCATCACAGATGATCCAGAATGCAGTGGTGCATCTTGTATTTAATCAGCTGAAATGGGCACATGTCACATCTATCTTCAGGCTGCTACATTGGCATATTGTAGCAGCACACATTAAGTTCAAATCCCAGATGCTTGCCTACAGAGTAGTCAGTGGGTCACCACCTCCATATATGTAGACACTGGTGAAGTCCTATATTCCTTTTTGCCCACTCAGGTCTGCCTGGAAACAGTGTGCGGTGATGCCACCACCTTGTGGTATCAAGCACCAATCCATGCACTTTTCTTGTGTAGTTCCTAGTTGGTGGAATGAGCTACCCACTTCCGTCTTTACTGCTGACTCCCTCAATGTACTTAAGGAGCAATTGAAAACTCATCTGCTCTGCTAATATCTGTCTAATTGATAGGGAAAAAACCTTTTCTCTGTGATATTATATTATTACAGGTTAACTTGTTGATAGACTAAGTTTAGTTGCTTTATTGATTGTAATCCATGATTGTGTATTTATTAGTTATTACATCCTTTTCACTAGTGCCAACCAACTTTGTTTTACCAGTCCTGCTACACTTGCTGAAAAAACACTTCCTAGCCTAATGTTACTTGATTATGTTTACCTGTTTTGTGAGTCACTTTGGATAAAAGCATCTGCCAACAAATAAATGTAAATGTAAATTTTTCTCCCTTCGTGTTACAAATCATTTGATTTTTAATATTTTTTTTTTTTGTGAATGTGTTTTTTAGGAGGTTAATTTACTTATACAATTTTGTTTTGGTAGGCCTTTATAATAACATTTTTAATTCAATGCAGTTTATTTTTTATAGCTCTCTTCAGTGAGTATAAGCTCCAAGCGCTGTAATAAGTCCTGGCAGTGAAGCACAGTGGACGTAAATATTGCTTGTTTTGTTAGTTGCATTACACACCACAGAGTTCCAAGCTGCCAATAACATCAGGAACTAAGTACTGGGAGCTTCATGAAATTGGTTTCCATGGACAAGCAGCTGCACAGAAGCCTAAGATCACTATGTACCAATGTCTTTGTAATGTGCAGATAAAGCAGCAATAAGGTTGATTTTAGTCTAGCATAAACACTGAGAACATATTTATTTATTGTGTGCTTCTATAGGTCTTTTCTTTTAATTTATTAATAACAAGTTATTTTTTGCTTTCCTTGCTGGCATTTTGTATGTTATGGTTAACTTCTAAACAGTGTTCAAAAGCCATTAAAGAGGCTAACATAATGTTATGTTATATACAGTAGCACAATTTATACACTACAAGCCCAAGGAGATTATGCTCAAGCTTTATAATGCACTGGTGGGCCCTCATCTAAGTGTAAGTTTGGTCTCCAGGCTACAAAAAGGACATAGCAGTGCGAAAAAAAGTTCTGAGAAGTGCATATATTCTGATTTCATGACTACAGGGGATGAATTATGAGGAAAGATTAAAAAAACTGAATCTTTTCACTTTAAGCAAAAGTAGATTAAGGGGAGATATGACTGAAGTGTTTAAAATTATGAAGGGAATTAGTACAGTGGATCGAGACTGTTACTTTTAAATAAGTTAATCAAAAATAAAGGGACACAGCTGGAAATCTTTTAAAGATAAATCTTGCATAAACATTAGGAAGTTTTTCTTTACACAAAGAGCCATAGACACATGGAATAAGTTACCAAGTAGTGTGGTAGACAGCAGAAATTTAGGGACTTTCAAAACTAGGCTTGATGTTATTTTGGAAGAATTAAGTGAATAGGACTGGCCAACTGGCTAAATGACCTTTTCTCCTCTAGATTGTTTGAATGTTCTAAACTACTCTGTCCTATTCATTGATTCCTACAGGAGGGGGGTTAAGGATATTCATTTTCCAAGTGACGTGGAGCTTCAGCTTTCTTTGCTGTCTCTTTAAGATTGCAATCACCATAAAATTTCACTGTAAGAAAAACACAATTTCTTTTGCACAGTTTTTTGGCAAAATGAAACACCAAGTTTGTAAAATGTAATTTTATACAAATCATTTCGCTCATCACTAAAGGCAGATGCAGTCACACTGTGCAAATTTACCTGTAATAACCAAAAATATTAAATATAGTTGTTTAATGGTCAAGGTGACTCAATTGTTTACTTGTTTAACTGTTTACTTCTGCTGACTTATAGATCCATAAATTCAAATACCAATGTAGCAGTCTTTTTTAAAACTGCCTACAGCCTCCAGCAGCCCCAGTAGTATAATACAATTGAGCAGATACAGAGGGCACAGGGATTGCTGGGAAGAAGATTAATTCTTTAAAAAGGAGCCAAAAAGATGCTGAGGATCACGATTATCTATCTGTTTTTTGTTTCTACTCATCACACACACCACTGAATTACAACTACAACTACCATGAATTACAGTTTTGTCTGAATATATGTGCTATGCTGTGCCTGTTGTTGGTGTGGATTCGTTTTGGTTGGATACGTCATTGTCTCAATCAAGTCAAATCACACTACAACTGGAACCTGGTAGGACAAAACTTTACATTTCATTCAGAGGGCTGTTCAAAGGGTTTTCCATGCCACATACTGTACCATCATCTGCTGCTTCTGCACAGGACTGTGTTGGACTTTATTGTGAATGTTAATTGGTTACTATGTAATGTCTGTTGTTTTGTTGGGTTAGTGTATATAAATAATTACCACCATTGGGGAACTGGGGAGGGCAACTGCATACATGTTTTCATGTAATATTGTTTTTCTCTACATTATATAAATAAAATGTATTATTATTATTATTAGATTAATATATACTTAATTACCTTTATTATTGGTTGATTCATTGTGCCACTTATGGGTATCTCTGTGATTGAGTGTGTGTGTCAAAGCTGGGTGTGTTCCTGCGGTCTCTACAATAAAATAAACAAAATCACTGTCTTTGGATGGTGTGAATCTTAGCTTCCCCACAACTGCTACATCATTGATAGCCTGGATGCCATCGCTGTGGAGTTTACATGTTATTATCTCTGCGTGCTTTTATTCCCCTGAGAACTTCTGCTTCCTACCACAACCTACTTTTTTCTGGTGTTAGTGATTAATGTGTCACTGTGATTTGCTATGGACTGGCGTCACCTGTTCTTTCCTTCTTTATACTTGATGCTCCTTGTGACCTTGAAGTAAAAATAGCAGGTTTAGAAAATAGATAGTGGGATGGATAAGTGCCTGATGGATATAGTCCACACTGCTAGTGCTAATTTAAAATATATGGATGTTAATTAATAAATTCAAAAATGATTTAAACTGTAATGAAAATATTTCAAAATAACACGATCTTATCTCAGTATACTAAAAAATAGTTCTCCCTGTCACATTTTGATTAGAATGTCATTACTTACTTAATATTACAATGTAATAATCTCATTAGGGCAGACATCATCCAATAAGTGGATTATTAATGAGTCAAGCAAAAGGTGTAACAAAAACCTTCTAACATTTTTGTAGACAAGATGAATTCTTCTCTTGTAATTTGTCTTTGACTCAAAGCTGTACCTTAATTTTTTGATAGCAATTCTAATCTTAAACAGTTTGAAGGAGTCAGTATTAAAAAAGAGACAGTAGCTTCACTTTACTTTTACTTCTACTTTTCCAAGTGAGGATTTCAGTGCCAACATGCCAAGTAGGACAGCCCCCCCCCCCGACTGTTCTTCAGCTACTCCTTGGGAATTCTTAGATGCTCCCAGGGCAATTAAGAGACATTATTTTGTCGGCATATTCTTTGTCTCCTCCAGTTCTTCTTCCAGTGGGAAGTGCCTTTCATAGCTCCTTTGAGAGGCACCCTGCTTTCACCCTTCCTATATCTCCAAATCTCATCGACTATCCTCTCATGATCCAGAATTTCAGAGATTCTACTCCAAGGTCATCTTGTATTCCTTGGCTCCTTATTTCTGTTATACAAGGTTAGCCCAGCAATACTGTGTAGGAAACTTTTTTTTTCTCCATGTACTAACACTTCTCTTTTTTGATCGTTACCCAAAGCTCATGACCATAGGATTTGTTCATGTCCAGGGATTTGGTGCCCCCTTCTCCACCCAGGTTGATAAAAAGTCTATTAAATTGCTGTTGCTGTTTACCAATCTCATGATCATCTCTACCCTCACTCATGAAGGAGATTCAGAGAAACTTTAACTTCTTCAGACAGCAGCTCTTCACCGCTTAACTGAAGGCAACAAACCACTGTTTTTGGGAATGGAAAATAACCACAGATTGGGAAGTAGCAATATTAACTCCACACTGCAAACTCCTCCAAAGTATTCTGGAAATCTCAGTCTGATGGCACCAAGAAGACAACCTCATCCACAAACAGTAAAGGATGAATCTCATATTTTTTCTAAGTCTGTTCATTAAAGTCACAAAGAGGAGAGGCAACATGACACATCTTTGGAAGATTCCTTTACCCAGACAGAAGTTGGACTTAAGTTGGACTTTGTAACCACAATTCTCACTCCACAAATATATGCACTGAAGCTGCGACATTGGAACTCCATTCTCTTTTAGCACTTTCCACAACATTTCATTGCAATACATGATCATAAGCTTTTTCAAAAAATACAAGGAACCAAAAAGTTGGCCAAGTATTCCACAGCTCGATAGACTCCATATTGCTCTTTCTAGATCTGTGCTTCAACTCTAGGATGCAATGTCCATTTCTAGTTCTCCATCCTTGGCTTTCCCATGAAATCTGTGCAGCGTGATTTAGAGGTCTGTATTCCCATTGTATCCTTGTTGTTCACAGGACAAGTGGGTCCTAACTTAATTCTTTGTAGAGCAGTAGGTAATTTTAGTGCTTTGGGCCGAAAGAGGTGGTCAAGGAATAATAATTTGGGACAAAAATAATTACAGTATTAAAAGTAGTTTTTTTTTCTCAGTTTTTGCTATAAATACAATAATATAGACGTGACCTAAATTCATCAAGTTTAAGCCACACCATATTGTCCTAAGTACAGTTGTATGACAGGTAATGAGAAATGTGTGGATTTTACTTGTCAGGAAATCACACCTACTGTATCATAGAGCAGGCATGCTATGACAACAAATATTTTAACAGAAAGCAACTGCAGAACAACCTTTTCATCCACAGCTTTTCTGTGAATTGACTATAGTGTGATTTTACCATCATCATTTGAGCCTACAACTTTGAAACAGGGTGCCAACATTCGGTCTAAATTGCTTCAGAAAGAAAGAATTTTTGGAAGTGATGCTCTACTCATAAATAAACAAAACAATTTTCTTTGCCAATGGGAGACCAAATATAACCACTGATCTTTGAGGTTCACAAAACTAATGAATCTATTGGAACCACTCTTTTTGGGGAATGGAAAATGACCACAGACTGAGAAGTACCCATATTCATTCCACAATGTAAACCCAACATTATGAGAAGTGAGACAAAACATATCAACAAGAGACAGTGTTGAGCAAGACACAACATGATGGGCTGCAGTCCAGAAGAAGTGGAATGTGTGCTTTGTGTTCTGCTTGTTCTTTGTGGAATTGTAAAGGAAGTAGGATGAAACCTTATAGAAATGCGGGAGCATCTTTAAAAAAATCAGTTCCATTCATGCTTCTAGTAAATGACAGGAAAACACACTATCCTAATGTATGTTTGCACCCTTCTCTACTACTCCTGAGATACTGACCCATATTCCACAAAACATTGAAGTGGCATATTCATCAGAACAATTTGACAATTTAATCTATAGCTGTAGCCTTGTCAATATGGCACTTTTTAACCAGTGCAGCAACCTCAGGCAGAAAAATGGACCCAACCTCAAACAATGCTTCTGGGATTTCCTCCTTCACAGAAAGCGCATCTAACCGATTTACGAGTTTGAAAATGCATTGCTTCTATCTGTAAATGATATTCCCAACTGAGGTTAACATTTTTTTAACCTTGCTACAAATAATATTTTTTTGTGAGTGTGAGCTTCTTTTTGTTGGTATCGTGTAACTGCGAATATTCTCAGGATACATCTATCCATCAATCTTCTAAACCTGCAGATCCAGAGCAGGAGCCGGTGGAAGTTGGAGAAACTTCAAATGTAAGAATTTCATTGCACATATGGCAATAAAATTGAACAACCTTAGAGACATTACCCTTTCTAAATTAGCAAATATTTCACAGAACCTCTTTGTGGACATTCAAAAACTATTTTTCATGGCCCCACAAAACTATCACAACAAAAGTGCCCTTGATGCAGCCCTTGGTATAGCAGTGAATTTTTGTCATTTTGATATTTGTTATTCAAGACCAGAGATAATCCTGCTAACAGAGCACAGAAAGGTCCCTTGATCACTTCTCTTTCCACTACTGTCTACCAGCAAGGTGCCACGACAGACACCAAGAACCTTTTGGCAATAGCTCCTTGAAGCTGTCTTCTCTGCTGGGGTCTTAAACAGGGTCAATTCATGCTTTATGTTCTTGATCTTTCTTGATTCTGGAGCACCAAGAGGTAGATTTAAATGAAATATTACCTCAGGCTGAAATATCAAAAAGAATTAGACAAAAAATCAAGTAAAAGAAGCACCACTGACCAGTTTCTCCGGTGGCATCATCAATGAAAGTACTTGTTATGTATTTAATGCAGCCTGCCTGAACTCAGCCCAACAAATAAGCACAGTAAAAGTGACAATAATTAGAAATTGCACCCTGCTGAAGTAGAACCAACCTAAAGTTCCTTAGACCATCTTTCTCAGAAGGTAGCATCAATCCTAGTAAACTTAATTAAAACATCTTAAAGGCACACAAGTAATTAAACTCTGTGATGAAACAACAAATTCTTGTGAAGGTTACAAGTTAAACAAAAAAAGCAGTAAACAGACACTAAAGATACAATGGCCTGATCAACTAAAAGATTGCTGACTCTTATCTGATATGACCTTCAGTTTTACAATGCTGTG
Source organism: Polypterus bichir lapradei (assembly GCA_026402145.1). Classification (NCBI taxonomy): domain Eukaryota; kingdom Metazoa; phylum Chordata; class Cladistia; order Polypteriformes; family Polypteridae; genus Polypterus; species Polypterus bichir. Next base: position 26,215,935 of record JANRMT010062791.1, read on the forward strand.
TTATATGTTCAACTTTCTTTAGTATATTGAAAACAAAAACAAGAATACAATATTTGTATTTTTAGAAAGCACAGTTTATTTACACTCTATTTATAAGACTTCATCCCTCTCACGATCCTGCGTTTGAAAATGGATGAACGGATTGACTGACAAGCTCAGAGCCCTTTACATATCTCTGAAAATGTTACAGTTAAAATAAAACATAAATAACATTTAAAAAATTGTAATAACACTAAGTAATGTATGCATACAGAATTGATACCATGTCTAAGGCAGGTTCCTCCATTGATCCCAGTATTTGAACTGTGAACTTATTTACAATAACTATATTGTTTTTGTTTTTTTATGCATGGAGAAACCAATATATTTCAAAATTCAATATACACCATATAGCCAAAAGTTTGTGGCCAACTAACCATGACATTGCATTTTAAAAACAATAGGAATTAATACTGAGTCAGCCCCTCGTTTGGAGCTATAAAAGCCTTCACTCTTCTGGGAAGGCTTTCCACAAGATTTTGGTGTATGTCTGTGGAAATTTGTGTCTATTCTGACAAAAAGAAACCATTTGTGAGGTCATGTACTGATATTGGATGAGAAGACCTGGGTAACAATTGGCATTCCAACTCATCCCAAAGGTGTTTAGTAGGGTTGAATTGAGGGTTCCGTGCAGGCCTCTCAAGTTCCTCCACATCAAACTCATCAAACCATGTCTTTATGGACATGGCTTTGTGGGCAGGGGAACTATTGCCTCTAAGATGGAAGAGTACAGTTGTCTAAAATGTCTTTGTATGCTGTAACACTAAAAGTACCCTTCACTGGAAACCATAAAAAACACCCCCGAACCATTCTTCCTCCTCCACCAAACTTTACACTGTGCAGTCAGGAAGGTGGCATTATCATGGCATCTGCCAAACCCAGATTCTTTCATCAGACTATCAAATAATGAAGGTGATTCATCATTCCAGTAAATACCTTTCTACTGGTCCAGAGTCCTATGGTGGTGTGCTTTATACCACCCCAGCTAACACTTTGCATTTCATATAGGGATCTTAGGCTTGTGTGCAGCTGCTCAGCCATGGAAACCCATTTCTTGAAGCTCCTTTTCACACAGTCCTTGTGTTGCAGTTGCTATCAGAGGTAGTTTGGAGTTCCGTTGTGTGTGATGCAGCAGAGGACAGGAGAGTTTTAAACGCTTGTGCACTTCAGCTCTCAGTAGCCTTGCCCCTTTGAGTTTATGTGGTCTACCACTCCTTGTTTGAGCTGTTGTTGTTCCTGGGACCCTTCCACTTCAAAATAATAGCACTTACAGTTGACTGTAGCATAGATCTTTCAGAGCAGAAATTTCACGTACTGACTTGTGGCAAAGGTGTCATCCTATGAGAGTGCCATGTTTATATTTACTGAGCCGGTGTTTGTCAATGGCGATCACATGGCTGTATGCTTGATTGTATATGCCTATTGACAATGGGTGTAAATGAAACACCTGAACTTAATAATTTTGGCTATATAGTACCCGCTTGGTACTCTTTTATATATAAATATAAGACAACTTGTGTCTGTTTGGCAGCTGCAATTCTATGAAAAATTGTTTTCAGATTAAAGCACGTTTGCTACAAGTAAAGGAAGCCTTGCTGACGCCTCTGTACCAAACTTTAATGCTAGTTCAATAGTTAGTCAGCATATTCTATA
>JANRMT010062791.1:26221322-26247984 GCA_026402145.1 Polypterus bichir lapradei
GATAGATAGATAGATAGATAGATAGATAGATAGATAGATAGATAGATAGATAGAAGTTTATTCATCCCCAGATGGAAATTTGGCTTTTTATAGAAACTCTTTAAATAAATAAATACAAAAAATAGATAGAAAGATAAATAAATATACTGTATACACCCACAGTATGATCTGAACACACATCAGAATGACTAAAAAGCAAGAGAATTAAAAAATAAAGCACTCCCACTCACAGGGGGGTATTATGCAGGTACATTGCTGTTGGTGTAAAGGAGCCCCAGTAGTGTTTTTTAACACACTTCTGCCCAATAATTAATTGGCTTAAAGTACTCAGTGTTAGTGTGTCAGAAAGAGGATGTACAATATTGTTTATAATGGCACTCAATTTTGTTGTATTTCTCTACTTTGCTACTACATCCGGGGGTCCATAGTGTGTCCCATAACTGAGACTGCCCTTTTATTAGCTTATTGATTTGGTGGGCTTCTCTTGAAATGATGTAACCAGCCCAGCACACCGTGACATAGAAAATGGCACAGGACATCACAGAATTGTAGAAGATGTGATGAAGATGTCTGCAAGTGACAAGACCTGGGGCCTCATGCATAACGCCGAGCGTAGAATTCACACTATAACATGGCATGCGGACAAAAGCGGAAATGTGCTTACGCACAAAAAAATCCAGATGCATAAATCTGTGCGTTCGCCCACTTCCACGCACGTGCACGCGCCTGCTGTCCCGCCCCTTCCCCTCCCAGAATTACGCCTCTTTGAATAGGCAAATCAATATAAATAGCCCTTAAGCTCAGCGTTCTGTGAAAAGGCAATGGCAAAAGCACGGGGGGAATAGAAGAAGTTCAGCGAATACCAAGTGGAGGCAAGGAAAAACGTACTATTTATTGGTTTAAACAGTGGTATAAACAACAAAAGGAAGTTGACTGAGTGACATAGAGTGTCGGAGAAACTCAAAAGCTCAAGTTCACAAAGTTGCACAGTGCCCGAAATAAAAAAGAAGTTGTTAGATATCAAAGTCACCGTGAAAAGGCGAGTCGTAGCCCACCATCTGAGTTTCATATGAGAGCTTATTAGGGTACAGAGAAAAAAAATAGACACACAGTGGGGAAAAAAGCACAAAATGTCAGCTTTAATCTCGAAGTTTCCATTTTAATCACATAGTTTATTTTGTCATTAAAGTAGAACATCATAAACTTCATCTTAAAATCGTTTAATTTACTAGTTTCTCAAATCCCATCGTAACTAAAAGTAGCACGTTAAATGCTTTGTTTTGTATTTGATCTTTTATGTGCTCTATGTGTGTGAATCACTACATGCTTCTGGGCTCTCTCTTCCTCCGACAGGACACAGAATCCATTACATTTGTAATATTACAGCTCTCTTAATAATTAAAATACTGAGATGTAGACTTGATATTTTCATGATGATAGGAGTTAAAGCATGTTATTAAACATGGGAACACGATGGCTCAGTGATTGTTCATGCCTCACGCAAGATGCTTGCTGCGCCATGTGCTATCTTTGATGAAATAATTTATTGCAGCAGTACTGTCTCTTTCAAACTTACTAACCCCAATTCATATGCTTACTTTTCTTTCTCCAAATACCCAATCAGCTCTGTAATAGATGTTAAGCCATCTGTAAGCTCAGAACACCGATTCTTCAAAACTTTTAAGGTACATTGAAATATCTCCGTAGTACATGTTAAATTATTCTATCCATCCAGTGTTGCGCCAGTCCCAGGAAGAATACAGCGCGAGGCAAGAACAATCCGTGAATGCCAGCTTACTTATTAACAATATAGATTATTTAAATTAAGTTAAAGTTTTATTTTGCTGCATTTCATCATAAAAATTATACTGTCGTCATATATAAATACGCGATTTATAAAGTTGCTCAGGTTGTGCAATATTATAACTGTATCGCAAGTTTACAGTGAGGTAATTGTACTTATAAGTACAAACAGTTCTACAAAGAGCACTTGATGGACTGATTGAGTATGTTTATAGTTCTTGGGGTGAAGCGTTTGCCGTATGAGGCAGTTCAACAGACAGCATGGCTGAGGCAGCGTGTGCTTGATGCTGTATACCGATAATTCTTTTTCCAATCAGCTGCTGTACAGCTATGATTCCCCACTCAGATACAGTGATATAAATACTCCGAGTGGTGCAGTGAGAGTAATATAGAAAAAGATGATCCACTGTGGCAACCTCTAATGGGAGCAGCTGAAAGAAGAAGAAAAAAATGGTGCAGTGAGAGTAACAACACTAAAGCAACTATTGTATTTAGAATAGTTTGACCATTCTGTTGACCATTATATTGTTACAGGTAATTACAATCAGATGCATTAAACTAATAAACAATATGCAGTTAATTTCAGTGTATTTATAAAGCCACGTCAGGGACACAGATCTAAAAAAGAAAGGAAAACCACACTGGAACAGTAGCACTGCTTTGACGCTGGGTGCCGCCAGTCTGAAAAACCGAGCGCAGAACTTGCGTACGACAGGATATGAGCTACCGTGAAAATGTGCGTGGCTTTATGCCAAGTTTAGGTTTTATACATCATGATTGGAATGTGGAAACATTCTTACGCAACATTTTTGTGCATATGCACCGTTTATACATGATGCCCAGGTGTTACATTTATAGTCTGATGTGTACAGAGTAAAGAGAAAAGGAAAGAGGACTGTTGCTTGTGGTGCTCCATTGTTACTCACAACCGTATCAGAAACACAGTCATTGAGGATCACAAACTGCGGCCTTCCTAAAAGATAGTCCATTATACAGGAAACCATAGACATATGTCTGAGCTTACTGCTAAACAGGTATGGCTAGATGGTATTGAAGACACTGGAGAAATAAAAAAAAAACAAAATCCTTATAGTGCTGCCAGCTTTGTCAAGGTGAGAATAAGCCTTGTGTAGCAGATACATAATTGCATGCTTCACTCCAATTGTTTTATCTAAGGCAAACTGCAGTGGGTCCAGGTGGTCTACCACTTGAGGACTCATATAGTCCAGGACCAGTCTCTCAAAGGTCTTCATGATGTGAGGTGTAAATGTCACTGGTCTGTAGTCATTAGATGATGTGGTGCCTGCCTTCTTTGGAACAGGAACAATTTAGGATACTTTCCATAGCATTGGTACTTTCTGAAGCCTTAGTGACAGACTGAACAGGTGACAGAGGACACCACAAAGTTGGTTAATGCTGGCCTTTAGAACTCAAGGACTGTCTCCATCTGGCCTTCTCCTGTGTGTAGCTTCTCCTTACTTGGTCTTTAGTTATGGAGAGCCCGTGCTGATGGTCAGAAGTGGACTCTTCACTGGCTGTACCAGTTGATCTGTAAAGAGTTTTTGATGTAGTAGGGCTGGTGTGGGGAGTCATTGGAAGAAGCTGGCAATGGGAGGGAAACAATCTATTAAAAAAATTGCTTCAGGGTATTACCTTTGCCCACATCCCCATCTAGCACCTGAGCCCCGGTTTGCTGAGTCCAATAATTACACCCAGTCCTTTCCAGACACTGCTCATGTTAGTCTGAGTGAAATTGTTTTCTATTTTAGCTTTGTAAGCTAAGTTTTTTATTTTATTTTTCACTCAGCTTTTTCTTTAGCACAAGTTGTACATCCTTCAGAACCTCTTTGTCACTGTGTTTGAATGCTCTCTTTTTCTCATTTAGGAGACGTTTTAGCTCCTTACTAAGCCTTTGATAAATTTTATAAAGTTAGAGAAGGAAGAAGATGTTATACTGTAACATCCACCTTTCTTCCATCCAGAACATTAAATACTTCAGCTGCCATAAGTGTGGAGAAAAGGGGTATTCCTAGCTAGTCTCGTCCAACCCAAAAAACAAGAGCAATTATAAAGTAACCCTCAAGTTAAGAGAAGTGCGCAAATTCTACTATCTGTTGGCCCATGAGCTAGAATACACATGCTAGAGAGATTTAAATGCTTTGCTAGGAAAGATATGTAGGCAATGTCAGGCAAAGCACTAGCTGCAACACTGGAGAACCTGCAGGCTAAAGCGAAGAGTGTTGTCATTTGGATTATTAGGACTTGTGTGCTATGGCAAGTCAAATTAGCAATAGACATACAGTATCTGAAAAGGAATTTCATATATCCTAAAATGCAGTTCACTTTTTCAGATGTCTGAAGCCCATTTCATGAATTAAAATTGCTTGGATGTTAAAATATCTACAATACATTGGGAGATATTTTAAATACATGTTCAGAAACCTTAAAATAAACTGTGCATTTTAAGGAATCTCAAACACATCTGAGATATTTTCATATGGAAAATTGCTGTTTTTTCATTAGGAAAATATACTTAATGTATTTAAATAGTACTTTAAAGATTAAATGTATTTAATACATTTTAAAATAACAAGAAATTCATTTTCAGACCTCTGGCAATGCATTTTAGATGTCTTTAATTGTATTTTAGATAGCTCAAAATGATATTCAGATATCATGGAATATATTCATAGCTTGAAATCAAATTTAATATATCTTGAAATACATTATAAATTACATGAAATGGATGAGAACTCCTCTTTAATAAATTAGGAAATGAATCTGAGATATCTAAAAATTTCCTGCTGGGGATATTACCACTTACCAAGCAAGTGAAAGTTCACTTGATAGCAGGGATTTGCAGAGTGAGGGTGAACACAACTTTGCCAGCACTCTTCAAACCAAAGGAGCGTCCTTCTTACTACACTAAAACATGTTGTTCAGGAGGATTAGTTAGGTCTGTTCCTATTAAAAAGGGAGAGCATTCAGTCCAGAATGGCAATACAAATATTTGCACTATAGTTTGGCATAAGTGGTCTTTACTATGCAGTGATATTTGCAGCACAGCATAGGACATTAATTATAAAAAGATTTGTAGAGGTGTTTAAGTGTGGTCTTAAAAAATGTGTAAATATAAATTCTTTAGAATCAAAATATTTACACAATTATAATAACACATGCATAATTTTACCACCATCTTTATATCCAATACACTACTGTGACTGTTCGTTTGTCATTCCAGGCTTTAAATCACCTGTAGTTTGCAAATCGCTTGACCTACTGACCTGAAATTTGGTACACATATACTACGTGACGTCTACTATCTGTTTTCGGGGGGATGATTGACCTCCAAGGTTATTTCTCTTTTTATTTTTATTTTATTTTATTGTAGAATCAACTCTCGGCAGCAGCCAGCAGGGTGGCTGTGCAGCGCATGTGTACAGGCGCCGTTCTCATCCCTACCACCTTCGCCATCACTTGCCCTCCCTGTTCATATCTTAAATCATTCTTTAGGCAGATTGAAGACTTAAGTGCCAGCTTAAGTGAAAAAAAGAAAACGTACTAAGTAATTGCAACACAAATACTGACTTAATCAGTTTTAACACGTAAAGATGCAGACAAAAGAAGAGAAGAAATGGGCCACTAGGGTGGAGTAAAGAAGAGCTGCTCAGGAAGCAGCAAGCGCATCAACCTCTGAGCAAATGAATGCTAAATGTATACAAAAAGATTATGAAACTATGAATGCTCAAGTCAAGTATATTCACTGCACGATAACCGTTACTGGTATTTTAAGTGAGATCTATTATATACTGCTTTGGGCTGGTGCCCTGCCCGGGGTTTGTTCCTGCCTTGCGCCCTGTGTTGGCAGGGATTGGCTCCAGCAGACCCCCATGACCCTGTAGTTAGGATATAGCGGGTTGAATAATGGATGGATAGATCTGTTATATAATTCAGTTCACTGAGAATAAAAAAAAACTTTGATAAAGTAAAACAATCCAGTAACAAAATAAATTTGGCCAAAAGTGTATATGTGTAGGAGTTTGCATGTTCTCCCCGTGTCTGCGTGGGTTTCCTCCGGGCGCTCCGGTTTCCTCCCACAGTTCAAAGACATGCAGGTTAGGTGGATTGGCAATTCTAAATTGGCCCTAGTGTGTGCTTGGTGTGTGGGTGTGTTTGTGTGTATCCTGCGGTGGGTTGGCACCCTGCCCGGGATTGGTTCCTGCCTTGTGCCCTGTGTTGGCTGGGATTGGCTCCAGCAGACCCCCGTGACCCTGTGTTCGGATTCAGCGGGTTGGAAAATGGATGGATGGATGTATATGTGTAGCAAAAAGCCATTGACCAGGAGCAGTTAACAATCTTCTGCCATCCTGCCCGACCCCCATTCCACTAGTGGCCAGAAGGTCTCTGATCCTCTTGTCAGCTTCTCTAAGTAGAGACAGGCATCACTAGAACACGGGTGTCCATTGAACTCTGGTCCTGGAGTGCTACTGTGGCTGCAAGTTTTCATTCTCTTTTATTAATATGCTACTAACAAACTTTTTTTGCCTTTTTTGTCATTGTCTTGCTACTTAAGACTCAGACCCCTTCATTCTTTTCATTCATTTTGTTTTTCTTAATTAGCACACAAACAAAGTGATCCAGCACTTGACCTGCTAACCTGTGTCCATCATGCAATATCTAAAAGTAAAGTAAAGGTGAAGGTTTCAGTAATTTTCATCTGCTCAGGGCAGCAAAACATTTTGACGATGATCTTAAAAAAGAAAGTCAACAGTTCTGGAAATGTCTGCTGTTGCAGAATTAGAGCACCAACAAGCCATGGAATTAAATAATGGGTTTAATTAATAGTCAGAATTGGCTTCAAATTAGAAACATGGTGAAGTGAAACTGGTAAGAGCTTGAGGCCCCGAATGAGGTTGTCTCTATTCAGATCTCATTTCTGTTTTGCTGCCACTTAAGGGAAAAAGAAGCAATTCAGAGGACTGAGTCTTAAAAAAGACAGCAATTAAAATGAAGGAAAAAAAGCAGAAATTGGCCTCTGATGAAGAAAGGGGCAAGAAAGAAAACCTGCAGCCATGGTAGCCCTCCAGGAAAAGAGTTGGTTGGTACTGATGTGCCCTGATCAATATATGAGCAGGGTCACGGTCTGCAGAAACCATGAGAGATTAGAGCAGGTACAAAAGGTGCTATGTTGGTCTGTGAAGAGCGCAGCTCAGGTGGCAATTGACCATATCTGGCAAGGTTCATAAAAACCTCAAGTATATAAACTATCCAGAAGTTAGAAGCTGTCTAAATGCCGCCAACACTCTGCAGAACTGGATGTATAGTCATCACCATTCCTCAATGAAGAACTAGATGACGACTGTACTGTTCCAGTGGCTTCTCTATGTTGTGAGTGGAAGCTACATTTTAAAATATAAAATATATATTGTGATGCAGGAGCAGCTGTCTTGCACCCAAAAGATGAGGCTGAGTCTAAGGACTTCAGGAAAACTAGCTTTATTCAACTCGAAACAGGAATAGCAAGGTTATTTATTGAATCGGGAGCTGCCACTCTACCACATACAGACAAACCAAATAGGCAGGCCCGGGGCCAGGTCAGTGGCCAAGTTATAGCGTTCCCCACATCACCCAATGGCCGACAGACGTGTTGAGTGAAGAGGCAGTGAGCCTGCAGTTGCCTCTGTGGCTCTGTGATCCTGCGAGGTGCTTCTAACCTCCGGAGAGCTGTGAACCTACAGTTGCATCGGCAATGAACAAGCAGCCCTCGACAGATATGTCAGTCGCATTTTGGCATGTTGCCCCCTAGGGGACCGTGTCAAAAGAGTTACAAAATCTCAAATATATATCTCTTTTCGTACCATATTTCTCTCGTCTGTATATTTCCTCCATGATTACTAAAGGGGTGTGTATAAGGCTCAAGTATGTTCTGCATTCAATAAAACAAATAATCCCAGGGAGCAACAGCCCCCTGCTGGAAACAACAGTATAGAACAACATCATTTTCTTTAACATAACATTTTAGCATTCAGCAACTATGATTAGATGACATTGAGTTATCAAAAATATTATTTACCAAACATTATGAAAATGGCATATTGATAACTTGAATGGTAATTTTCACGGTTTATTTAATGTACATAGTCATCAGTTATTTTACCATGATATTTTTTCAAGACTCCTTTGTGGCAAACACAGGCTCTGCTTCTGTGACACATGTACTTTAAAGTAATGTAAGTTGCCACTAAATCAAATTTTTAAATAATTTTTCAGCACTTACATTTGATTTGTATTTACTGAATTTACTACATTCACAAAAGCCAACAGTTGTTACAAATCTTTGTCTCTGAGTGAATACACATGTAAACACAGGTTATTCTAGATGTATTCTAGAAACCGTGGTTATTACAACATTGCAACTGCAAATACTTTTATAATTCTTTGTTAGATCACACTCTGTTTGGGGTTATACATCTTTTCCATTTTTGTGAGGTTCTTTTGGCTAATCTGTTTACTCCATACATCTTGAAGATGTGCTACAAAATAGTTAACTGAAGATTATATGCATGTGTCTGAGCTGCTCTGCAACAGACTAGTGTCTCACTCAAGGTCAGGTCCTTACTTGCACTTCATGGTAGTGACTTAGGCTTCCGTGCTCTGCTGCCATGAAATGGAAAAGTAGTTTCGGAAAAATGTAGGAGCAGCACAGTAATACAATGGGTAGTGCTGCTGTTTTGTAGATCCAGGTTTCTTATTTCGAATCTCATGCCTGGGGTTGGCACACACTCCCTGTGGTTGCATAAATGTTCCTCTCCTATGCGCAAAAATGTACAAGTTAAGCTGGCATACACAGGAGTATGCGATTAGTGGACTCCTGTAATGGACCAGGACCCTATTTTGTGCAAGTGCTGCTAAAATAGGCTGTGACACTGAACTGGACTGAGCAGATTTAAAAGTGTGAGAAAATGTAATGTTGAATAATCCACTGCGGATATAAGATGTGTTATTGGGTGTATAATTCTCATTACAATAAGTAAAATACAGTTGTTAGAAATATAGTAATATTCCAAATGTTGTTGTTTAAATCATGTCATTTTTAATATTCAACACCATATGCCACACCCAGTTTAGACGGTTATGTGAATAAAGAACCCATTATAAAGTTACTCTTATATTGAAGCATCAAAAGTAAACAGGCTCAGTTAGGCTTATTTTAGAAAAGCATAGTTTCAAAGTATATTTTGACTGTTGTTCATAATGAAAATTACTTTTTCATAATTTTAGAAAATGTATTACTGTCTTTTCCATTGAATTGTTGAAGGGGTTGGTATTCTTCCAGTTGAGTAAGATAAATCAACACGCTAGCAAAGTAAAACAGGATATCACAATAGACCTATTGTTTGAACAGCCTTATCCTGTCTAGTCTTAACTCCAAATAATGCTGTTAAAGGATATGGAGTAATTGCAAATCCACTATTATCTGACAAATAAGCAAGCATTTTATTCGAACATGGTAAAAAGGCTGGTCCTTGATGGTATCATTCATAGTTAGGATCTTGTCACAAGAAGATTTTCAGTCATTTTAGTCTAGATAAATATTTGTGACCAAATTTTGCACAGGCTGAAGAAGAATCTATGCTGTGAGTGCTTGAATTTCTTTGCTTATCTGTCATTCTAATGAACAGGTCCCTTTCCTGTTATTACTTAAGACTATGTCCACACTACTACATTTTAACTTAAAAATAGCATTTTTAAATGAGAATTATTTTAACTTAAAAATGGCATTTTTAAATGAAAATTATTTTAATTTAAAAATGGCATTTTTAAATGAAAATGATCTCTGTCCTCTGTCACAAAAAGACTCCAGACAGTCAGAAAGGTTTGGGGCAGCCACCCGTATATTATGATCCTGGCTGCAAAAGGTTGAAAAGCGATTGAGTAGTTTACAAGACTGAGTCCAAAACAGAACTGAATATGTGGAGGTAAGATGGTGGTTTTAAGGGCTGGTGGAGGAAATTATGTCATCTATACTGGAGCCGGAAGTGACGTCATCAGAGGTCCGGAGCCGGAAGTGACATCATCAGAGGAGCCGGGACCTGGTGGGATATCCCAGAAATGGTCTGCAAGGAACTGAGAGAGACAGTCAGCACACTCCGCCACCCCCTGGTCTGATGTAGTATTACACTTACTCAAGCTCCTAATTGCACGTGTGTGACACCACACTAAAACGACTCAAAATGTACATGGAGTAGATGGTCTCCTGCAGTGAGCATTTGTGCATCAACAGAATAAATCTGTGAAGGAATGGTATAATCGCACTGGCCATAGAATTTATTACAAAAGTGTAGAGACTGGTAAATACATTTACTTTTGTGCATGCATACCGCATTGAAACTGTACAAAACACAACTTAGATGTATACAGGTAAGCAACCCAAAGGCGTCACGGAGGCAACTCTTTTATTTTTACTATGTTAGAATGCTATTCCTCCGTGTAGGGTGACCAGTCAGGAAGTGAGACATTGTGATGAGCAGGATCCAATTAGGGAAAGCCTACATAATAAGCACAAGCAAATCAGGGTGCAATTGGAGTGTGGTTTTATCACGTTGCAATGCCAAACTGGCGCTTTCAGAACTATACAGCTCTGAAGAGCATTTTCAAAATTCTTATTTTTTGGGGATATAAAATGCCAGGGTAGTGTGGATGAAAGGCGACAAAAATGAAATAGTTTGGACATAGCCTGAGATGGTCTAGAGTCTGGAAATTTAAACAACAGCATGTATTTATACAGCAAATTTTCATAGAAAAGGATTAGATCAAACTGCTTTACAACGAGAAAAAACGACAATTACAAAGAGAATAAGTAGATAATGAATAAATATCTAAAATAGACAACACAAATAAACAATTAAAATAAAAATGGAACAGTTTCTAATGGAATTAAGCATAAATTAAACTACTGTTATCTACAGTATAAATTAATGGTTATAATGGTCAAACTCAAGAGTGCAATGATTTGGTCAGATGGCTGAGGTTTGAAGGGAAAACAAAAACTCCAGCCACAGCGATGTTGGAGAAAATAAAATTCTAAGAGTCCCAAGGTCAAAAGAACACTTAAGTGCTTACCCCAGCATTTTACAATACACACATGTAATAAAGTCATTTATGATGGTGCACCATCATTGAATATTTAATGCAGCAGATCTCATTAGTAGATGGAGTATCCACATCCTTTCTAAAATCAAACACCACTACAGACTACATGGATCAGTGGAAAATAAAATGGAGAACAGTAGATGCTAGTAATGAGAGCAGACCTTTTAAGTACTGCATATGATATTGCAGGATATTTTATAATCAATATAAAACAGTACAAAAATGTATTAAATAAAAGGCCTAATTAAAGAAATAGATTTTAAAACTTATTTTAAATGTTCTATAGCATTAGTTTAGTGTACCTCTATCAGTAAAACATTCCAGATTTTTGGTGCATACAAGGAAAATCCAGCTCACCGGTTCTATTGTGCTTTGTTTTTGGAATATTGAGCAAACCAGCGTATGATAGAGGATATACAACTACAATTAGGAATGTAGGGAATTCAGAGACTCCAAAATATAAAAGGGAGCAGGACTGCCACAAGGTTTCTATACATTACCAGTGCCACAATGGAAAAAACTGGTGAAATGTGCTCAGATTGTCTTGCTTGGTTGAGATTCTTGCTGCTGCACTTGAATTATGTCTTTCTTAGGTAATCTTGTTAGCAGTGCATTACAATAATCTATTTGGCTAAAGAAAAAAATACTGTTACAAGAGATTGAAATCTTGCAGAATTTCATAATTGAAAGAGCACGATCCAATATGGTTGATTTGTAATTTGAAGTTTATGTCAAAGTCCACACTAAAATCTAGTTTATTTAATTTTATCCTAATTTTTAAAGCCAAGTGTTCAAATTTAGTTCAAAGACTCTTGCTTTCTTATGTTATCAATAGTTAAAAGTCAATTTTTTCCTTTTTCAGATTAAAGAAATTAATGCTCATTCTTTCTGTAATTCTATTAGGACATTGGATCGAAAGCTTGGAGCCTCAGGGTCATCAGATGCTATAAATAAGTAAAGCTGTGTGTCATTTGCATAGCTGTGGTAGTTCACCTTGTGTTTTAAAATAATCTGGCCTATTAGGAGCATGTAGGTTGTAGACTGAGAATTATAGCAGGTTAATATTTGATCAATGAAGCAAGCCATATGCAATATCATGGATCATGGATACAAAATTGCCACATCTTACACAGAATGTTCTTCCAGTTATTAAAGACTGAAACCAGTTTAAGGCACCAACAAGACTAATCCATTGATGAATACCTTCATTATTACTAGCTTATAAAGACTGGAGTGCAGATATTAATTTGAAATTAGAGAACCTGAAATTTATTGTATGATTATAGTGCACTGGAGCAACTGAGAACATCTCTGCCTTAAAAGTTTACCTTCAATTGTTCTATATTTTGAAACCTACCTTCATGGATGCAAAACTTACAAAGCTTAAAAGTTTTTTTTACAACTTTCATTCCCTTTACATGCAGTGCACACTTATTCCTACCATTGTTTTCTAGTACAGGATAGCAAGTAACTAGAATATGTCATGATATCACTGGCAGACACTGATTTTTTCGAGCAAATGATGCCTAAAATGCATGTTTTGAGATGCTTGTTTATACCTGTTTGAAAATAGTTAACTACACCTTCAGATGTAGGTAAATAATTCATATACATGTATATTATATATACTGTGTAGTGACCTCTAGGGGGTGTAACTATGCCCCAAAACCCTGGACACAATGACACCAGCACAGTCCAGTATAAAATAGACTTATTTTTATTAGGTACAATACCTTCACAGATTTACTTCCACAATCAAAATTCCAATTTCAATCCCTATTCTTTCACCTCTTCTCCATTCCACTCAAGCCAATGTTTTCCTTTTCCTCATGACTCTGACCATAATCAAGGTGGTTTGGCTAACTTAACCTGAGCCAGGAGTACTTCTGGTGCCTGAACACCACAGCTAGGGAGCACTTTCAGACCAGGTGGAACCAGCACAGAATATGGCAGTCCTCTGTCAAAATGGCTTCCTTCCCAAACTAAAAGTCCCATGTAGCTCTGTGGGTGTCCAAATTGGAGCCAGATGAGACAAGCATTGTTACTCATCACACTTAGGGAACAACTGCTCTTTAGATGCTGCCCCTCCCATTCTATTCATTATAGTTTCCCCCTGACTAGAAAAGGGATCAGGGACCATCTTGGTCAGGATGTGCATCCACCCAAGTCGTCTTCCCATAATGGCCTCCATACTAGTTATGATCACACCAGACACTGGGGGCACCCATGCCTGGTCTCACTGCCACCTAGTGTCCTGGGGAAGACAAAGCCATGTGAAAGTTGCAGCAGCAGTTTCTCATGCAGTATTTATATGTATAGTTTATGTTCAGGATAATGGACACTAACCTACAATGCAGAACATAGATAGACATACAGATTTACAGAACTTTATTATTTGTCCCTAGGGGGAAATTTGGCTTTTTACAGAAGCTCTTTAAATAAATACATTAAATAAATATATTATATATACACACTACAGTCTGAACACACACCAGAATGACTAAAAAGGAAGAAAAATTAAAAAAGAAAGAAAAGTTCTGACTTGGCGGTCCCTGTTACAGTGAGGCACTATGCAGTAGTATTATTGTTGGTATATACTAGTCCCCATAGAGTTTTGACACACTTCTGTTGAATAATTTGTTGGCTGAAAGTCCTCAGTGTTAATGTGTCAGAGAGAGGATGTGCAGCATTGCTCATAATGACACTCAGTTTTGTTTTAATTCCCTCCTTTGCTCTGACCCAGGGAGTTCAGAGTGCATTCCATAACTGAGCTTTCCCTTTTAATTAGCTTGGTAATTTGGTCGGCCTCACGTGAAGAGATGTTACCAGCCCAGCACACTGCTGTGTAGAAAATCACACTGGCCATCACGGAGTCGTAGAAGATGTGATGAAGATGTCATTACCCACATTAAAGGAACACAATCTCATTAAGAAAAAAGTGCTAGTTCTGCTCTTTTTCATACAGCTCCTCTGTATTACTAGACCAGTCCAACCTGTCATTAATGTGGACCCCCAAGTACTTGTAGGAGTGGACCAGCTCTACATCTACTCCATGTATAGTGACCAGACCCAGAAGCTATTTAATGTGGTGAAAGTCAATAACCAGTTCCTTGGTATTCCTGATGTTAAAGATGCAGACAATTCTCTTTGCACCAAGAAACAGAGTTCTCCCCCTGACTCCTATTCTCTTTCTCATTCCCTTTATCAATACACCCCATAAATGCAGAATCATCTGAGAATTTCTGCAAGCGACATGACCTTGTGTTATATTTATTGTCTGAGGAGTACACAGTACAGAGGACTGTTCCTTGTGGTGTTTCATTGTTGCTCGCATTCATATCAGAAATGTAGTTCTTGAGTCTCACAAGTCTGCGGTCTACCTGACTGATAGTCCATTATTCAGGACACCATAGCACTCATCCGCCTGCATATCACTGAGCTTACTTATTCACAGGGCTGGCTGGATGGTATTGAAGGCACTGGAGAAATCAAAAAACATAATCCTTACAGTGCTGCCAGCTTTGTCAAGGTGAGAATAATCCTTTTGTAGCAGATAGATAATTGCATCCTTCACTCCAATTGTTGTATTGTATGTAGAACAAACTTCAGTGGTTCTAGGTGTTGTACCACAAGAGGACTCATATAGTCAAGGACCAGTCTCTCAAAGGTCTTCAAGATGTGAGACATAAGCGCCACTGGTCTGTAGTCATCAGGTGAAGAGGCACTTCTGTAGAACAGGAACAATGCAGGATGATTTCCCCAGCAGCCATACTTTCTGAAGCCTCAGAGACAGACTGAACAGCAGAGGAAAGTTGGTCAGCACAGGCCTTAAGAACTGAAGGACTGACTTTTCTTGTATGTAGCCTCCTAAGCTGTCTCATTGTACATTGTAAAAATATCCAAGAAGGAGTGTAGAGGTTTAGTTTTTCTGTGGTAGGTGAAGACTGGAGCTTTATTTTTCTTCTTTTCATCATCATTTGGCCTGTTCTTACTCTTAGCGTAATGAAGCTTGTTTATATTATCACTGTTAGGTGCTTTTAAAGGGTAATGACTAACAATATCAAACATTAAATAGACATTTAACATACTGACTGAAATGGATTTTTTACCAACTTTTTTTTCTCATCATTATCTAAACATGAAAATTCAAGTCATGGATCATAAGCCAGATATTACATGACTTCATAATTTGAACCAAAGAAAACTGCATTTGACTCTCTTTCCTGTGCCAGCTCCCCTTCACCAAGAGCAATCCCTGTATTCATGTCCCTGCAGAATTTCTCTAAATTACAGTCATCTACTTTTGCATAATGAGCACATTAGTCAGACCCCTAAAGCTAATGCTTGTATGTAAGTTGTCATCTATTGCATTTGTAGGGTTTTTGTTTGAATAATGCAAAGTAAAATGAAACTAGACTTTCAACGGAAGAAGCAAATGAATTAGGTTGTTAAAAACAAGCATGGAGTTGAAGATGTGCTGGTTTACCATGTGTAGGGATTTCTGACATGAGAGGTATGCTATATAAACTATTTTGGGCTCAGTTACAAAAGAAAACTAACATACTGTCTATATAGTAAGACCAAAATATTGAGGGGAACACATTAATTCCATTTAGATGAACTGCTAAGTAAGCAGATTCTTAATTCAAAGAAAACTGACAAATGTGCCATTTTAAAGCCACACAACTTACCAATAATTTAAACAGCAGGTTTGTAAACCTGATGGACAATCTCACAATCAGGACAGAACTCTGTTTCAGACTGAAAGAAGCCAGGGACTTTTTAGTCTATTTTGTGAAATTGGTACCTCCCTTAGAATTTCTACTGTGACCATCACTAGAACAAAGCAGTACAGAAGATAAGAGGGCTAACAGGAAAATAAGAATTTGAAATGGTCCTGAAATTGTTATACCTACTTATTTGACATTTTCATTACTTCTGTTATTAATGTGGATGGCATGGTGGCACAGTAGTAGGGCTGCTCCCTCACAGTAAAGAGATTAGGATTTGTGTCCCAAGTCCTTCCGGAATGGAGTTTACATGTCGTCTCTGTGTCTGCATGGGTTTTCTTCCACAGTCGAAAGACAAGCAAATTAGGTGAACTGGCAATTTTAAATTACCCTAGTGTGTGTTTGGTGTGTATGTGTTCACTATGTGATGGACTGGCACCCTGTCTGGGGTTTGTTCCTGCCTTGCACCCATGCTGGCTGGCATAGGCTCCAGCCACCCTCGTGACCCTGCTCTGGATTAAGTGGGTTAGAAAAATGACATGAAATGTTATGAATGTTATTCATCACAAAGCACAGTATGAACTATGTTACTTTTATCTAAGTTTGCTGCCATTCTGATGTACTTGAGTTTACAAGCAATAATTCATTCACAGGCTGCTATGACATGCAAACACAATTATTTTACATTTGAATATATGACGTGTAGCATGTTGGTCGGTCATGTAAGCAAGAATTGTACTGTGACAATACTACTTCAAATTTGCCTAGTCTAAGAAATGTGTTTAACTAGTATATATAGGCAAATGACAAAGCTGTAATTTGCCTTTTATTTGCCATAGTAAAACAGAATTTGATTTCCAAGTAAAAACCTGCAATTATTAACTCCAGACCTCACAGGGAAGCTAAAGTCCATTATAACTAAAAAAATAGTTTATTTGTGCAGAAATAATAAAATGTCACTATTCTAACGTATAAGCAAACCAACTGTAAGCTGCTCCATTATATGAGTAAGTAATACAGTACTGTTAATCAAAGAAAGGGATCTCTTGCTTACTTTCCAAGACTGGAACTCTCCTGCAGGCATTTGTGATTTTAGGAAAATATGAAAGGAAAAAAATCAAATCACTGATCTCCTATAATTAATTTTTTTTCCACTAATTACTGAACAAAGTAATTACAAACAAAGTAAATCATTAAACAAATGCAAATCATGAATGCTAATGAAACAAGAAAGAAACCAAAAGAAAATAACTTCAAACTTAAAATAAAGTAGCGAGTAAAGAAGCACTTTCAAGATAAAAAATAAATAACAAAACTGATTTGAACTTAAAGTAAAACCAAGAAGTATAATAGCCTTTCAAGTATAATAAACACTAATTTCAGGTGCCAAATATTTTACAGGTTTAATCTTAACAAATCTGCTTCTTTAACTCTAAAGTATAGTATAGTTAGCATTGTATAGTTTCCTAAAACCTACAAAAAGGGTTACCACTCATTTCTTCCATATCTACTTACTTAATATACTGTAGCTTGTGCAGTTTTTTTCACAGTCATTTTTTGTATATATCTTGATCAGCTTTGCATACACATGTATGGCACAATTATGTGTACATTTGATATCCTCTAGGATATATATGATATGTTAAATATCTTGCAAAAGGAAGAGACTGAGTGTTCAAAGGCAGGAATGGAATAAAACTGTGCTAAAGGAGCCCAACAGGCTGGACTCTGAATAGCCGGGAAAATAAATAAATAACAAATGAGCAAAACCAGAATTTCTATCCAAAAAGTCAATCAAGTTCAAAGCAAATGTCCTAAAGTTAATTCTTTCTGTTTACATCTAGCTGCTGCTACAAATAGTTTTTTTTTTTTATTAATGAAAAGAATTGCAAATCTGGGCACTGAGTAACGAGACACCATCTGCTACAGGTAGAGTTTGATGATCTAAAGTGACTGGTAACAAGCAGAGAGAAACTGTAAATAATATATGCTGCAGATATTTAGGATTGGCATAAAATAATGGCAACAAAAATAAACTTCTTCCTCTTCATCTTTTCCCACTTCTACCTGGGTTTGATGTGCTTGATCAAAATTCTCCATATAGCTTAGTCCTGTACCTCCTTGCCAGTCAGACCTTTTCCCTTTAGATCTTCTTTTAATTTATCCATCCACCTCAGCTTTGGTCTCCCCTGCTCTCTCTTCCCCTGTACTTCCATTCATATCACTCTTTCAACCACATATTCATTGCCTCTCCTGGTCACATGTCCATATCACTTCATTCTACTTTGCTGTACATACTTAGACATCTCTACCAATTTTCTTGTACCAATGATTATCTCATTTCTTATTTAATTCTTTTTTGTAACTCCACACATCCATCTCAACATTCTCATCTGTGTCACATCTAACTACTTCTCCTGTGCTCCTTTTACTGGGCCATGTCTCAGCTCCATAAACCATTGCTGGTCTTACTACTGTCTTAAAAACCTTAACTTTTTAAAATTTTTTAATGTAATATACTCACCAACTAAATCAAACACCCCAGAAATATTATTATCATTGGATGCAGAAAAAGCATTCGACATGATTGAATGGAAATACCTTTTTACTATATTGGAGAAGTTTGGGTTTGGCCCGAACATTTGTGCATGGATTAAATTACTGTATACTAACCCAGAAGCTTCAGTTTGCATCAACAACATTTGCTCAGACTACTTTAAACTAGAACGTGGCACTAGACAAGGATGCCCCTTGTCACCGCTGCTGTTTGCGATTGCCATTGAACCACTGGCAATACATTGTCGAAATACTGATCAGATAAAGGGGATTAGCAGAGAAGGACTGGAACAGAAAATTTCATTATATGCAGATGACATGGTACTGTATATATCAGACCCAGAAAATTCCGTGCCTGCAGTCTTAGCAGCACTCACAGAATTTCAAAAGATCTCTGGTCTCAGAATTAATCTGAATAAAAGTGTACTCTTTCCAGTGAATTCTCAAGCATATAATATTAGATTAGATACCCTACCTTTTATCATTGCAGAACAGTTTAAATACCTAGGGGTAAACATCCCAAGTAAACATAAAGCTCTATATCAACAAAATTTCGCCGTTTGCATGGAAAAAATTAAACAAGACTTGCATAGATGGTCAACCCTTCATCTCACACTAGCTGGAAGAATTAACACTGTTAAGATGAATATTCTTCCTAAACTCCTTTTTTTATTTCAAAACATCCCAATATACATTAATAAATCATTTTTTAGGCAATTAGATTCGACAATAACCTCATTTATTTGGAATTCAAAACATCCACGCATCAAAAGAGTGACCTTACAAAGACAAAAGGCAGAAGGCGGCATGGCTCTACCTAACTTCCAGTTTTATTACTGGGCAGCAAATATACAAGCGATAAGAACCTGGACACAAATAGAAGAACATACACAGGCTTGGTCCGCAATAGAAGTAAAATCCTGCAGTACTTCTTTGTATTCCTTGCTCTATGCTCCAATAAACACACGTTATCGGCAATACACTAATAACCCAATTGTGCTTCGCTCACTTAGAATCTGGAACCAATGTAGAAAGCATTTTAAGACGGAGAAGCTTCTATCTGTGGCACCCCTGCAAGAGAACCACCTCTTTCAACCTTCACAAACATATGCAGTTTTTAATATTTGGAAAAAATTTGGAATTAACTTGCTTAGAGATCTTTATATAGACAACGTCTTTGCATCCTATGAACAATTACATTCCAAATTTAACATTCCAGCTACACATTTCTTTCACTATCTTCAAATCAGAAACTTTGTAAAACAAAACCTTCCAGATTTTCCTCATCTTGCACCCTCATCCATGCTGGAAAAAAATATTGCTCAATCTCAAGGACTTAGACTCCATCTCTACAATATATAAAATCATTTTACAATCCCTCCCTTTCAAAGATCCAAGAAGACACTGGGAAAAAGATCTTTCAATTAATATATCAGAAAAGGAGTGGAAAGTAGCAATGCAGAGAATTCACTCGAGCTCCATATGCGCAAAGCATACAATTATACAACACAAAATTATATATCGAGCACATCTGTCTCGACTAAAACTTTCCAAAATGTTCCCAGGGCATGATCCAACCTGCGAATGTTGCAACCAAGTCCCAGCCTCACTAGGTCACATGTTCTGGTCCTGCACCAAATTAACATTATTCTGGACAAACATTTTTAATTACCTTTCAGATAGCCTTGGACTCACAATCCCTCCAAACCCATTAACAGCTGTGTTTGGTGTTCTTCCAGAGGGGTTTAAAGCGGAGAAAGACAAACAAATTGTGATTGCATTCACTACACTTTTGGCACGTAGACTTATTCTCATAAACTGGAAAAACCCAAACTCTCCTCTTTTAAGTCAGTGGGAAACCGATGTATTATATTATTTGAAATTGGAAAAAATCAAATACTCAGTTAGAGGATCCGTACAGACTTTTTTCAAAACATGGCAGGATCTAATCAGTAATATTTTAAAATAAGTTCATAAGGCACAGAGAATTTATTAATTTAGGTATGTTTACAAGCCTTAAATTTAACACCGTTTGGCTTGCTCTCTCTCTCAGGGGTGGGGATCGATCTGTTCTTAATTTTTTCTCTTTGTAAAAACTTGATTGCTTTGTATGGATTGTAATAAAATTAATAAAAAAAAAAAAAAAAAAAAAACCTTAACTTTAACCTTGCTTTACTTCTTCAACCTCTCTAATATCTTCTTCCAGCTGTTCCATCCACACTGCACTCTATGGGTTATCTCTGCCTCTACTTTTCAGTCTGAAAACTTTTAACTTCTGAATCCTGATCATCTTTAAACATCATATATTCTATCTTTTTCCTATTTATCTTCAACCATCTATCTTCCAAGGGCCTCCTCCATTCTTCCAACTTCCTCTCCACCTCCTCTTTTCTGATGCTACACAACACAATGTCATCAGCAAAAAGCATGCAGCAGGGACATTGGTCTTTTATCTCATGACTGAACACATCCATAACCAGATCAAAGAGGATTTAAAGATGGTCTCCGGTTCAGACCTACTCTAAGTGGGATCTTGTCTGTTACTCCAATGCTGCTTTTAACTGAAGTCCCCACTCCTTCATACATATCGTGCATAATCCTCATACTTCTCTAGTACTTCTTTCTCTCTCATGCACCTCCAGACCTCTTTACATCAAAAAATAAACAAGATTTTAAAATGGTAGCTTGATGACATAACCGCTATAATGAGAATGATATTCCAAAAATGATGGAAAGCAAATGATTAAGCCACAATATGTAGGCTCTGACATGGATGCTTGTTCTGAACAGTGATTAGCAAATGAGAGAATTTAATTAGAGAGTATAACCATTGAGAATTATAAAAAGAATCCCAGAACAGCCACATTTGAGGAAATCTGCTAAAACTGAAATTTATGAAAAAAAACTGTTTAAATTAGTAATTGTTTACGAGTGAAGAATAGCAAAACTAAGCGTTTAAAAAATACAATTTAAAATCTAGTCTACTTGAACTCTTCTACAATTTGCAATCTAAGGTCAAGTTTGTCACTATACTATATTTTATCTTCTCCCATCCTTTGCAGGTCAGACATGAAAGTGAGGAATGTGAAAATATACTTGCCATTTTAATTACCTGTGGTTTACCCCTTCATTTAAATGACTTGATGAATTGAATCTGCAACTCATAAATAAAATTATGCCACCAAATATACCCTGAAATTGGCATTGACTTCCTGTGAAATCGAGACCAGAGTCATTTTTTGTCCAGCTTTTTTGCCTCATGTAAACCCCCCTTTTTGAGCTACAGCTATATTTATGTGAAAAAAACATTAAAATGTTTGTACTGTCTAGCACTCTTACTTTGGCAAAATATTTGGTGCAAATACTGTATTTGGGGCACGTCTACCTTGAACCAACCATTCTGGGCTAAGATTTCTCTTTATTCTGTGAATCCTTTTCCTTTTAAATCCACTCCCCAGATTTTGACCATGCACACCTAATCACAGTTATTTATTGTATGGAAATATTTGTGACAGATTTGCTAATAATAATGTACCACAAAAATAATATGCTTTCCACCAGTTATATTACATTCACTTTCCAGAAGTTATTCCCTCTTGAAAAATGTGCTTTTTTTGTTCTATTTAAAGACACCAATAGCACATTTTGCTCATTTATTAACTTGAAAAACACATTTTCTCACTAATGTGTAGTGCGGCAATGCAATTAAGGACTTTCGACCATGTGTCAAGGGATCAGCTCCCAACAGTCCCAACTTTTTTCTTTATGCATTTTTTCCCGTTAACTAAAGAGATTCCCATCTGCTTTTGGTCTAGTTTGATATTAAAAGTGTAGCTTCAACAGCAGAATATGTAATGCAGGCATCAAGTAATTGAATTTCAACCAGAAGTCATTATGTCAAGTCACAGCAGTTCTCCTCTGAAAGATTATTTTTTTCCTTAACTAAGTGAGCCCATTTGGTTCAATGGCAAGTGGAATATCAAAAAAGTTTCTCCATGTTTGCTGAAGTCTGTTTCAGTCCTGTATTGTGAGCTCATCCCTATCACAGTAGATTTTTTTTTTACTTATTTATATTTTTCCCCTAGGAAGACACATGTTTAGTGTTTTAATGGCAGATATAGACCAGAAAAAAATCAATTTTCCTCTGCTACTACATTAATGGACAGAGCCCTTCAAAAAGGAGCCAGACATTCAACTCCTACCTGTTTTACTTTGCTGACATATGTTCTGTTAGGCATAAAGACTTTCAGTTCACAATATATAGGAAGCATTTTGTTTTAAGAATAACACAGGAGAAAAGCAACCTCTGTATAAATACAAGTGGTACTTAATGGGACTTTATGAAATTCTAAGCATCTTTTATTTGTTTCTTATTCCATATTGAAACACAAAAAATAAGTAAATAGTACAAAACTACATCAACAAATTCTTTTTTTTTAACTTGTAAGGGTTCTGGCAGCATCTCCTGCAAGGCTGCAACCATGCCTACCAGTGTACAGATTGGCTTCATAACCAGTTGCCCTCTTCCTTTATTGAACATCCAAAGTAACTGCATTTTTCTATTTTTCCATTTCACATTTGTTAATTGGTATAGGTGTAAATTACTGTCTCTTTTGGATTTTCTATCATAACTCAAGTGTCATATGCAGAAGACTGATACAGTACAAGCCTTACAGGAACGGATTTAAAGGGAATAATGAGAGAGTAATTTGAAGATTGCACTGACCAACGAAACTCTGTTGTTTATCGGTCAGGAGAACAACAACTTGGAAAACATCGCTGAACCCACCTCTGAACCTCATGCCAACTCCATGAACTTCCAGTCTTCATTCAGGATATAGACCTGAATAAAAATCATACATGACGGCCTGTTATGATCAGCACTTTCACATGGCATACCAGTGTGATAACATTTTGGGTGAAATGCATATAAATCAAAGAGTTGGTTTCCTTCCAGTCTTCTCAGAAAGGTTCCTCAGTTTTTTCACCTCACTTCTCTACTCTCTGTTCTCGATTCTAAACTTTTCTTAAGGTTCACCTGGATATTCTTCTCACATTCTTTTAAATTTACAACAGTATTTTAGGCTCTCCTAATTATGTTCAGATTCAGTGGTGCTTTCATAAAAACTGACCTGTTATTTGTTCCTAGATAACTCCAAAATCTTAACACTTAATGATTTATAGTTGAATTCCTATTAATTGCACTTCAATTTATTCTAGAACTTTCCTCATTGTCACTGAAATTCTATGTTGATTGTCACCAGTTAGGTTTTTTCTTTTACATTCCACCAGTATCCCTCCTGTTTCTTTTGTTCTTGTGAGCCACTGCTAGTAATTAGACGTCTTATCCTGTTATAACCTACAGGTTTTCTTTTCCTGTGTTGATTATCATTTAAGTAAATATTCTGGTAAATATTTAATTATTTGACATTGCCATGTTGAACATAGTTGTACTGTCAATGGATTAATTTGCTTCGTTCTTGTTCTAAGAATTTACTATGTTACTCTGTGTTAATCCTGAATGAATGCTGCAGCTTATTTTTTCCAACTGTGCTTACATTAACACTGTATCCTTCATAACAATTGATTTTTGTTAAACCTTTCCCTGTCCAAGTATGTCTCATTAAAATAAAAATAAGTATTCCAGTCCAAAAATATATATCTCAGTATTATATAGAAAATGATGACATTCAACTGCTAAATTCATAATAAAAACAGTCTATCTTACGGTATTATTAATGTTAGTTTTTTGTGTAATATGTTAATGTACTGCATTTGTAACTATCTTTGTATATAATACCCTACTGTGGCTGTTTGTTTGTCTGTCCAGGATTTTAAATCACCTGTAGCTCACAAACTGTTTGACCTATTGACCTGAAATTTGGTACACAAATACCAAATCTACGTCTAATATCCGCTTTTGGGGTGATGATTGACCTCCAAGGTTATTGTTCTTTTTATTTTTACTTTATTTTATTGTAGAATCAACTCTCAGCAGCGGTGAGCAGGGCGGCCGTGCGGTGCATGCGTACAGGCGCCGTTCTCATCCCTACTACCTTTGCCGTCGCTTCCCCTACCTCTTCATAATTTAAATCGTTCTTGAGGCAGATTGAAGACTTAAGTGCCAGCATAAGTGAAAAATTAAAGAAAATGTACTAAGTAATTGCAACACAAACACTGACTTAATCAGTTTTAACACAAAAAGATGCCGACGAAAGAAGAGAAGAAGCGGGCCGCTAGGGTGGAGAAAAGAAGAGCTGCTCAGGAAGCAGCAAGCGCATCAACCTCTGAGCAAACAAATGCTAAACGTACAGAGAAAAAGGATGAAAAATATGAATGCTCAAGTCAAGTGAATTCACTGTACGTTATCATGCAGGATGCCATTACTGGTTATAATGATAAGTATGCATATATTATAATAAAAAGTACAATTCTGCTTACATTTCTTGTCAAACTATAATTTTATTATATAGTGATGTTTCTCCCAAAAAATAAAATAAATGCTTTCTGTCTAATAAGGTTTCTCAGAAAATAAACTCCTTGATGGCATTTGGATTTGAATCAATGCATAAAAGCTTTGGAGACAGTAATTTGGCTTTTTGCTATGCTTATAAACAAGCAGGGACAGCCTGGCATGCCTCTGATAGTTTCTCAGTCACAACCGCTGATATAGTCAGTAAGTGTCAGTTGGAAGGTTCTTTCTTAGCCCTTTGAAATCCGTCTATCCACAGAGTTTCTAAAATGTTTTCCAGTACAGGGTTGCTATCCTCGTGACACAGAGTGCAGGAAAATCAGCGCTAACCCATCGCAGGATACCATCACACACAGCGACCCTCACACACACACACATTTAACCAATTGGGATTCACTGATTGGAATAATGTGCTTGTCTTATTGATCAAAGAACATGTTCTTTATAAGCAACTATTTCTATAATTATTCCTTCTATTAAAACCTTTCCCAAGTCTTTAGTTGGCCAGGAGGGATCTCATAAAATTGTTCAAACGTGAGTCAAAAAATTAAGTTTGTTCTAGATAACTATTTTATAGGATTCATTTTATGCTCCTCTGCCTTAATTAGTACATCCCATGTAAGAGATGTGTGCCAAGGACTTTGCTCAAATGGTGACACCGGTAATACCTTCTGGGTTAGTCATAGTCTTTGGTTAGTAGTTTATTACACTGCCGTGTAGAATAAGACAAATGTAGCAAGTATGGCAAATGTTTAGGACTGGATCAAGATTTTAGGTCACCATCCCTTTCAAAACCTTTAACTATCTCAATGGATTAGAGTATAGTAACACACCATAGGACTGCAATTATTAAATATTATTTGTAGCATAATACCTGTTATTTATTCTAGTTCAAAAATTTAATTTATTTCCAATTGTCAGCTTATTACATTTACTGCTTTATGAGTAACTGGTTATTAAAGGATAGGATACAGTATGGATGTTCATTTATAACACAGTCATCACTGGAAAAGCATTTGATATTTGGAAACCATTATTCTGAATATCTGAACTGCAAACTGGGTGGAGCCCTCTCTAACCCTTTCTAATCCTTTTCTTAACTAGTGACCAGTTTTTGCTGCTAATTAAATTCCTTTCCCTTCATTTTAATTCACTTGTTTTTAAAGATTGGGTCCTCTGAACTGCTTTATTTTTTTTCTTCAAACAGCACCCAAACAAAACTAAGATGTGAAGTGAGGCAACAGATGACTTTCTAAGTCAGGGCCTCAAACTGCAACCAATTTCACTCCAACCAATTTCTTAAGTAGAAGCTGATTCTTATGGTTAATTAATCCCGTTATAGCTTGTTATTGCTCTCATTCTGCTACAGCAGGCATTTGCAAAACTGTTTATTCTTCATTTTTCCAAGAACACCGTCAAAATGCTTTGTGGCCATGAGTAGATCAACATTACTGAGACCTTCACCTTTCTTTATTTTCAAATATTGTATGATGAATACACGTTAGCTGGTCATGTGTTGTCTAATTTTGTATCTCATTATTGTTTGGCCGCTAACTGAGGAAAAAATAAATAATTAAGCAGTCTGAAGCTTAAATAGTAAGTCAGTTCAAATTACATAGTTAATTGGCAGTAAAAATTGGCCACTAATTAAGAAAAGGGGTTGGAGTGAAAACCTGCAGCCCCAGTAGCACTCAAGGACCAGAGTTGGAGACCCCTGATCTGGAGATGCCTGACTGTCTACTTAGCGAAATTTATATAAGGGTGTAAGACCATCTAGCCACTAGGTAGAATGGGGGTCTGACAGGATGGCAGAAGATTGCTAACTGCTAGAAGTTACTCTATCATAATAGAGAACAAAATGCACCATGCTATCTATCTATCTATCTATCTATCTATCTATCTATCTATCTATCTATCTATCTATCTATCTATCTATCTATCTATCTAT
>JANRMT010062791.1:26247994-26267986 GCA_026402145.1 Polypterus bichir lapradei
TATCTATCTATCTATCTATCTATCTATCTATCTATCTATCTATCTATTATATAGTACCTTAAACACACTATCTATCTATCTATCTATCTATCTATCTATCTATCTATCTATCTATCTATCTATCTATCTATTTCCTTCTAGTGCTTGGAGTAGGGAACTGTTTTCTATTCCCATATATTAGTAGTCCTTTTCTCTTTTAGTGAGCTTTCCCATTAATCAGATTTGTAGTGAGCACAGGTGACCGTGAGGTATTCTGTATTTAAGTACAAAACATTGGTATATAAAACAACGCCCTTACTGTTGCATGATGACAAATGTATTTTATAATAGAAAAAGAGAAAGAGCCAAGTCACATTCTAAAAATAGACCCTCTTTTGTGTATGACTCTCACAAAGAAACTTGACGTAGGGATGCCATGTGAATCTGCGTCTCGCGTCTCCACATGCAAGTTCCTGACAAACTGAGATGAATTTGCCTCAAATTAAATATGTTTTTTTTTTTTTGTGCTATTTTTGTTTGGAATGCAAAAAAAAATTGTAATAGAGAAAGTGCTGCAAATTCCCCTGAAGAACTGATTGTCTTTTGATATTAGTATGCTAAATAACCTAGAATGTAAAAATCTGATTAATCAAAACAATTACACTTCAGAAGGTAATAGGACATGTTACCCTACACTGTCATTCCCAGTCGACGTTTTTACATATTAAACGCTTTGGCATTAGAAAAGGCCTAAAGATGATAAGAAGAGAACAGACACTTTAAAGAGAGCACAATCAGGAATTTCCTGTAGCTCTGAATTTTAATTTACCATCACAAATCCATATTATGCTTTTATTTCTGACTGTACATTGAATTATTTACACCTTCAAGGCAACTGATTGAACTGCGCATCAGTCAATTAGCAAATCAAAAATTTTGTACCATTCCAATTTAGCATGGAGTTCTTCTCTGCCTTATTTCCTTTTAGATTTTTACTCTGACAGTGACAAATTACTCCTCTGCTGGCTGAGATTGGAAATTAAAAGCATTTAGAGTTGCTCATGCATTTATGCTAATGAGAAATTCTGATATGATTTGCATGCAAAAGAGGGCAATCTGAAAGCTCATCAGTTTTTTCCAGCTCCTGTATGTTGATGTAGCAGGCTATTTTAGTAAAGCCATGAAAAGAGAAAAAAAGCGTTCTTAAAAAATGCAATGGCACACAACAGGATTTTCAGACAGAAGACTATTGTATTGTCTATGGCTTAAATTTCTTTTAGATTTTAGCTAAACTCCATTCTTTTTTACGCTTTCTTTTAGCCTTGCCGCCTACATGTGTTTGCATCTTGCATGTTTACCTAAGCCATGCACCGACCTCCAACTTGCAATTCTCTTTAATTTTAGATGCTGCTGGAAAAGAACTGGAAGAGAGATGGGTTCAGGAAAGTGAACTCTGACAGGCGGCTTTACAGATAGACTCCAAATTAATTTAATCCATATAGAAGAAAATTAATCATCAGAGATGGCTTCAGACATCCTGCTTTAGCTTTCCAGCGTGTTTAGCCTTAATGAAGCAATGCCATATCCCGCTTTTGAAGGTCACATAAGAGATTGGTTGGTTAAGTTTTAAAAGCTGCCTTCTCCAGGCTTCAATAGGTATATCTCTACAGTTATGTAAATCTATGTCACGATGCAAGGAAGTCTAATTTTTGTAACTAACCAGTAATAAAAACATATTAATGTAGCAAACGGATCTCCGTCTGTAGTGCTGCTGTTGCTTCTGCAAGGAATGGCTGGTACTGAAATAACCTAATTAATCCATAACTTCTTGCAGTGCCTTTGTGTATAGTGCATTGTGCAATGAAATACTACAGAGTGCCTGAAAACCGTCCATTTTCAGCATTAGGGTTTATCTCTATCACATTTCAAGTTTATATTCTTTAACCCACAATACTTAGTTTTCATATTGTTGACTGTACCATTTATGACTGCTAATTGTTTGAAACACACTGTGATTCTGCCTCGATGTTCTTCCTATATAATTACTTTTTAGGAGATAGTTCATGTTTTCTAAAAGCTGTTGTTAAGTAGTGCAAATAAGTGCATAAGGATTTTAATTAAAATTGCAGTCTCATTTAAATGATCTAAAACAAGCTCTATCTATTTGCAGAATCTGCTTCATCCCATTGTAGGTTGCAGGGGTCACAGCTAATATCACGAGGCTGGAGTCAACCCCAGATACTGTAACAGGCCAATTCATTGCTGGGCACAGTCGGTCACTCAGACTCAGTTTAATTCACCACCTAATTTAAAATGCAGGCTTGTGATGTGCGAAAAACAAAAGCGAACCGCAGGAGAATATACAAGCATCTCACTGATATTGGCTGTGCAAGGGCTGTGGAGCCTCGAGGCAGCAGTACACACTGCGCCACTCCTGCTACTACTGTAATAGATAGGAATATTTTTACATCCCAGATGTTAATAAAGACATTCAATTGAAACTGATCTCATCAGTTACTGTGACTTATATTATGTCTGGTGCTCTGTCAACAGTGTGCTCTTTTTCAAGTTTAAGCTTTACGCTCACATTACAAGCCTCATTGTTCAGTTCTTCTCAGATCAGATTTGCCAACCTGTAAGTATAAATGTCCTGTATCTAACTGTAATGTAAATGTATCTCTCCTCTGAAATGTCATGTAAGTGCACATTGACATGTTTGTGCAAGCGTCACCTGCGTCACCAACAACAAAAAGCAGAAGACTCATGATATGCTAGTGGCTAGTGTATGCATCACGTGTTGCTCTGGAGCCGGGCTGGATTAAGACCTTTGGAGGCCCTAAGCAATTAAAAGATTTTCATCCCTCTCCCATATATGTCAGCTGTACTGACTCTCATTGGATGACTGAATGGAACAGATAACAACAACAACAACAACATTTATTTGTATAGCACATTTTCATACAAAAAAAAAAATGTAGCTCAAGGTGCTTTACAAAATGAAGAAATAGAAAAATAGAAGACACAATAAAAAAAAAATAAGTCAACATTCATTAACATAGAATAAGTAAGGTCTGATGGCCAGGGTGGACAGAAAAAACAAAAAAAAAACCTCCAGACGGCTGGAGAAAAAAAAAAAAAAAATCTGCAGGGATTCCAGACCAAGAGACGCCCAGTCCCCTCTGGGCAAAATGACATGACCAAGATGACATGACCAAGACAAGAACGATTATTTGAGCCTTGGTGGACCATGTAGCAGTTATCAGATTCTAATTTTGTTGTATTCCCAAGATTAATATGTATCATTAACCTCTATTATTATGATTTTATTATTATTTTTGTTATAGTATATATGTATGTGTATGTATTTTTTTCATTTAATGTGGGAGCCCCTTTTTGCAGGACCTGGTTCAGCTGCACCATTTGTACTTTTGTAAAATATGGTCTATGGTAAATCCAGCAATGCAAAATTTCTGTGGTGCCCCCCATCCCTTGATGCCCAAATAACATACTTATTTTGCTTAATGATGTCACACATGGGAGGCAGTCAAGCGCCTTAACTAAAGGTAAAACATCGGGTCAGGGTATGATGACGTGCACTAATGTCTTTTCTCCCTCCTCTGCTGATCACCAGGAGGAAAGACCAACTGAACCCCAATCAGGTTTCAGTTCCATCTCCACACCATGCCGTCTTACTGACCTCACTTCTGCCTGTTGGACTCTCCTTTTCCTTCCCACCATCTATAAAGCCATCCACTTGCCTTCAACAGTAAGTCCCATCTTGGACTCGGTCGTCTGAGGTTACTCGTCTTTTTTGAGACACTGTTATTAATATGCAAGGTGGAACCCCAAACCTTTTTCTTTGTCTCTTGTGCTTCTCTCACAATGGTTAATTCAGTCCTACTCTGCAGGTTGGCAAACAGTTTGTCAGCTGAACATGATCAGGTCATGAAGCCGAAGAAAATCAGACGGCTAGCTTTTGCTGTTTTCACAGCTATTGCTGTCACTGCTGCACCAAGAGATGTGTGGGTACGAGAAGGGAGTCAGCAATGGTGGGACCGTGAATGTTGTCACAGCCCTCTATTGTTGGTTTGCCTTAATGCCAGTACCAGTGACAGCAATGCTCAGTCCATGTGTATTGGCAAAAAATCATGAATTCTGATCTGACAGTTCTCATTCATATTGCAAGGACACAGATCTGATACATACTTAATCTAGGACCACATTTGAACATGATTCAAATTTGATTTAAAAAGATAAGATTTCTATGTCAATAGAATAGATCTGCCTGGTTTTGACAGACTGTTCTACTAGGATCATGGGCCCCCTAAAATTTATTTTCACTGTATTTTTCATTACCATGAAGATTTTCTTTTCATATTCTCTGTTGCTACCTACTCTTAAACACGATGTCTGATTTGGTATTAGTTTTTAATTTTCTCAGTTCTTCTTTTCTTCTAAAGGCAAACGGAGGCACACTGCTTCACAGATCTGGCTTCACTGGTTCAAATACTGGTCACAGTTATTGTCAGTGTGGAATCTTCAAATTCTGTCAGTGACTGTCTAGGGTTTTTTTTCATGTTCTTGTACTCCAAAGATTTTTGTATCACGTTAGTTGGCCATTCAAAAATATAATAATGTCAGATGGTACAGATGTAATATGTGAGAGAGACCTACTCTGGGCAGGTGGCTAATATTTCTGAATAACACAGATTTGGCTTAAAATAAATTATGTTGTTTTTTGCTGATAAGTTCCATGCTACTTTTTAAAACATTGGATGGTATAGATTTTGGATTATGGGTTTTAGCCTGTTGATCACAAAAATCAAAAAAAAAATTCCTATCATGTTTTGAAGCATTTAAAATTATTACCAATATGAAAAATAAATCAAGCACTTTAAGGATTGATCAGTCTGAAGCAAGGATTTATTGCTAGGCACACACAAATGCCTTCCACCCTGCTAGGGCCTTACTGCAGCTCTAGAGATGTGTGTGTGCTTGTTGCATTGAGCAGGCTGCTTTTATATGTTTCCACATATGTCATCATGTATCTCTTAACAATTTTTCTGAAAGAACAAAATGATCTTACAAACTAACATGAAGGCTAATTTTGAAACAAGCTTGATAGGCAGCTTTGCTAGTACAAACCACAGAAAGAAATTTAAGAGTCTTAACATTGCCGGATTATTTTCATAAGTCAAAGTATAAGCTAAGACAATCATTAGAAATAAGCAAACATGGGTTAAAGTTACAAGGTAATGCAAATATGGGCACAAGTAAAATATACGAGGTCAAGACGGTTGTATGATTACAAAAACAATTTAACCTTTAGCACTCATTCTTCAAGATTTCAACACTCAAGAACTTTACCAACTCCCACAATGTGTCATTTAATTACAGTCACCTATTACAGTGTTTCTTGTCATATTCATCCATCCATTATCCAACCCGCTATATCCTAACTATAGGGTCACGGGGGTCTGCTGGAGCCAATTCCAGCCAACACAGGGCGCAAGGTAGGAGACAAACTCTGGGCAGGGCGCCAGCCCACCGCAGGTTTCTTGTCTTATTGTAAGTTTAAATATACAATACAACAGCTAACACTGGAATATCTGTGGTGATCAAATGGCAGTGCTACTGCTGCTGGGAATGCAGGACAGACGAGATCCCGCTGTTTCATGTGCAAATAGGACAGTCATGGCAAAGAGTCCCATTACATTAAAAAGACCTGGCTGCTCTGTAACCATTTCATTCAAGAACAGAAACAAATGGAACATAAACCAGTTGTTAACCCAAAGAAGATATTTTGCTCCCTCTTCAAGTGAAAATTGGACTTTAGAAAAGTCCTGTGAAAGCAATGAACAAGGAAGGTGAAGGATTTTGATATTTGCGATGGATGTTTCCATGAAAAACTGATGTCAAGATATAGGAAGCCATTTTTGTTGGTCCACAAATCGGATACACTATCAATGACAAGTTGTTCAAAGATCTGCTAGTTAGGCTGGAGAAAATCACATAGACCACATATAAGGGTGTTGTTGAGATTTTTCTTGCCAACTACAGAGCTCCAAACTATGTCCAGGTGGTTGACAAAATGCTTCAAGCATCGTACAACACCAAGTCCGATTAAGCACACAAAGTGCAACATGTTGCTAAAGAGTAATTTTCTGTATTCACACTTAGAAATCTTCCCTGCTAATCTTGGTGAAAGGTTTCTGTGAGACATTGCAACAATGGAAAAGCCAAATTAGGGCAAGCTGGCTGACTATTGTTGAACACTGAAACAAGAAGCATTTTTTAGCTAACCATTAAACAATTAAACACACTAAATTCAATAACTGTTAATATAATTTTTGTCCAAATTCTTATGTGGTACGATCATTCTATAATTATACTTGTGTTCATCTTTAAGTTGTTTATCATAATCAACCAATTTCTTTCAGGAAGCAAAACCTTTGAAATAAAACTGTTGTCGAGTGAAATCTGCGCACATATCATAGACAACATACAATTGAGGGTGCTGCACACATGGTGGCAAAAACAGAAGCAGCATCCTGAAAATAGATAAAGCAGATAATTGAGAAATGATTAATTATTATGAAAGAAAAATAAAGTAATGCTCATTTCATTACGAAAGGGGCTTTTAAATACAGAAAAAAACCCTGCAAAACTAGTGAATCATGATATGAATCTATAAAGGCACTGAAGGGTTTCCTGTGGCCCTCTAACATAGCATTGTGCATAAAGCCTGTGGAGCAGGATGAAGTGTGCAGTCAGGAAAGAAGCACACAAGCTGTCAGAAATGAGAACGGGTGGTGATGTCACATAACAATTCCCGGACTAGTAGATAATGACATTGGACAGGCCAACTATGAGGGTTTGTGAGATGAGTTACAAGTGATTTCTGATGTATTTGCATGTTTTTCTGACTGCTCTAAATAAATTGCAGAGGTGCACAGCTACTGTAGACAATGGTACCCAATACCA
Source organism: Polypterus bichir lapradei (assembly GCA_026402145.1). NCBI lineage: Eukaryota > Metazoa > Chordata > Cladistia > Polypteriformes > Polypteridae > Polypterus > Polypterus bichir. Next base: position 26,254,958 of record JANRMT010062791.1, read on the forward strand.
TGATACTCATCGGTCTTACAGTGTGAATGTTGTTTGGATTGCGGCTTGAAGTCCACATGTGGGAATCTGGTTTCAACAGCCTTACTAAAGAAGGGGCAGTCATCCCTGAAGCTGACCTCATATCTGTCCAGACTGCTCAAGCCCAGCACCAGTGCATACACATTTGGTAATAATGCATATCAGTCAATGGCGGACATCTTAATTGATATAGATATTGACCTGTGGTCTGAGGTGTTACCTGACAGTCCTTAAAGGACGCCATATGTTTGTATATGGTTGAAACAGTTAATGAAGGCTTTGGACTTAACCTGGCACATGATCCACTGGCCCTGTTACGATGCTGATATCATGTGCCATAATATATTATGTGTCATGATTATGAGCATTAGTCTGTTACAATTCACTATTTCAATTATTGTTTCCATATTGTAAATATTTCATAGTTATTTTTCTGTAACTGTAACTTTGATGATTTCAATTTGTGAATCGTTCCCTTGTTCGTCTGTTTACGACAATGGCACTGATTGCAGATCACATTTTTCGATGTTGACTTTACATGTGACATCGCAATTGCGGGAGCTATTTAAGATGGCAAAATAGAAAATTCAAAACAAACAGCTCAAATGCTTACTTTATTTAGAGAAAGGATCACATTTACAATAATAAAGTGATTATGTTCTGAGATTGTATGAAGAAGAGATGTTTAAAGGTAAGGTTGTTATACTGGCTAATCACTGCACTGGGAAGTGGCAATGTGTTGCATGTTGATTAGCATATACCTGTAGGACGTTTACTGTACTCTGTACACATGACAGTAATGTAGTCAGGACTTCAGCTTTGTTTCGTCAATTTTTAATTTCTTTTGTAGCATTTCAGATTTTGACAATAGGTTATATTAGTGTTTCTGTGTCAGATGTTCTTTTCGACTGTTATTTTGGAAACTTCCTCTGGATTCTTCATTTCCTGGCCCATTTATTAAAATCTGTCCTTTTGGATGAGTCATTCCATCTGTGCTTAACTGGCCGACTATCTGGCCTTTCAAACAATGATGATTAAACTTCCACAAAACTCACTCAGTCCGTTTCTATCACTCAAACATTATCATAAGTTTATAGGTTTTGGCGAGTGGCTGGGAGTGGTACCCAGCCGGGACGCCCAGAAGGACCGGAGGAGAACTTACACCTCCTCCCGACTGCGTGCGGGCGACTGCCCTGGTGGCTTTGGGAACCATGGGTACGGATCTTGGAAGCTCAACCCTGTAGGGGCCTGTGGTCACCGCCAGGGGACGCCCGAATGCCTGCGGAGCCCTGGCCCTCGGCACTTCTGCCACACCCGGAAGTGCTGGGGGGAAAGAAGACCAGAGACACCCGGAGTGCTTCCGGGTACGCAGCCGGTACTTCCGCCAAACTGAGGAGTGCCGGCAGAAGCTTATCGGGAGGCACCTGGAGCTCATCTGGGTGTGATTAAAAGGGGCCGCCTCCCTCCATTCGATGGCTGGAGTCGGGTGGAAGTGGACAGAGTCTTGGAGGAGAGGAGTGGAGACGGTCAGGAGAAGAGAAAGGCATTTAGAAGAGGCCTGGACTTTGGGGTGATTGGTGCTGCGGCACTGGGTTGTGTCATAATTGTAAATATAATTGTAAATAAACATATGTTGGGTGACAAATGATGTCTGCCAGTCTGTGTCTGGCCTGGTTCCCACAAGGTTTATAGTGTCATTGTTGTCACATGTACAGTGTAGCATGAAATTCTTAACTGCATGAGGTAATCAACATGCAAAACGTTGCCCATCTGCAGTGCCATGATTAAGTGTATACATACTAAGAAATCAATAAGAGAAAACTGCATTTAACGATCCATTAAAATATTTAAAACCATTTACGAAAAAGTATAAGGGTTCCAATATAAATTAGATACTACTATTTTTACTGTTACTAGTATTCTAGTTTGCAGATAAAAATGTGAATATCTGGCAATCATGGCACTTTCACTGAAGCATACAAGCATGCCAATGTCACTATGATCCATCCCTCCCTGGTTATCATCTTTTTATGGCAAGCCTGATGAGTGGTCATGAACTCAATGAACATAACATAAAATTATTAGAACTGCTTAAACTGATTCATAGTCAAGGGAAGTCTGATAGACGGTGTGCCAGTTCATTGCAGAGAAGTTGCACACATCCACAGTGTGCCAATTTTGAGTTGTCAATCAATCTAAGTTGCATGACTTTTGTGAAACTCAGTACAAACATGGAGGTAACAGATACATTCTACACGAATAACAAAAAGGGCAGAAGATTTGAACCGGGGCAATCACATATTCAAGTACATCAGTGAAAATTAAGTACATCAGGGAAGTGCATTTAAAGTGCATTTAAAACTGAAGCTAGAAGCACTCCTTTATGTAAAGAGTTGTGGGACTCTGGAGCAAACCACATAGTTGAAGCAGATACCGTGACAACCTTTAAGAAGAATCTTGATGAGATATTGGGACAGTTCAGCTATTAGCTAAACAAACAGGCTTGATGGACTGAGTGGCCTCTTCTCGCTTGCCAAATTTCTTATGTTTGCTATCTGTGAAGAAACAAGCAAATAATGCATGAGTCTGGGTAACCTCATCTCCCAAGCAAAGTTACACACAGCTTTACAGCAATCATTTTGTTTTAAGTAAGTAAATCAAATGGAAATTCAAACTGGAATTTTACATATAAAGTTATGATATACCTTGTATAGTAGTAGAGGATACCATAAGCTTGAGGTAAGCACACTGTTCACTGTGTCAAAAAAAAGCAAGTCTGCATGAGCTTGTAATCTTATGTTTGTTTTTGTAAACTTACTTTTTTATAGAAAATGTCTTAAGATGAGACATTTATTTACTTAATGTGCTTGGTCACCACCTCTGAATGTGATTGTTATTGATAGTGATGTATTTTAGTTATGTACTCAAGACAACACTACTATTAATACTATTGCTACTACAACTAATACTACAGCTACTTTATCCATCCATCCATTTTCCAACCCGCTGAATCTGAATACAAGGTCACGGGGGTCTGCTGGAGCCAATCCCTATACTCACATGAAATAGGTTGTGTTATAATTCTTAAGAGAAATAATACTACATTTAATGTTATGATGCTACAGATCCCTAAATATTGCAGTGATCATTCAGACACAACAGAAAGCCAACTGATGTTACATTCAAAAAGAAGCTGACCAACAATTATCTCATTAACAGTAACATCTATTATTGTCTGTGGTGTTTTTAACATATGTGTCCCCTGTGGCTACCTATTTTTGTTCTTAGCATTCTGGTACATATTCTGCCTTCAGACACGTGACCCCCCCTTTAGCCATGTGCCTCAACATTCAGAGGAAATGACACCAGAAAAGTGTGACCTCAGGACCTGTGACCTGTCACAGAATACTATTAAAATCTAGGACAATTACTTACACTGCAGCATACATTGTGAAATGAACAGCTGAAGCGTCTGCTAGTCAATGTCCACTAGATTTTGATTTTTAACACTCTGCAAAGACATTTCTCTCATACTGGAGTTTTCCTCCATTTTTGGCATCATTGGCCCCAAACGCCCAACACAAAAAACACACAGAGTTCCGGATTCAAATAAAGGATGGTTTATTCACCCAAATTCCTTCTCACAATACCTCAAAGTAGCACAAGCACAAGTAATCTCTCTCTCTCTACAATCCACAGTTCCTCTCTCCATGATACTCTTACCACCACACAGCCCTCCTCCAGTTGAGTGTTGCCTTCCTTCCTCCCAGCTCTGACTCGCCTGGACAAGGGAGTGCGGTTCCTTTTATTCAGGACCTGGGAGTACTGGGTCATATGGAAGTCCTATTGTAGGGAGCACATCTCCCTGCAGCGCCCCCTTGTGGCACCCAGGAACCCCAGCAGGGCTGATTACACTTCCCGGCATGCCCTACTGCTTCCATACTGGGCACCGATATCTAGGGCCGCTGCCATCTAGCATCCTGGGGAAATAAAGAGTCCCCAACAACATCTCTTTTTATGATGGGCTGTCCGTCCATCTTCTCCAGCCATCATTTCCAGGTCTGACTCCTTCCTCTCTCCTGGTTGAGTTGTCCATCTGTCTGTTTGAAGCCTCCTGTCTGGGTAAGGAACCTTCCCCTCCTTTGGTGGGATGCCTGTCAACCCCTGTGGCATTTACAGCATATTACACATGCAACATTTTATAGTTGGTGTGTATTTAATATTTCTATGCATAAGAAAGGCGCTATATTGCGTCTGACCCGACACAGACTGGACACAGATACACACGTAAAAGAAGCAAACTATTTATTTTTCTTCACCTGTGGGGTACATCTTCCCCGTAATCTCCACAGGCACAACACAGTTCCAAGCATAGCACACAAAGAACCACAAAGCATTCTTCCTTGGCTCCACCACTCCTCCCAGGCAACCTTGTCCTCCTTCACCCGACTCTGGCCACTGAGTGGTGGTCGCTGGCTCCTTTTATTGGGTACCCGAAAGTGCTCCAGGTGGTTGATTGCCGACATCCGGCTGCACTTCCCAGTGCCCAAAAGGGGCCAGCAGCTCCTGCTGCAGCACCCCTTGGCAGCGCCTGCAGAATCCAACAGGGCTGCACCAAACTCCAACCCCCATGAATCCCCGGGGGAGTCTGAGGCACCACTGCAACCCAGGGAGGCTGCCATCTAGCGTCCAGGGGGAGATGTTGTGTTTCCCATGCTTGCTCCCCTGGTGTATATGCTGTAGGGGCGTCCCGTCACATATGTTAGCACTTTATTGTTTTGCATCTCACTATCTGCCACAAATATTATGATAGGTACTGTTTAGAAATCAGTTCACTTGAATATTTGAATCATCAGGTTCAATTATCTTTATAATTTCATATTTTTGTGCATTTTTTTCTTAATACAAATTTTATTACAGTACATGTCATTAAATTATAGCAAACCGGAACTGTCTGTGTTTTTAAGTGTATAGAAGATGCTTAATGTAAAAAACACATTGCAAGTAAAATCCATTGAATAACCAGTGGCAATTTTTAACAGTATATTCCACCAGGGCCGTTTTCTTCTTTCTGTTTTCCAATATTGGTTTAACACTTCTGCCAAATCAATGTCTGTGTCAGATGGACATAGAATCATGCCAAAGGCAGCTTCTCTCTTCATTCCCGCTGGACAAGGCTCAGACAGTTCATTGCCTCCCAGGCCTAATGCTGATAAAGAAAAAAGCACATGCCTGGCAGCATAACTTACTTCTTCAAATGAGTCAGATTAGATCACAGATCCTTAAATTGTGAGGCACAGAGATGTTGCTGCTGGGTCATGGAGTTATTAACAGTCACACTGTAAGAATATTAAAAAATAAGAGCCATGTGAGATTAGGAAGTTTTTATGAAGACATTTATGTTGTATCTTTTAACTCTGTAAACCACCAAAGGGAACTCTAGCTAGATTGTAAGGGAATCGTTTCAAGATGACACTCAAATCTACTTTTAGCACCTAGGGAGGATGTAAGTTAGAACCATTTTATTTCTTGTACATATTTTTATTCAGTTTTCAGAGTTGTAATATTAGTAGCATAGTGACCCTGTAGTTGGCACTACTGCCTCACATGGCTGGAGATATTGACTTTTTGACTTCATTTATGTTATTTGCAGCAATTCCCCCACCAGCACTCACTCTCACTGTGGAAGCAGTAGCACCGTAGACGTGAAGGCAATGTGAAATGGTTTGGGACATGCTGCTGATTCTGGCTCTTTATTTTTGTTTTTTACGTGAACCAAATTCTTTCATAGTCTTGTTCTCCTTTCCCAATTGTCCTAAAATGGTTTGTCATTGCTCTGTATCTGTTTGTTTTACAATAAGTACCAATAAAACTATCATTTGATACTTTGTGCAGCAGCGCTGTAAACATGAAGGACACGGTTTGTGTCATGTTGCTGATTCTGCCTCTATTTGTTTTTTTAGTTTCTTCAGCCTCACTGAAACTTGAAGAAGAATGGCAATAAAGTTAAAAGGGATTTGAAATATGGACTGAGGTGAACTTTGTTTAACCAGATAAAACTGAGCTACATGACACAAAGCCGGAGTTTTTTAACAACCAGTCCGTGCACTGCTGCCGGTTCATAGAACTATTTTGCTGGTCCAAGAAGATCAGTAAAGTCCAAGGTCATGTTTGTTAGCTTTTCAGATAACATTTCAAACAAAATGTTACATCATGTTTTTTGTGGAGGCTCAAAACCCCCCATTTTCCAATCCAGTAATTCTGGACACTTGAAACACGAAGTAGAACCTGTGTCTCCAATGTAATGCTGGTTATGTCCTGATGTTTAAAACACCAAGGGGGAACCCCCTTCACCATCACTGATCGAAAATTAGTAAATCAGGATGCTTGAATATCCCAGTAGGAACCTTGCTCTCCCTAAGTCCTGAAAATGCTCAAAATGCCCACTAAAGGAGGGAATAACTGTCAAACCATGGCTAGTAATGAAAAGGGCCTTTTAAACTACTTAAAAATAAAAAGATTTATTTTACAAAAATGCTCTTTGGCAAAATTAAGCTCCAAAGAGCAGAAATGGCAATCCCAAAAGTGAACAAAATCCCAATTCAAAAACTCCAAGAGGTAAATAAAAAAAAGCACAGGTTTAAAAAAATCCAGTAAATCACAAAAGGCACAATAACAAAAACTCACTACCAAAAGTACATTCACAATGAACCGCAAGGGACTGTGGGTTGTCTTTAGCCTTTTTAGGACTAAAGGCGGACCCTTGGTGGTGATGGTTATGGGGTCTCTTGAGGAACCACCCAGAAAACACAAGGAACACTACAGAATACATTTAGGCCTAAATACATTAAATAATCAACACTATTAATATAAAATATGAACAACATCAACAAAAAAATGGCATTTGAACCACAGTCGTCAGGGAACCTTAGCTGAAACACAACTCCAATCTAATATTAGCAAATCTGCATGGTAAAACCTCCTCCTTATTATGAAATCAGATTAAAAAATGTATTTATTTCCATTTCACTGGTTGGACAAATTATGATACAGAGTAAATAAGTTTATTATAATTTCCACATCCCTCATCCACAAAGACTTTCTCCATTTTCTGCCCATCTATAAGTCAAAAAAGGTTGAAAACTGCTGACATATAGTATGCCATCATGAGATTACACACACATGTGCTTGCCTCCTGTTATAAAAAGTGGCAGGAAATGAGTATTCTGCTTTTTTACAGGGTTGTCTGCCTGCATAGATTATAAATCCTAAAAGGGAATGGGGAACTGTGAAAACTGCTGGCCTTAAGTAACAAAAACAAAGTTTCTAAATAAGCTGAATCGAAGCACAACAATAAAACATGGTCAAAATAGTTTCCCTACAAGATAAGACACGTCTGCAAACCAATAAACCATATACTATAAGCAAAATCAACAACTCAGAAGAATCAAAAGAGAGCTAATAACTAACAGATTTAACATAAGATACACAATGAGTAATAAGCAAGACAATACTCATTAAGGAATGATACAATACAAAAAGAAAGAAAACAAAAACATATTCAAGAAGGTAAAACATAAAAGAATTAATGAAAAACAAAAATATACACAAACAGAAAAGGAACTAAAGCCATAGACAGGGTCTCAGTAAAACCATGGAATATACAGGGTAACATGAAGCCGTACACAGCATAAAGTGCTTCCCTACTGCCACCAATTGCCTCTAACACATTTTTCTTTCAGCTCCACTGTTCTTGCCTTGTCCAAATGCCCCAGGGAAAAATAGCCCCAGAGCTATAACTATCTTGGGCTATAGGGTTGGGTTATTGGTGGCCTTCTGTGACTGCATAGAATTATACATTAGTGGTAGTAGCATTGCAATTAATAGGACGTCCTCTAGCACCTCTAGGCTTGACTCCAATCTTGAGCAATATTCAGCAACGCACAATGGTGAAAAAGGGTGATCAGACCTCAAATGAAAAGTTGAAGCAGATCTCACTTGTCAGCCTCCAAAACAAGTCTCACCCCAGGCAGCCATACCCTAAATGGAAGAGACAAGCTTTCAAGACTATGTAGGCCGAAAATGGGGCACTGGCTTTTAAAATTCAAAAATTACTTTAAATGTTCAAAAAATACCCTTCAACAAGAGAAAACATTTGCCTTGGAAGGACAAGGCCAAAGCAAATCTTTATAAATGAAGAATTTATTTGTAATCAATCAAAAAAAAAAAAAATTTTTAAACGGCAAACATTTGGCAAAAGGATTAGCCTTAAAAGGTAACCCAAAGCAAACAAGACTAAATCCGCTATCCAGCAGAATCCAAAAACCGAACCCATAAATCCTCAAAAACAGAAGAATCAATACAGTACTCACAGCTATGATCTTTTCACCACAAACTCCAACAACATTCTGCATTCATCTTCAATATGAAGGCTAAAGGTTGTCCCAGAGTAGTAATTTTATGGAATCCTCGACTCATGCGGTTCCACCCACAAAACTCAGCGGATAGATACAAACAACTTAAATACACAACACATAAATACTAAATAAGAAATAAACATTAACCAAAATAACATAAAATTGAAAATAAGTGAAAAATAATAATTACAAAATTACAAAAATAACAAAACAGAAAATAAACAAACCCTGGTTGTAACATAACAGGTGTAAGAAAATGTACACATGTATCGATGAATAGCATTCGGGAATGCTCATATTTTTGTCAGCAATATTTTAATTGAAAAAGTTTACTTTTAGAATATTTGCAGGTATTTTACATTGCAGTTCTTTCAATGAATCTTAATAACCATTAAGGTCTGTTTAGCTACAAACAAAATTATGCAAACTTTACTGTAATTGACTCTACCACAACAAATTAAAACTCATGCAGTTTCACTACAGGGATTTAGAATTTACAAGGATTTCACTACAGGGATTTTCACTACAGGAATTTAGCAAGAATGCTTTTTCACTTTTGGAGACTATTTTCATATTTAAGAAAGAAAAGGGTGATTTGACACAAGTTTCATTATATTAATCTTCATATAATTACATTTAATTAATTAATTAATTAATTAATTAATTAATTAATTAATATTCATATAATAATATAATAGGACCAGATGATGTAGAGTTTAGTACTTTTGCCTTCTGCAGTGTTATGGACCCTAATTCAAAGACCCGGTCAGTCATTACCTCTGTGCAGTTTGAACATCTGCCACATGTTCAGGTGATTTTGTTTCAGATGTGATGATTTCCTCACAAACTTTAAAACCACGTCCTGCATAAGACTGGGTATGTGGCGAATGTGCAATGCAATGAACACTCATCCAGTCTGCAATGGATTCTGCCTTGAAAAGCTTTGGCCCCTAGCAATTCTAAATTAAAAAAAAGGTCCAGGTAAAGGATGAATGGCTGATCATTATATACTATGTCTTTTAAATAGTATAAATTCATTATCTGCATGTCAGAATCTTTAAAACAATTGTTCTCTGCTGACACACAGTCGCAGACGTACATTTTTTGGGGCCCTGAAGCTTGAAATGTTATGGGGGCTCCTTTGCAACCAGCAACAAGATCTGGGTAACCATTGTTATCTGATTCGATGGGGTTGTTCCAAGGCAGATTACCACAAAATCTGAGTCCTAAACACAACTTCTCATACAGCAGATACACAAAATGTTTAAGCAATGTGGACTAAAGTTGCTCCTGGGGCCCCTCCGAGATTAGAGGCCCTGGAGTTTAAGCTTCATTAGTTTCATAGTAGATTCTACCCTGCGTCCATACCAGCTTCAATGCCCCGCTTCCATGCCAGCCAGCTGAGGAATATAACTCTCCAAAGTATGTCTTACAGCGTCTTTTAAATAAACATGCCCTGTGCACCACCTAAAGTAGGCACTCAGAGATTTCCTTACCAGACATCCGAAACAAGTCCACTAACTCTTTCTAAATCTAGAGAACTAGTTGTTCTACTTGTGGTCCTCCCTTTGAACAATATGCCACAATACTGATCACTGGAGTCAAACACAGCTCTAATGCATCCTGGGTGATATACTCCAGACATGGTTAAATACTATCCTTCTTTCCAATCTTGTAAAAAAATAATGGCTGTAACTATCTTTTGGAAGAGTTTCACAAAATTATCTTCATTCAAGTCTTCCTTTCAGGTGTATGATTAAGGATGACAAGTCAACTCACAGCTTTCTTTCTTTTCTTAGTAAGATGTTGCGTTGGTGAGTGAAAGGGAAAAGAGCTGACTGCTCAGCTACTGGTGCTAATTATGTTCATTTCTGTCTATTGGTTGAATGAACAGTTTGTCATTAGTAGTTGGGCAGTTTTCCCTAACAAGCCGAATTTTTATTTCAGACCGGTTTATGATAGTGCTTAGATCTAAAAAGTGATTCTGAAATGTTCCCTATTGAGTGTTTCTCATTCAAGAAGAGGTGATGTAAACTTGGATTTAAATTTGAAGGGCAACTATTCTCCCAGATGTTGGTGCAGTACACATTAACTGTTGTTGGTTCACAAACAACACTAAGACACATGTCACTAACTATGACCCAGCCAAGCTCTAACCTTACTGCATAAGGGACATTTCCCGAGTTATTTTTATGTTATCTTGTCTTTTGAACTTGAAGCATATTACGCCCAAGGTGAAGGAGTAACTGAACACAAGGTTTAATAGTAGGAATGAGGTGAACAATAGATTGGAGATTTCAGCAATTCTTTGCTGCCTGAGGAGTATGAATTTCTGATCCATCTTTGAATTACATTCAAAAAGTGCAAGGACAGCATAAAAACTTTTCTAAATAAGGATTAAGCAACAAAGTCCGTAGGTCTTCTTCAAAATATCTCAGTGATACAGCAAACATGCAAATAGTGTTGGGATGGGCAGCACAATTTCACACTAAGAAGAATAATGTGATATTACACTGGTATCATAATTTCCTCAGATTGGGTTGGCCCTTAGTTTATTGCATGAGGTATCTTCTTGTGTTCTTCCTTCCTTCTATGCTTGGAAAAGTTCATGGGGCTGGTCCTGGATACAGAACTGCAGTATGTTTGTTGTCACCACAGACTTGCCAGGTAATTGTTTGATAGAGAGCATGTTGTGAAAGATAGCGGCCCGAACACACACAGGCGGACATCATTTGCTCCATCACCCACGTTTATTTACACAATTACAAAGTCAAATGCACTGCCACCAAACCCCCAGTTCCCCAAAGTCTAGGCTCTCACTAGCCACTGTCTTCCCAAAGTCCAGGCTCTCACTAACCACTCTCTTCACACACAAACACATGGGCCTCTCCTCGCCTCCTCTGCCACGACCTTGTCTTCCTCCTCACCCGACTCCAGCCTTGATTGCAGGGCGGCGACTCCTTAAGTAGGTGGCTGATTGGTGACCACACCCAGCCACCTGTGACAATGTAAAAGTAATTACATTGTCTTTGTGAAATGCTTTGTGCTCTTCAATAGTCTTTGCTATAAGGCCTCTGTATCATTTAACAATAGAATCCCTGAAGCCTACAAAAAAAACTCCCGGGCCACCTTAAACTCCTTCACACATCTCCATTAGCATCTTTTCTTCTGTAAACTAGGCTGACCCACCTTTTAAGGCGACCGACTTTTAAGTTGACCACTTCTTAAGGCAATTCAATATGTAGATCAATTTGATATTTTATACAAACTCATTAATTTGGTTATATTGCATTTGAGCGGTATTACTTTAATACTCGTAGTTTCTGTTATTTTTGTGATGAAATTTTAACTTTTTTTCTATATTGAGGTCGCCCTTTTGAACCCCCCTGATATTTACTACGCGGTGAGGCATTTGTACTCCATCAACATTAATTATTTCCAGAGACATAATTTTGTCTATTTTTCCAGCGCATCGCGCACAAAAGCAAGGGAACGATGGAAGCACCAGAACTCTGCTCACATCATGTCGCTTCGTACCGCAAGCTGCAAGTAGTAAGTCTGTGATAAGCGGAATACCGCTACGCTTTCCACTCACGGGACGGAAGGACAATCCTGACCGCTTTTATATAGTAAGAAAGAAGAAGAAGATATCGCACAGTCTGAAGTAGAAAATCATCTTTTACCTGGAAAAACGAAACTACAAATCCCATCGTGCATTGCAAAATGGACGGGGCATGTGTGAAACTCCGCGCTTGCGTAGCACTCACAGGACGGAAGGACAATCCCGACCGCTTTTATATAGAAGGATGTGTCGATCAGCACAAGCAGCAAGCAGTCTGCTGTCCCATCCCACCCCTCCAAATCCCGTGCTCAACTCATGCAAAATGTTCTCCTAGCTCAAGACTCTTTACCTGGCTGTGAGGTGCCTGCAATTATATAGGGTAAATAATATATCAACATTTGGAACACATACATTTCATGTGTGTTTCGTGTCTACAACGATCTGGGTAAGTGCAGAATAAAAGGAAATGCGAGAAATGCAAGAAATGTTGAAGACATACTTAAAACAGAAACTTTTTTAATGTTATAGTACTAATGACAAAATTTTTGCATGAAGTGTATAATGTGAGAAGACTGAAGTCCAAATATCAAATAAACACTTTCACAACAGGTACACGTATAACAAAACAAGAGCAATTTTATTCAAAAACTAGCAAAATACCCGCGCTTCGCAGCGGATATACACACACACACATATAAACATATATATATACATATCTACATATACACACATACATATACATACATACACACACAAATACATATATATATATATATATATATATATATATATATACATACACACACATATATAAACATCTACAGTGGTGTGAAAAACTATTTGCCCCCTTCCTGATTTCTTATTCTTTTGCATGTATCTCACACAAAATGTTTCTGATCATCAAACACATGTAACCATTAGTCAAATATAACACAAGTAAACACAAAATGCAGTTTTTAAATGATGGTTTTTATTATTTAGGGAGAAAAAAATCCAAACCTACATGGCCCTGTGTGAAAAAGTAATTGCCCC
>JANRMT010062791.1:26282986-26323418 GCA_026402145.1 Polypterus bichir lapradei
GGGGCAATTACTTTTTCACACAGGGCCATGTAGGTTTGGATTTTTTTTCTCCCTAAATAATAAAAACCATCATTTAAAAACTGCATTTTGTGTTTACTTGTGTTATATTTGACTAATGGTTACATGTGTTTGATGATCAGAAACATTTTGTGTGACAAACATGCAAAAGAATAAGAAATCAGGAAGGGGGCAAATAGTTTTTCACACTACTGTATGTGAGAGGGTAGTATAGGTATAGATTTCTTGCATTTTCACTTTAGAAATTTTAGGGACAATATTACTAATACTACTATCAAGTTCACCTGAATGAAAGTTTCATGCTTTCAAAAAACATCCAGATATTACATAATATATTGTACTTGATTAACAGTGTAGACAATGAATGAGAAATGTAAATGCAAAAAAATACCTTTGCTTTCTGCAATTCATTTAGACAATACAGCAGCGGATAAAGTTGCAACTTCAGGTAGGATTTAATAGAAAATATATTACTAAAATATTCTTTTTTTTTAAATTAAGCAGGCAGTTTATTAGTATTGAATTACCGTATAATAGGATAGCTAATGGAGTAGGATTGAAATTGCAGGGCTACAAAATTAAATATCAGCACTGGATTGCGGTGTAGCCCTACTCTGATAATAAAGCATTAATATAATTATGTGATTTGGATATATAAAATTATATTATCATGTAAATGATTTTTATAAGGTGCTTAAATGAAGAGGAACTATATAAACTTAGGGTTTGCTGATTACTTGAATACACATGTGTACTTGAACACTGTCCAGATATGGAACCTGTGTAGTGCCCAAGGATTTCACAAAAAGGCTTTGGCTCCCCCTTAGGCTGAACTAGATTTAGAGGGTGTGAAAATGGATTGACGAGGGGGTGATAGGTTAAGAAACAGCTCCAGTGTACCCCAACATTGACTACATCAAATCAGCTACAAAAACAGATAAACAACTGTGGAGATTAAATTTTATTCTATATTTTAATGAGTTTACCTATTAACATCAATCAGCCCATGTTGCATTGAGATGCTCAAACCCATCCGAATGACTCATGTCAGCAACTTTTTATAGACTGCGCGTTTGTGTCTCAGTAAAGATTATGGAGCTGTTTACCTTTTATAAAAAGTCAGTAAAAGATAATACTAGATTAAACTAGTCCCATGCAAACTGACATGTCAGTAAAATTCCTTCATTTTTTGTGCAAATGGCATTTCCCCCAGGATTTGAGAGTTTTTTGTGAAACAAATGGAGGCAGCCAAAGAACTTGACCATTCTCACACATAGAACCACTTAAAAATGATTCATATCATGTTGGTGAAGAAGACAAGTCTGTGGACAAAGGAGCTTGTTACGTTATATAGGTTTTTATATGTTTTTTCCATTTTAATTTTACATTCACTTCACAGAAACTCTAGCTGGAAAAGGTGGTACAATTGTCTTGTTTATTATTTTGTTATCGTGTCAAAAGTGTAATTATCAGGAGGCCTCTGTAGGGAGCAAATTAAAGAGGGCTTAGAAGGAGGTTGAACTCTATATAAGTAAACTAGCAGGTCTGTCTGTTTTCTCCATATCTAGGAAGAAGGCTTTTAGTCATTGTCCCGCTTCTGTCCACTGGCTCATCTGTAAAATGAGCCCAGGCAGTTTAATTGTCAGTCTGATGAACTGGGGAAAGTTGGGACAGACTGTAAGTCTCAGAGAGACAAACTGAAAAAGAGATGCCAAGATAGGTTGGGGATGGTGTCTTATTCATTAGTGCACTTTTCTTCTTGAGATTTACCTACAAATTAATAGGGAGCTGGTTGGTACCCAAAATTGTTTTGCTTTGTCCTATAATTTGTGCCATTAGGGTTAATTTGAGACAGAAAAAATGGGCTAAAATCGTATTGTAGGAAGCATTTACTAGTATGCCAAAACATAAGACTGGCAACCAAACAAAACAAAAAAACAAAGCTGAAGTAACCAGACTGGAAATGGTGTAAAACTTGCACCCTTAGTTAAATTCAATTGCTCAGGAAGGAGTTTTCTCTCAGTAATGAGTACTTCCTTTATTTTCACAAAGTGCAGACAAATAATGAGTATGTGTCTTTGCTTTTTATAAGGAGGCTGGGACTGCTTCCTAGTATGTATTGTCAATTTGGAAGACAACATGTCCAAATGACTGTGGTGGGCTGGTGCCCTGCCCAGGGTTTGTTTCCTGCCTTGCGCCCTGTGTTGGCTGGGATTAGCTCCAGCAGACTCCCATGACCCTGTAGTTAGGATATAGCAGGTTGGATAAAGGATGTATGGATGGAAGTCCAAATGAAGTTGAAAAGTAGTTTTAATGAGAAGAAAGATAAATCAGATCTAAGAAATTTTCAAAAGAATGGTCAAGAAACAGGTAGGGACACAGTACAGAGATAAAAGAAACCAAACGGTTGAAAAAAATTTGGACATGAGCATCAGTAGGCTTTACACCCTCGGAACCAAGTTACCTGAACTATTCTATAACATTTCAATAATTATTTACAGCTCTGATGCTGATCTTTCTGATCATAAAATAGATCATTACCATAGTAACTGACGAGTAGAATTCACAATTAATTGCAGAATTACATTATTTGAAGGTTCCTCTATAGTACCTCCATCTCTTGCACAAAAACTAAGCAGCACATCGTCATCTCATAACATGCTTAAGTTTCGAGTTTGGTATTTTTTTGTCCAGCCGTTTAGCTCTAGACCATCCTCAAGAAACTGTGACACATAGACACAGATGCACACATAGACAGACACAAACCCATCATCGAGATACTGATATTTTCTGCATCGGGGACCCTAAAATATCAAGATTCGTTTGAAAACCGGAGATCAAAATTGATCAAAATCTAAAACTTTTGCTCCTCCCCCATAAATAATTGGTTAAGGAGGGGGAGGACACAAAGCAAAAATTTAAAGTCAAAGAAAATTTCCAAAGTCCATCCATCCATCCATTATCCAACCCGCTATATCCTAACTACAGGGTCACGGGGTTCTGCTGGAGCCAATCCCAGCCAACACAGGGCAGGGCACCAGCCCACTGCAGGGCACACACCAGGGACAATTTAGAATCACCAATTCACCTAACCTGCATGTCTTTGGACTGTGGGAGGAAACCGGAGTACCCAGAGGAAACCCATGCAGACACGGGGAGAACATGCAAACTCCACGCAGGGCGTACCCGAGAAGCAAACCCAGGTCTCGTAACTGCGAGGCAGCAGCGCTACCCACTGTGCCACCGTGCCACCCAATTTCCAAAGTCATTATCTAATTTACCCATAAAATTATTTGTTTTTATAATAAAGTGGTCAAGTGGAAGCCGCTTTCAGAGTCTTCTCCCTCATTTGTGAATTTTGGATGCCAGTCTGTGTGTGCTGCAATATTTTACGCTACTGTAGAAATGTGATGCTGTCACGTTGTAACAACCACCTCACAGTTGGGTGGTAGTGAGCTGAATAAGTGAATTCCCGACTTGGCCACAAAAATCTGTACTTACCCTTTAATTTCTCATTAACCCTCCACTCAAGCCCCCAAGTCGATGAACAAAAACAGATCAATAAAGGTTAAGTAAATGTAAAATAAGCATATTAGAAATGATGAAATGTTATACATGGCCCAAATTCCCTGATCCCAATGTAAATGCAAATGTTTATGGTAATAGAAAAGAAAAACACAATCAAACCCAATCTGACCTTGTCCTAAGAAACATAAAAAATTACAAAACTAAAAACAAAGTCCAATATGAAAATGTGGTAACTGTAGAGATTTATCTATTTTTAATTATTTGTTTATCTATTATAGTATAGTATAGTTCTTTACCTGTCTTGTACTTGTATTGTGTTTATGTTTATTTTGCACTGCAGCCCTGGGCAACATTATTTCATGCGACTGTATGCTGCAATACTATTAATGAATGGAATGACAATAAAGCAGATGAAAGCTGATAAAATCCAAATGACATAATGGCAGTAGAAACACAGTTCCAATTGGGTTATTCCGAGCAAAAACAATCTCACCAATAAGTCCAGATACCATTCCAAAAGCCACAGGTTAGTGAATGATGAAAAGTCCAAACGCCGTATATACAGTAACTGAAAAAAAAAGATGATCTGCTGTTACTTTTGATGAAGTGATAGCAACATTTGTTATGTTCAATCCTGATGTATTGTAATGCCTCCTTTTCATTCTTTATTTTGAAATGTGCAGACATTTGTTTTAATGGATACAACCAGGAACCTGACAACAGGAAACCCCCTGCATCCAAAAAAGATCAAGCATTGTAATTGGTGATGTACTTAACATTTGCAGTGGGAAACTCTTCTGCAGGTATTGTTTAAATATACAAACAAATGTCAGACAAACACAACACTTATAAACATTAAGCAAATGAACTTGACAATTTACATAGCTCTGCTACATGTCAAGTCACCATCTGCTCAATTTGTAGCAGTGAATATTGAACATTAGAACAATGTGGATGACAACAGTTCATTCAGCCCAACAAAGCTTATCAGTTCTGTCCACTTGCTTCTTCCAAAATAACATCAAGTCTAGTGTCTAGGTCTCTAAAGTCCTAATGTCTACCACACTAGCTTGTAGCATATTCCATGTGTCTATATTTTTCTGTGTAAAGGAAAACTTCCAAATGGTTGTCTGAGATTTACCCTTAATGAGTTTCCAACTGTGTCCCAATGTTCTTGATGAACTTATTTTAAATTAACAATCTCCATCCACTGTATTAATTCGCTTCATAATTTTAAACAATTCAATCATGCCTCCTCTTAATCTTCTTTTGCTTACACTATAAAGGCTCAGTTCTTTACATTTTTCCTTACAGTTCATCCTCTGTAGCCCTGGAATCAGCCTATTCGCTTTAATATTGCTACCAACAATAACATGGTGGTGTTCATGAAAATCTGCAGTGGACTGGCGCCCTGCCCGGGGTTTGTTTCCTGCCTTGTGCCCTGTGTTGGCTGGGATTGGCTCCAGCAGACCCCAATGACCCTATAGTTAGGAAATAGTGGGTTGGATAATGGATGGATGGATGGATGTGCTGCTGTTAGAAAATTAAAAACAGGTACATACTTATGAACATATAAGCTAACTGTACGCTTAAACACATCAAGAGTTGTGGGACTCCGGAACAAACTACCGAGAAAAAAAGTTGAAGCAGAAACCTTGACAACCTTTAGCAATAATCTGGATGAGATATTAGGACATCTTAGCTATTAGCCAAAACTGGGATTAGTAATAAAACTGTCCATTGCAGTCCACTGAAATAAGCTTTAAAAACATCAAATATGCCAGTATAGAACTTAAATACTTACAGTACAGAAAATTAAAAAAAAAAAAATACTGAAACATTTGCAAAATCTAAATGTGCCATAGATGCAACATCATTAAAGTGTGACTGAAATAAACTAGATCAAAGTTAATGTAACTATTAACTGAAATGTTAGATTTTGTTTTTCCTTACTAAAGACATCAGCTCATTTTTTAATGGTTTTTATAGTTTTGTAAAAATTGCCATTAATATGACTTATAAAAAAGCTACCGGGAACTCAGACTTCCCTGAAAGACAATATGAATGTATGAAGTCATAGATGTTCTGCTCGGTGATTACTATGAGAATTAATTCCACGGTTTAAAAATAAGTCATAGATTGACAAATCTAGCATGGAGTCATCCCAGCTTCTTACTGATATTTTAAGAAAGCGTTTTTGTCAAAGTGATCTGTATAAGATATGAAGCACAATAAAACCTTCTATTAGTTATTATGGTATTAAACATTTGCGAGTAACTTATAGTTTAATTGATAAATGTTGAAGCAATTTTTGAAAATGTTCATGTACTGTACATTACTAACAAATTTTTTTATTTTAATTATGAAATAAAGTAAAACTAACAATTTTATGGCTGAAGTAAAATAGCTTGACCAATGCCAATGTTTTTCTAACAAATTAATAGCTTTGTTTAATTTATCCTGTAGTTAATGAACTGCTTATAAAATGCTTTACTTAAATGTTCGATTGTACAATGCCACTGAGCAGGAAAATTACACATTTAATAATGTGTCTGCTTAATCTTGCTTTCATTTGTGCTGCAATGGTGCAAAACAGTTGTAAAATGTGTTTTGGCATTAAATGAATTTTAAGATATTAAGGAGGCTATGATCCTAAGCTGAAGAAACATAGAAGGAAAGTTTTTTAAGAGTATGATTACTAGTATGACACAGCAATTTAAAGTTAACAGTTCACAAATTCAGTAATTTGGTTCATATTTCATTTTTCGGTTAGTGTTCAGCTCATACCTCAGTTATCAAAAACAAAAGAAAAAATACTTGAATGACTTATTGTGCAGAAAGCATTGGTTTAGAGGTTTGATTGAAAACTAACAAACTTACAAACCAGGAAAAAACTCTGAGCCACTTGGAATTTAAGTGAGTACAGTGTCTCACAACTCCAGAGTCGTACAGCAGTTTGAAATCTTAGGCTGGCATGGTCTGTATGGAGTTTTCATGCTCTGTCTGTGCTCTTGTTGCTTTTCTCTGACTTCTCCATTTTCCTTTCAGTCTATACAACATTTAGACTTTGTTATCTATAAACTTAAAATTAGCCTAATACGAGTAGTTGTGGGCATATGTGCCCTGTGAAACCCTCCAGGGTTAATTCTCACCATGTATCTAATACAATTGGTCTTTTGGTAGAGTACACAAAATTAATGAATACTTGTGCTTGCAGGTTTTATTAAAAACAATATATATCTTGCCTCATTTTCGTCCCTTCAACAGACCAGGCAAACCTAAACTCAAAAAACAAAGGATAGCAGTTCCTCAACACGGGTCTGGATGCTTATTCTTCTATTGCAGGTCATAACTTTAGATTTTCTAATGGTGGTCTGCTTATTATTCCAAGAGCTAAGCATAAAAAAATGGTGAGGTAGCCTTTTGCTGTTATGCATCAAATATCTGGAATACTTTGCCAAAAGAAATATGTCAGGCTAATACTGTGAAACCTTTTTTAAAAACTGCTAAAAGTCAATCTTGTTAATTTGCCTTTTTTGTAGATGCATTTTAGTTGTATTCTTAATATATTACATCGGCGTATAACTATCATATTCTTCAAGGATCTGCAGTCTTTACTAATCTCTTCTTTTCTCTGCTCTCTTTTCTGATTCTTCTACCACAACCACCTGTCTGAGGCCCTGTACAGCAACCAGCGGTGCTGGAATGACAGTGGGTGCCTCAACTGTCCACGAGACCAACTGCATCCAATCCTCTGGGACGAAGCCTAGAAACAATGAGGAATGATTTAAGTACATTTATGTTAAGTAGATTGCCCAGGATGACTGGGTGGTCTTTTGGCCTTGGAACACCTGCAGATTTTATTTTCTTCTCCTGATTAACTGGAGTTTTTTGTGTTTTCTTCCGTCCTCCCAGCCATCTGATCTTATCATTGGACTCAACTCTAATGACTTATATGTCTATGTTGCATAAGTTTGTATGGGTCTATTTATTGATTTATTTTCTTTGTTACTTCATTATTTTACCTAAATTTATTTCTTTTTTCTTTGTAAATATCTCTTTGACATCTTGTAAAGCACTTCAAGCTACATTCTTTGTATGAAAATGTGGTATAGAAATCAGTGCTTTTGTTTTTATTCCAATCAAGGACAATATTTTATGCACAAGCGGACATTTCATCCAGTGTTACAACAGAATTAGCTATTAAGATATATGGGAGGATATCTGTTTATATGGGGCCCAACCTGTCTAGTTAAAATTTATAGATATCTGCCAATGTGCTTCTCTCTATCTCCTGAAAACTGCCTTCAGACTTAATCCTGTATAATGCCATTTAACAATATGAACAAGAAATTGACAAAATAAACCAAGCAATGATAAATTGTCTCAATAGAGTAGTGGATCACCACGAGTTAGCAAAAAGCTTCAGTGTGCCTTGACATAGATTCTTCAAGTAATTGGAACTGCACTTAAAGGATGAAACACCATTATTCCATTAAACATTCCATCCTTCGCTTTTGTGACGGTGAAAATGCTGCCACGGGGTTGTGTAAGATTGAGATCAGGTGACTGGAATGGGCACAGGTCATGTTTTACCTCACAGAAATGCCCTCTCAACCAGGTTAGTGCTCCATTAGCATATCTTTTTTCAGTTTTGCATTCTCATCTGAGTTTTAATTTTCATGTATTGAGTTTATTTTATCAGTAAGCTTCTCTTTTTGTTTATTTGGCATCTGTTAGTGCATGAAATGCTATTTTAATCAAACAAATGACCATACCTAAAATAGTAAAAATGACTAGACTGATCTTGTTTAGTCTATATTTAGTGCTTGTTTCTGCCACATCTTTCAACCAACTTTAAAGAACACTTGAACAAAAAAATTCCCTCATTCCCTTTAGGGACACATTTCAGGTTTATTTTTGTCTTCTATAAACATCAAGAATTTCTTCTAAAATATGAAGATTTGAAGTACAGTGCTGTGGAGGACATTCTTGTCTGTAGCCTGGTTAATATTTTCATTAAACGTCTGTAATAAACTTAAAAAAACTCCAAGCAGTGCTTTGTTTTTATTAGCAATCAGCTGGGTTTTCAACATATAAGTAGTTTAGGGTCTCAGTAGCGAACAACAGTCAGCTTATTTCACTGTTAAATAAATAATAATAATTACTAAAATAATAATAAAATAAAATAAAAACTTGTATCTTGTTTGACTTTGGAATCCAGATGTGGAGTAAGCTCATTTTTGAGGCTTTAAGGCAAAAATAAATGAATAAATCTGGAATCCCTTACTCCATTTATTGTTACAAAAGCTATGTGCAAAGTAAAAATCAGAGCATTTTTATTTGAGGAGAATTTGCTTTATTGTATGCCAGATTGAGGGGGAAAAAATGACCCATTCAATGTCAGGTACAGTATAAAACAGAAGAAAAATGTAGAAGAATGTAGGTGCAATTGATGTCTAGAATGTGAGCATTAAAAATAAAGGTGCACAAGAAGGGGCAACCCCTAAAGCTGGAGATCTAACAAATCTGGGTTTTTTTTCCATTAATTCCAAAATCCGTTTTCATAGCGATCTCGACTTTGTCTAATAGTGTCACTTAAAAGACATCTGCAGACTTTTACAGAACACTTAGATGATGCAGGAGGGACAAGGCATAAATCCTGTCAAGAGTTACCTACTAAAGAGACTTGGAAATGTGTCATTGTGGCTAACAGCAGTGTACCAATGCAATTTCTTTCCATTCAGGATATAAAAAACCAACATAGATATTGAGCTTCAGCTGGATCCTCAAAATATTTTCATGAATAATTCAGGTTCTTTACATACTGACTGTAGCAATTTGTAATTAGGGTTAGGGTTAGGTTATTATCAGAAAACAGGTCAATATTTAGCAAACAAGGTATTAAACTAATGTAAGCTATAGGATATGCAATCTATAACCACTTTGTTACTTTGCTTACATGAAGAGCAATGGTATATTTACCTTCTACAGAATGAAGTAGGAAGACACACATAAAATCATAGTGTTATAGTCCTAAGATTCTCAGTGTGGAAATTTTATTTTTTTTCTGTGTTTTTGTTATAATGAAATTCATATTTGTTTTGATAACAATTTATTTTTATTGTTATGATGGAGACATCATATTGCCACCAACCATTTTGCAATAGATTAGTTGGTCCGTGGCCATGTTGTTTCTATAATAGCTTACTGCTGGGCACATGACCTCCGCCATTATGACAAGTGCATTCAGGGCACATGACTGCCGCCATTGTGATAAGTGCATGCCGGGCACATGACCACTTCAATTATGACAAGTGATATTAACTTCAATCATTATTTAAGATGGCAGAACACCAATTTGAAAGTCTGAGTTTTGGATTGCAATTAAAATAAATAAGATGTTCTTAGTAAAGGTCAGGGGAA
Organism: Polypterus bichir lapradei; assembly: GCA_026402145.1. Taxonomy (NCBI): domain Eukaryota; kingdom Metazoa; phylum Chordata; class Cladistia; order Polypteriformes; family Polypteridae; genus Polypterus; species Polypterus bichir. Next base: position 26,292,959 of record JANRMT010062791.1, read on the forward strand.
ATTGATTCAAATTGGCGTTGGGATTTCCTGCTTGCTCTTTTTGACAATTATTCTACACTTTGCGTTTTTCATTTCGCTCATGGTATTCAAACGTATTGCATATTCCTGGCTACATTTTTTCTCAGTCCTGCTGCTGGGCTTTATTTCTTCTTCTAGTTTATTTTTTTTGTTTAGTTTGATGCTTAAGGGCTTCTAAAAACTTAATGCTGGGTTCATCTATTTGTCTATTCGTATTCACTTCCTTGTTATGCACCTCCCAGGTTATTTTCCAACTCCCAAAATGTAATTATAACATTTACTGTGCATTCACTGATTTCAACTTCCTTCCCATGATTATGTTTGTCATTCTTCTTTTTTTTTAGTATGTTAACATTAAGGGGAAATAAGAAATGAACATTTGTGGATGTGAAGTATACAACAGCAAATATGAATTTCACTCTGTTGAATACACATGACAATACTACTACTATTACCACTAATGGTAATACTACTATTCCAGCTACTGGAACTACTTTTAAGATGGAAAGATTTGCAGACTAACTATAATAACTGAGTGTGATTTTCCAGGATCTGATATCCATCAATCCATGTATTTGCATTGACGAGAGACCATCTTCAAAACAATATATTTAGCTTAGCTCAAGCAAATCGCTGTAGTGCTTTCCAAGCAGCATCAACAGCCATGTCACTTACACAGCCATGAAACCTGGACAGAAGTGAAGTACTACCTTTTCTGCTGTCAGTAAGATCTGATCATCTCAATAATAAATATGTCATTTGATCAGGTGTACTCATGTCACCTTTAAAATCCAGATGCCATCTACTAATGGAACTAGTTGAAGTAGATTATAGTAAAAAAGGACAGCATATAGCAACCTCTCTATAGTGGATTTTTTTATTGACCAAAAGTTCAGTAAAGCATTATTGAATGTATAATTTTAAGTTTTTGGAAGGCTTTCATTAACAAGTAAAGTAAATACAGGTACAATGATAACAGGAATAAGTAACAACCAGCAACCATAGCTTAGTACAATTCTCGTGATTGAACTTACTAGATAGAGTTTAAGATCTCTGCATTTAATATTTGTTTTTCAACCTACAACTAAAGATGGAATACTGTCAGAGAATATAATATTCAAATCCTTATTCCACTCACTGCCTTTTTTATAAAAATAAACCTAAGTAGAGATAATGTCATTGATTTAGGACAAAGACCTGTAACAGCTGTATGTCACAAACTGTCAAATCCAATTCATTGATGCTTTTGCAAGTTCTGAAAATCCAGATTAAACCCCCGAGTAGCACTCTCTGCTCAAGGCTATAGACATTTAAATTCCTTTCAGGGTCACAAGAGAACATGCTCTTTAGTACTGGGATGTGCTTGGATGAACTTCTCTTCATGGTATTTGGAGGTGAAATGTTTTTTAGGAAGTTGAGCAGAAGCTCACACAGTACTCCAGATGAGGCCTGTCTCAATTGTGCTAAATAGTGTCTAAGCATAATGCTCTTTTATTTACGCTGAACAGCTTCTACAATACATTCTAAGATTTTATTTACATACTTTATTGCTTCTGTGTATTGAGAATATTGCATCAACATAAAATCATAAATCTTTTTCAGATGCTCTTTTCTTTATGTCAGCATAACCCATATTGTATTTATAATTAATGTTCATTTTGCCTACATGTAGCAGTCTACATTAAACTGAATTTTCCAGGTGTTTTAAACACCAGTTTTGAAAAATGCCCAGATCTATTTGAATTTCCTTTGCTAGCTTGCTTTCCCCTCAATGACTGCTATAATCTGATCCTTCACCATCTACATAATTCACAAGCTAACTAATTATATTAGCATTTATATCACTAATGAAATGATTAAGAAATGTACTGTACTCCAATTATTGGTAGACCCGATGTTTCCTTTCATATGATTTCACCCCTCTGACCAAATTTTATGAAACAGTAGACTGTAAGTCAGTTTATGTACGATTTCCGTTTTAGGACATCTTCCTCTCTCTGACAAAATGCCATTTTTCCTCTGCCAAAACTCTGTCCTCCCTCTTACCTCTACCAAAGCAGCATTCATTCTCTGACAAAATGCCATCTGCATTCCGCTGTCAAACATCCCCCTTCCTACCTCTGATCTCCACCAAAATGTTTCATATCAAACTAACCTATGCATGTCTTCATTCTAATAACTGATCTGTATTTAAAAGGTGAGCATGTTAAGTTGCATTGTAAACATAATTGGCTGCTGCCTCAGTTATTTCTGAAGCCTCCAGTCTTGTGTTTGAGTTAGGATGAAGAAAGCAGGATAGAGAACGGAATATTAGATAGATAGATAGATAGATAGATACTTTATTAATCCCAAGGGGAAATTCACAATATTGTCAGGCAGCAGAATGTGAATGGTGTTTTGTTGGAGGATATTGTCAGAGAAGGGTGTCGTTTTTGCCAGAACAAGGATGTTTTGTTGGAGGGATGAGGAATGTCCTAAAAAGGACACAATATATACCGCACATACATGACTTATGCAGTGTGTGACACATAAGCGATATAGACACCTAAGTGTATTTCTGCAACACAAACTTTCTATTAATAATGACATGTAATGAGATCCCAACTAATTTATGATGACCGCAACTCCTCCTTAACACATCTTCCCATGTCTTTGTATCGGATTTGTTTGTCCGCAGGGATTTCAAACATACTTTGAGCCATCAGAAGCTCTAATACCTTCTACTACCCTCTTGTTTCAGGCAATATTGGAGCAAAAAGAGAAAACTGTGAGAAAATGTATTTATACATGTAGCCCTCTCATTGTTTCTTCTGTGCAGAAATAACTTAATATCTCTTCTACTGCATGGGAAATGTAACATTCATATATAAAAATAAATGGATTAAGGACTAAAGACTGGCTTCTAAATAAATTACCCTAGGTTGCATACAAAGTAAAAAAACACCCACTTTCTCATGAATATAAAAAAATAAATAAACCCAGAATAGTAGCATATCCCCCTTCTCGTGTAAAATAATTTTATCATTATACAAAAAGAAAATACAAACTTGTCATTCATTATTCAGAAGGCATTTCATCCTTAAATTCTGCAATGTATTGAACCTTTATCTATCTATCTATCTGGTAGGTAACTACCCATACAATCAGATTGTGATTCAGACTACGAATGGCATGAATATATATATATACAGTATATATATATTGTAAAAGAGAGACACACAAGTCATCAAGGTTTGGGGTTTTCCGGCCCCGTGTATTGTAAGAAATATTTGAACAGTCAGTGTAAGAGTTTCCATATACAACAGACAGTCAAAATGGCGGAGTGGGGAGCATTTATGGAGAGGGACCGGAAGTAGATGGAGAGGAGTGCTGGGAAGGAACCGAGATGGATGCTGGGAGTGCTGATGTCATCAGAAGTCAAAACAGGGAAGACGGAAATGGTAATGCGTGGTCAGGGAGCCGTGGCAGATTCATGGCGGCGGTGCGTCTTTCTTTCTGCAGGAACAAAGAGAGAGAGGTTAGTACCCCGCCATTCCCTTCTGCATGCGATTTCACACTACTGTTTGGGTCCTTACGCGGCCCCCTAAGCACATGTGCGTGACATGACCCCCCCCCATGCCCAGACCCAGCGGTTCGGGCACACCGAACCGAGAGGTAGTGAACCCGGGAGAGGACATCGGCATTGGCCTGAAAGTTGCCGCGACGATAAGTAATGGTAAACTTGTAGGGCTGCAGGTCCAAAAACCACCTGATGACTTGGGGGTTCGACTGTTTATGAAGTGCCATCAACTGAAGAGCGGCATGGTCCGTCACTAGAGTGAACTTGCGACCCAACAGATAGCACCTCAGATGAGTCACCGTCCACTTAATAGCCAAGGCTCCCCTCTGCACTGCTGCATACCTGGTCTCCCGGTCCAACAGTTTCCGGCTCAGGTAGATCACGGGGTGTTTGACACCATCGACGCTTTGGCTCAACACAGCACCCAGGCCTGTGTCTGAAGCATCGGTCTGGAGAAGAAAGGGCAGAGAGAAATCCGGGGTTTTTAATATTGGTGCAGTCGTCAGGACCTTCTTTAGGTCACTGAATGCTTGTTCCGTTTTATCTTCCCATACCACATACAAAGGAGCCTGTTTCTTTGTTAGATTAGTCAAGGGTGCTGCCCTCTCAGAGAAATGGGGCACGAACCGGCTGTAATACCCTGCTAACCCCAAGAAGGCTTGCACCTGTCTCTTGGTACTCGGACGGGGCCATTCGAGGATGTCTTTCACTTTGGAACATTGCGGATTCACCTGTCCCCGCCCCACTAAGTAGCCTAAATATTTGGCCACCTTCAAGCCGAAGAAACACTTGCGTCAATTGATGCGAAGACTGGCCTTCGCTAGCTTTGCTAGGACGGAGAACACCTGTGTGTTATCGTGGTATTTTCCTCTACTTGCCCTTTACCTGTTTCCTCAAGGGTAAGTGTTCTCGTCAAGTTCGTTATCGAGTTGGTCTACTGTTGCACTTTAAGATGAACACACACACACATAGATAAACACACACACAGACCCTAACCACAACAGTGCTCCATGAATGACACACACACGCTGATTAACCCTTAGCACTTTAAATCACACAAGTACTATAGGAATAACAGCCTGTCATTCAGCACTTCAAGAGACTTACTTATTTTTGGCACGAACAACAATACGATGTTTTAGTGATATCTCAGACCTAAATATTACTTTTGGTCTACAAGAATACATTTAAACATACAAAGACTCAGCACTCTTGACTATAGGCCATTCATCAGCCAAGAATACCTTCTTTCTTGTATTTGTCCCTTCTATTGAGTATAGCGCTCTCACTCTCAGCCTTATAAACCTCGCAGCACAGAAATAATGGCAAAAATCCGGCTGTCACCAGGTACTCAAAGAAATCTAACTTATTACTTCAATCATTAATCATTAATCAAACATTAAGACAAAGCATTGAAAGTTAAAAGCAGCATGGTATTTATTACAAGAATAATAATAATACCACAAGAACAAAGAATACTAGAAAATAGGTACTGATAGGAAAGTCTGAATATATATAGTCTTTAGAAAAAGCTTACGAAAAAGTTACAGATGACAAGGATGAATGTCCCAGGGAGGCGTTTGATTTAGCAATCGATGTTCATGATGCCTTTCTGACGACCAGGGCCGTCTTCGTCCGTTCCTCTTCTTCTTCTCCTTCTTCTTCTTCTCTTCTCCACTGCTTCTCTTCTCATCTTGCTTTTCAAACCAAGGCATATTTATTATGAAATGTCATGCCTTGGTTTCACAACACATGCACCTGATTGGCTGGCTGTCAAAATGATTGATGAATTCATTCACTGTCCATTTTCCCACACAACAAAACCTTTGATGTACTTTGAGGTATCAGTAGTTCTTCCTGTCCTGGGCTGTAAACCAAACTATTGTTCCAGATGTCCATCCATAAAGTAATCAATAGCCTGAGGTATCAGCTCAGCATCCTTTCCCAGGCTATAAACCAAATTAGCACTAAGCTATGAACAAAATTAAGGTGTAAGGGAAGAAAACCTGCTTTAATTTGTCTTAGTTCATCTGTTGTCTTGTCTTGAACAAAATATAATGGAAAACAAAATGTACAGATTTTATACACCATAACAACCTGCAATATATGTTCCTCCCAGGTGCCGGAATAAACGATCACGTCATCTAGGTAGGCGGCACAATAGGACTGGTGGGGCCTAAGCACTCTGTCTACCAGACGTTGGAAGGTCGCTGGTGCCCCGTGCAGTCCAAATGGAAGGACCTTATATTGCCAATGTCCACTAGGGGTACTGAAGGCAGTTTTCTCTTTTGCGGATGCCGTTAGGGGAATTTGCTGAGTACCCTTTGGTCATGTCAAGAGTAGTCAGATACTGAGCCATACCCAAACATTCAATGAGGTCATCCACCCTGGGCATAGTGTAGGCATCAAATTTGGAGATCTGGTTAAGATGTCGAAAGTCATTACAGAATCTTCAGGAGCTGTCTGGCTTGGAAATTGGATGATAGGACTGGACCAAGGACTATGACTTTCCTCAATGATGTCCATGTCCAACATCCGTTGGATTTCCTGTTCTCCCTCTGCACGTTATGCCTCCGGGAGACGATAGGGCCGTTCCCTGAATACCACCCCGGGCTCTATGATGATATCGTGTTCAATCAACAATGTATGGCCAGGTGACTCACTAACCACTTCGGGGACGGCCAGGATCGCTTGCTCCAACTCTTGCCGTTGATAGGACATCAAGTCTGGACCGAGGTTAAGGGCCAACTTGCCTGCGAAAAGGAAAAGGGCTCTACCGGAGTTCGGGTGGTCTTCCTGGTCTCTCCATGGCTTTAACAAGTTCACATGGTACACCCTCTTGCTAGGTCGACGATTTGGTTGTCTCACCAAATAGTCAACGAGCCCTTTTCTCTCCTTAACCTCGTAAGGGCCGTGCCAATGGGCTAGTAATTTGGAGTGGGAGGAGGGTACGAGTACCATCACCTGATCCCCAGGGTGGAATTCCCTGAGAACCGAGCTCCGATTATAACACTGTGCTTGCGCTGTTTGAGCACGAATCATGTGATCTTTTAGAATAGGTCAAATTTTATTCAGTCTATTGCGCAGTTGCACGATATATTCTAACACATTAGTGGAAGGAAGAGCCTCGGCTTCCCATCCTTTTTTTACTATGTCCAAAAGTCCCCGGGGTTGGCGTCCATACAGATGCTCAAAGGGGGAAAAACCTGTGGAGGCTTGAGGCACCTCCCGGTAAGCAAAAAGCATGAGAGGCAAAAGCTGGTCCCAGTTCCTACCATCCACGCTGACTACTTTGCGCAGCATCTGTTTCAGCGTCTGATTGAAACGCTCTACCAATCTGTCGGTTTGCGGGTGGTAGACAGACGTTTTAAGATGCTTAATATGGAGTAACTTGGCCACGTCCCTGAACGTATCTGAAGTAAAGGGACTACCTTGGTCCGTGAGGACTTCTTTAGGTATTCCCACTCTGGAAAAAAGGTTGACCAATTCCCATGCGATATTTTTTGTATTGGCGGAGCGTAACGGAACCGCCTCTGGGTATTGAGTCGTTTAATTGACCATGACTAATATATACTTAAAGCCACAGTTCGAAGGCTCCAGGGGTCCAACAAGATCTATTCTGATCCTTTCAAAGGGAATATCAACTAGGGGGATTGGAACGAGAGGAGCACGGTCCCTCCTAGGTATCTGACGTATCTGGCATTCTGGGAAGGACTGACAGAAACGTTGGACCTCCTGATTTATTCCGGGCCAATAGAAACAGAGTTTTATTCTCTCTAGAGTTTTTTCGGCACCAAGATGGGCGCCTAGGAGGTGGGCATGGGCTAGTTCACAAACCTCATGCCGGAAGGTCGGCGGCACTAGCAACAACTTCCATACCTCGCCTTCGTGACTCGCGACTCGATACAACACATCGTTTTCCAATACAAAGTAGGGCTCCGGTGGCAGGGGACTGTCTGCCATCTGGCTATCAACAGAAACAATAGCATTCCGGGCAAACTTCAGGGAATCATCATTCCACTGTTCCCTTTTAAATGAGGCTGGTGTGGACCTAATTTGGTGATCCATGCTGTCTAAAGGATTGACTCACTCGAGGAAGGTGTTGTTTCCTTGGCTCGGGCCCTCACCTGGTGGCGCTTCCGGGTCGGGGTCCGTCGCCTGAGGTTCTTACCCCCAGTTGCCTACGTCATCATTGTTTGCCGGTGAGCACAGCGTGGGAGCCGCGGGGAGGGTGCCCCGTCCACCCATAATAAGAACCATCTTGGCTACAGGAGTGGTTTTTATTCTACCGCTTTTAGTTTGTGACCAGTCGTGTCCCAAAATTACCGGAAAGGGGGGTTCGGGTAACACTGCTACCGACAATTGATTTAAGTCCCCCTTCCAGGAAATATAGTATTTCGCGGACCTATATGATCAGGTCTTCCCATGCACACAGGTAACCTTCATATGTTGGCTCAACCACTGTCGCGGTAGAATATAACGGCGAGCCACAATGGTTATGTTGCTGCCGGTATCAAATAAGGCAACTACAGAATGTCCATTTACCAACACCACTCCCATATTCGGGATCGCCAAGGGATTTGACAGAGCACAGTACCTCTCACCGGCGGCCCAACTGCAGTCCATCGGCTCCAGGTTTAGGGGACAGGTTGGTAAGAGGTGTCCGACCTCACCACACTTGAAACAGCATGACGGGGCCGGCTTTTCTCTGGGCTTCACCAGAGCTTCCGCAGCGTGGCGGGTGGGATCGGGGGTGATGCCACGTCCCTGTCGAGCTCCACGAGCCGGCTTTTCTGGCCCCCCGGTTCGGTTTACCACGGGCTGACGCTCCAGAACCTCTAGGAGACCCTTCATGTCCTTATAGGGATGCCACCAGACCTGCTGGGCGAGATAACCTGGTATGGCATTAACTAAGCCCTCACACGCCACCTGTTCGACCACTCTGGGTGCTTGGTGACCTTCTGACCTTAGCCACTGGCCCATCTTGCCCCAGAAAAGCCTGGGCTCGGACAGGGCAATCAGCGTCGAACTGCCAATTCCTCCACTCACTTGCCTGCTGGTCCGATGTGATGCCGTAGCGACTTAGGATCTCCACTTTTAGGAGGTCGTAACTCGAGGCCTCCTCCTTGGGGAGGTCGTAATAGGCCTGCTGCGCAGCGCCCTTCAGATACGGTGCCAATATGGACGCCCACTCCACCCGCTGCCACTGGTTCTGAGCGACTGTCCTCTCGAATATGCCCAAGTAGGACTTGATGTCATCCGCCTCCGAGATCGGAACGATAGAAGGAGGTGGGGGTCGGGGGGGCACCGGTCTTACCGCTTCAGCTGTAGCCAGACGAGCTTTGGTTTCCTCCAACTTGCGCTTCGTTGCGGCTTGCTCATGCTGCAGGGTTTGGATCTGAGCTGCCATCCCTGTCAGTACGGTGTTCAGGTCCTATCCTTCTGACATTTCGGACACTTTCTATCCTGCTGACTATGCCACTGTAAAAGAGAGACACACAAGTCATCAAGGTTTGGGGTTTTCTGGACCTGTATACTGTAAGAAATATTTGAACAGTTAGTCAGTGTAAGAGTTTCCATATACAACAGAGCGTCAAAATGGCGGAGAGTGCTGGGAAGGAACCGAGATGGATGCTAGGAGTGCTGACGTCAGAAGTCGACAGAGGGAAGACAGAAGTGGTAATGCGTCGTCAGGGAGTCGTGGCAGATTCATGCCGGCGGTGCGTCTTTCTTTCTGCAGGAACAAAGAGAGAGAGGTTAGTACCACGCCATTCCCTTCTGGCATTTAATTTCACGCTACCGTTTGGGTCCTTACACGGCCCCCTAAGCGCACATGCGTGACAATATATAAATATATATATATATATATATACTAGGGGGCTTACACCCTGCTCACTGCTCTTGCCAATCCCAGTGGCCTGCGCTACACTCCAGCCATTTTGCATCTCTGCCGCTAGCATTGTGAAGAGAGGGGCTGCAAGCACCCAAAGGAGATGTGGTCGTTCCTCTGACAGCCCCTCTTAAACGGAGATACAATGGGAAACAAATAGTTTTTTTTTACCTCCTCTTTGCTCGATCAGCTGCTGGCTTCCTGCTGTGCCGTGTGATCTGCATCTCGCGCTGCGCTTCGAAAATTTTAAAACCTGTACAGCAGCTGTCTTAGTCATCTACTGTTTGTCTTTTATTTCCGGCCCCGGGTGTGCTTAAATCTCTTGGCACAAAGTCTCATTTTGCAGGGCATGAGTTCTTGATATTATAGTTTATAATTTAAAAATGGAATAACAATCTGAAAATCTAACAACATCACATTAAAGTTTTACAAATTCTGAAAAGAATGATACCAAACATAAATATGTAGGTTTTAAAATAAGCCTGATTTAAAGCGTGACATAAAATGTGACATAAAAAGTCACAACAAATCGTTGCACAAAATCGTTGCACTTTTAGGCTTAAGATTTTATATATATAAAGTAGGCATATATACAATTATGATGTAGCCACTAGGGGGTGCTCAAAGCCCAAACACCATACACAACTCAGTCAGTTCAAGATAAAATAAAAATGTTGTTTATTGACTAATAGTACCTTATTTCAATAACAAATCAATCCAGCACCAAGCCAATAGCCAATGAAACTCATCCTTCTCCCTTTGTGTCTTCTCTGTGATCGTCATCTAGCTTCCACCCTCAGTGCAGGAGGTGTAATGCCTCCATTTATGTCGGACCCAGGAGTACTTCTGGTGTCATGACATTGCATGCTAGAAGCATTACCGAGTCATACAGAATCTCCCCAAATATAGAGAGGTCTGTTCTTCACAGCAACCTACTGCTGCACCCAAGGACCCCGTCCAGGTAACTCTTAGCTCACCTAGTCAGGCATTTATATGATATTTACATACACATTTATCATATTGTAATAGTAAATTTACAGGTGGCTTTAAAGATTGCGGTAGCTGCCTATCGTGGGCACTCACTAAAGCACTGATGAAATGATGACAAAGAAAGAAACATTTTCACTTATAGCCTAATTATTGCCAACAAGCTGCATCTGGACCATGAAAATAAAGATGCACTATTCCTAGTTGTGCTTTAAACTCCTTAAAACCCATTGTCCACACTTCAGTATTCATAGTCTGTTTAAGAAGGTTGTCTTTTCTTTTTTGATTCTAGCGGAGCATGCCAACAGCCACCTTGTTCAGGTTCCCGTCAGCTCGCGATGCCAAACTCCCAATCCATCTTCAAATTGGTGTAAGGAACACCATAAGCACTACAACTTCCATGCCCTTCTTTTGTTGTCTTTTATAAATCACTTTGTTTTATTATTCTTCTCATTCTTTTACATTCCTCCCAAATCAAAGAATCACCCACTCTCACACTTTCTCACCATGCTGGCAGACCTCCTCTTTCAGTGCCCCTCCTGCTCTTTATTTTTTTTCTTGGAGCTGATGCCAATATAAATCAAAAGAAGTATTTATCTGTATGTAAAATAAATAATACTTGAGCAATCTTCTATGGTGCTGCATTGAGACAGATTAGTATGGATATAAATATGCCATTAGAGTTACAGTGCTATAGTTATACACATGTTTTCATCTCGGGATCTGTTAAGAGAGCTGTGGAAAGAATTAGATAAAGTTAAACTGGTGTAGTTATATTCATAAATTACTAAATTAAGATATATTCTTAAAAAACAAAACCATATTAAGTAAGGGTACACTATCTTAGATTTTTCTAATATACTGAAATAGGATAACAGGGCCACAGTCATTTGCTTGCTAAGTAACAGCGTAACAATTTGCAGCAGCGGGCATTACCAGCCTGATAATTGACCTTGTCTCTCATTAAATACCCAAGCCAGGCAAGGGCATCTAACTGTCACTGTAGTCAATTATATAGCTGGTAATGCCCACTGTTGAGGATTCTAAAGCTTAATTAGAAATCACCGGGACTGGCAGGTTAAGAAATTACCTGTCAGTGACTGGCAAGAGAAACCGAGACAGTGGCTTTATAGGACAGTTGCTGAAACAAGCGACAGACCAGTCAAGATTCAAAGGGTGATTTGCCCAATGGGATGGCAGTTAGTAATAAGGAGAAAGCATTGAATAGTCACTGGACTTTGGTGAGAATCATTAATATGCAACATATGTAGAATGCTTCTGGAGTATTTACTACTTCAATAAGAGTTTCTTGCTTGCCTGCTGATTATTTGCATTGCACTCTCTTTTGCTGTATAATTTTACTACTAAATGTGACTGCAGAGAATCAAGGGTCTGTGGGGTGGGGGGTCTACTTGTTGGGCAGCTTCAGCCCTGATAGTTTATTTCTTTTTAATAGCCTGTTTATGTCTTTATGGTCAGCAGTGTCACTGATCTCTGTATACCATAAAAGACAAAGCATTTTGTGAGAGATACAGAGGAAAAACAAGTGTGAGGCACAGCAACAGAAAACAATAAAGCAGAAGAGCGAGAGGTAAACACCCTGCAATTGTACAAATAAATATTTTGTAATTTATCTTCAGCAAGTGCTTTCTAAAAGACGCATTACTGTTATTTAATAGCATCAGGGGGAATTCTGTTGTTACCATCAATATAATAATTTAAAGTAATGTCAATAAGAAACTTTAATTTAAAATATGAAAAATATTGCACCACATAAAATTAGCTTTCCTCACCAGGATGAATTTGACAGATAATCAATAAAACGCCATTACCATTACCGTGCAAAGCCGCCTATAAAATATGTTGGTGACAGTGACTCTGTGTTTTTTTTAATCACAGAAATTTTCTGGAGAACATCACAAGGTAAAACAAATAATTGTGGGATCTTAGTGTGCTTAATTTCAGAGAGAAGACCGGAAAATGGACTGGAGTGCAATAACCATACTCATCTGTAGATTACTTGGTTTTTTGCGAATGTGTGTTGCATTTTGATAAAGGGTTTAAAAAAAAAAATGAAAAGCACATTTCATTTTTGAAGTATGGGCTAAATGTAATAGTCTGGCAGCTCTCAAAATCATTAGAAAGCATTACAGAACATTCATTTTCTGTTAAATGAGTTGAAAAAATGGAATATACTAGCAAAGCTACATGATTATCTCTGGAAATAATAAAAATGGTAAAAAAAAGGGAGACCCTGACCATTCAGGCACTAACTGGAAATAATGATGAAAATAAAACTAGAATGAATCATTATTTGGGGTGGGCAATAGATGCATGTAGTTGGCAAAATAATCCTCTTCACACTGATCAGACTGAACATGCACAATAACAACACAATAAACCTGTCACCGCCTAACAACTTCAGTAGGTTAATATGTGCATGTCTGGTGAGATAAGAACACTGGAATCAGTCCAGTGAAGTGTGACATCCTGAAGTAAATGTTAACCTTTGAGAAAATGAAGGTCTCAGAACTTTAAATATGAGAATATTTGTGGGGCCAGCTTGTCAACCAGGAAAGTATATCCTGGAAAGTTGATATTTGTGTCATAGTGTGGGTGGAAAATTCAACATCATGGGTTTGAGTTCTGCACCCAGTCATAACTTGGGTTGAGTCTGCATGTGTGCCCTATGTTTAAGGTTTCCTCAATGTTCTCCCATTTTCTTCCCACCTCTTCAAAGAAATGCAGGACAGAGTAACTGGTGATTCCAAACTTGTCCACTGAAAATTTGAGAGTGGGTTTGTAGAAGAGTGGGCACTGTGATGGGCTAGTGTAACATCCAAAGCCCACATAACATTATTTTGCAAGAATGTTTTGATAAATTATGGGGTTCAACATTAGCACACATGCTGTTACAATTCCACAAATTACTCTAAAGATGACCACTAAATTACAGGCTTACCTAATGGCATTGACTAGCAGTATTAAAAGCTATAACACAGAATTTTATGTGGCCCACTATGCATTAACAAACATGTACAATTTACAACAGTGGGCTACATTGGAAAATAAGAACCTTTAATTATGTAAAATTAACATTAGTAACACTCATTCTATATATTTTTTATAACAATCAGCTAGATATCATACAGCTGTGGACATATATAGAATGGAGGAGTCAAACAATCTGCTGCCACAGTAATAATTTATCTTTCATTTCCAAAGTGAAACCGACCACCTGCTCTTCATCAGAGTTTCCATACTTGTATCATTCATTTGTAATGTTTACAGATCTTTATTAACAATTGTAACTGCAACATTAAAAGCAGCCACTGTCAGAACTTTATTCAAACACTCAAATTTACACCTAAGCATAATAATAATAATAAGGTGGCAATGTGGCTATCTAATTTTCAGATCTTTTACTGGGCTGCAAATATTCATACAATAAAATTTTGGAAAATGGCAAGTCTATGAAACCACACCTGCTTAGTTAGATTTGGAAAGAAAATTACTGCTAACTTACCTGCAGTCCAGCTGGTCACAATTTATTAAAGATATCCAACCAATGAAGGACACCTTAGGAGGTCGAGGAGCTGAAATGTGTTGCCCTCTTAAATGGTAATCACCTACTCCTTAACCAATGCAGTTTTCTGTCTTTGAAAGTCATTGGGGATTGTGACATTTACAGATTTTTTTATTGGTAATGTATTTGTATCTTTTGAACATTTATGCTTCAAGTGTAATCTTTCAGCAACACACCTTTTCTTCTTTTGACATATTACAAATCTCGTTCATTTGTCACCTTTAAGGTGATACTGACTAGTTCTCATCTTGTCCAACGCTGTCTAAAATGTACTTGGGATTAATACCAAATGGAATATCATTGTTCTGTCAAAAATAAGTAGCAATAGCCTATACTACATTATGCACACAGACTTATTTTGCTGAAATGGATAAATCTTAATCCACCTTCTATAAGTGATTTAGAAAGTAATGTTCTATATTATCTCAAATTTGAAGGAAACAAATTCCTTTTACTAGGATCAGCTTAGAATATTTTAAAATTTGAGAAATTAATTAAAAAATACTGTAACTTTAAAATAAACAAGTCAGGCTTATATTGAGCCTTTTTATTTTGTGTAATGTTTTATTCTACCATATATGATGAGTCACTTTAGGGGGTCTTTCTGTTTGCATAACTCTGTGGGTCAGTTGGGGGTGTTTCATGGATTATTTTCAGAACACATTCTATCCTATTCAGATCATCTTACTGTACTTATGCTTATTTTTTTATTAGATTCTGTTTTGTTATTGCGTTTTGTTCTGTAGTTGTATTTAATAATGAAAGACTAATCACAAATATATTTTTTCTTTCTAAGGACAATGAAAAAATTGCATCTGTCCAACTTCAATCTCATCTGAAGCACTGCAATCTATTTTAAATCTTTCAGTTTGGCAGTCTTTGCATTGATCAGAGCAAACTGATAGCTTACACTTATATTGTCAGAACAAGTGCAACATTTTCTGATACAGAAATCCTACAGTTTAATGTTTAAATTCTGTTAAAGTTACCTGTGATTAAAAAAAAAAACTATTTGATTAGACATGGTTGAGTTCTGCGGTGGGCTGGTGCCCTGCCCGGGGTTTGTTTCCTGCCTTGCGCCCTGTGTTGGCTGGGATTGGCTCCAGCAGGCCCCCGTGACCCTGTAGTTAGGATATAGCGGGTTGGATAATGGAAGGATGGATGGATGGTTGAGTTCATAGTATGAAATCAATTAAATATGTAAGTAAATAACATATGATGACAGTAATTTATCAGTAATTCAACTTCAATCTGAAGTTGGATATATGGTCCATCATGATTCTATGAAGAGGTTTTTACTATTTTTCATATGTCTTCTTTAGGAGATATACATTTAAAAACATAATATATATTTGCACTCATATGCAGGTGACACACTCTATTCATCAAGCAGATCTAATGATGCTGTCCAATTTCTGTCATTGATTATGATTCGAAAAATGAATACATGGATTATCCATCCATCCATCCATTATCCAACCCGCTATATCCTAACTAAAGGGTCATGGGGGTCTGCTGGATCCAATCCCAGCCAACACAGGGCGCAAGGCAGGAAACAAGCCCTGGTTAGGGCTCCAGCCCACCAAAGATACATGGATTAGTGATAACTATTTGTTGTTAAGCATTAAAATACAGAAATTCTATTAGTTGGTGTAAGTGTAAGACAGTAATAAGATGCAATCAAGATTTAACACTGAAGCTTTGAATATTACATTAATTCATCGATTTTGAAGTTCATTCAAACTGAGTGGAATCGATTGCTGAGATGTTTCATTCACAAGCCATCCTGATCATTCTATCTCCAGGTTGCAATTAAAAGTGCAGCACACAGACCTTCTTATTTAACTGACACTATTAATGTGTACATGTTCCACCAATGTAAAGCCATGTTTGAATAGGGTTGGTTTTACACTAGGAGGTGAAGTAAAGTTAGTTCTTAAAGTTGGTCTATAAAGTCTTCGCATGATGTTGCCTTATGTGTACTGGACATTAATATATGCGTTCCAGTGTGTACAATCAGCTCTGACCATATTAGCATCGCTCATCTATAAAGATAATATGTCTATTCACACCTCTAACTGGACCCTTCTTAAGCTAACCAACCACCCAAGAGCACAAACAAAAATAAATTGAGCACATTGGCACATCTACGGATCTTCAAGGAGATAACCAGTTATTCGGCACACACAACAAAGACCACTGGCAGTTCCTTTTTTCCACATCAGGCACTGGGTAAAGTAATTAATACAGGAGGACCTCTAAAATTTTAGTCCCATCTGAATTGCTTAAATGAATAAATTTCCTAGGTCTTCTGGTATAAGTACTTTACCACATCTTCTGGTGCAAAACGTATCACATCTGTATAGGGCTAAGACTGGCAGTATTAGGCTTGAGCCCTACATTTTCATATTTATCTGTGTGAGTGTGGATTAAAGATCTATTTGGAAGAAATTAGTTTTACACCATGAGGTGGGGTAAAGTAATTATTACTGGAGAACCTCTGTGATTTTAGTCACGTCTGAACCGCTCATATAAGTAACATTTTACAGACTCTGCGTTCACATTTCAGTAAAAATTATGAGTCCTTTTACCTTCAATTTAAAAATCCATAAAAATTACCCCAGGTAAAACTAGTACTGTTCAAATGGACAGGACAGGACTAAAATTACAGAGCTCTTCTGGTAATAATTAATTTGCCCCATCTCCTAATCCTATTTAAATAAAACTTCAGTCCACACTAGTACAGATAAATTTGAAAATGCCATTTTCTTTTCTAAAGTTTCCATCCACACTAGTGTTTTCAGATTGTAGTGGTTGTCAGATGTATTTGCTGTCAGTGTCCGTTTGTACCTTTCATTGTTTTGAATTAATACATAAATTCAGTTTCAAGGGCTTTTCAAGCTATGGACTGCTTTGCAGGGACCACCTGACTCAGAAGGCCAATAAGAGCCATAAATAATGGAGGGCAGCGCCCGATAAGAGGAAAGAAGGATAAAGTGCCAGCTCTCAAGGAAATACGCCACCTGCAGGAATTCAATCGATGAACCCAGGTTTGTCTGTACAGGAGGGAAAAGGTTAACGAAGGGTTTGAGGAGCAACAGGAACTAGGAAGTGGGCCTGGTGGACCTGTGAAAAGGGACTGTAAGTGTTATTTTGGCTATTCTAAGGTGTATGTTGGTGAGTTCCTTGCTAGCATGAATTTCAAGGGATTTACAGTCAAACTTATGGACAGTACAAGGACTTTTGGTTTATTCAATGGGAGTTTGAGAAAGAGAGAAGAAGTTGCACTGCAGCACGGGGGTGTGTACTGATCATTTTTTATGTGTATGTGTATGGTTACTTTTTCTATAAAAACATTATTATTACTTTACTTATATTCATCTCAGTTGGTGTGTTCTGTGCTTGCTTCTAGTGGCTAGCAAGAAGCAGTGCTGGTCACTCGGTTCATTTATTATTTCAATAGTTGGCTGCTGCTCCAGGGATTGGCAGCGCATATTATAATCATGCTGTTTTGGGCAAAAAAAGGGTCTTGAGGAGCAGTACTAGATTATCACTGAAACTCCAAAAATGTATAAAACTTTACTATTGGGAATACACATTTAGTCATTTAAAAGCAACATTTGTTTATGGATCAAAGGTGAAATAAATTGAAATGCGAAAAGCACAAGTGAAACAAAGAGCACTGTAAGAGAAAAATGTACTTAAAATTGATTAATTAGAAAATTAGATAATTTGCATGTTCTCCCGTATCTGTGTGGGTTTCCACTGGGTGCTCCAGTTTCCTCCCACAGTCCAAAGACATGCGGGTTAGGTGCATTGGCGATCGTCAATTGTCCCTAGTGTGTGCTTGCTGTGTGGGTGGGTGTGTGTGTGTGTTTCCTGCAGTGGGCTGACGTCCTGCCCGGGATATGTTCTTGCCTTGCGCCCTGTGCTGGCTGGGATTGGCTCCAGCAGACCCCCGTGACCCTGTGTAAGGATATAGCGTGTTGGACAATGACTGACTGATATTCATATAAAGATTCCTTTAAATGTAATTATTTAAATATAATTATTATTAATTTTACTTGTATTAATTGTGAACTTTCATTCAATTTTGTAACTTGCCTGTTGTTTTTAAAAATCCTATGAAAACCTGGAAAACTTTTCTTCTGTCTTAAGGTTTTCCTGATAGGGCTTAAACAAGTTGTTTAAATCAACGGGAAATATGATGGATTCAGTTTTCTTCAGCTATCTTGTTCTTTTCAGACATACAAAATAGACATGTAGCCTTCTGGCCACTCTTGAAGGCCAGGGTAAAAGAATAGGGACTCTGGAATATTTGAGGAAGTGTTCCCAGATACTTCTTCTCATGTTGAAAGATGTTTTATTAATAAAGGGTCTCTGTTTATTTATTATTGTGAACTACTTTTCTTCCGCAAATGATAAAGTACCCTTTAATCACAATTGCAAAATGTACAAAAATATAAAATAATAAAAACAGAACAAAATGTCAAATTCACAATAGTATATTCCATAGATTACAATATGAAAGGAAGATGCATGTTTTCTAAAATTTCCGAGGTTAAAAAAGTATTGTAGAAATCTGAGCCTTTAGGTTCATCCAAAATGAAATAATTTGCCTTCTAGTGTAAGAGAAATTGTCTCAGCATTTAAACCTAAGGTGAAACCTCAGACTTAATAAAGCTATTATTATTTTAGTTATTTTTTCTACAAATCTGGCAGACATTACTAGCTGCACATCTTGTGTAGCAAGTTGTTCACACCACTTCCTCTGGCCTTGGAGTGAGTTGTACGTGGGGTTGGGAAACTGTCGCAACAATAGCTTCTGATAGAACCCCTAACCATAATGTTATCATGCACTTACAAACTTATATATACTACTAATGTTATATCTAATGGTGAGGGTTATCTAACAGCATAGACAAATATAGCACAATCAAAAGCTGTATCACGAAAATTTTATTAATACACTAAGTTAAAGAAAATTGTTGGCTGTATTTTGGTTTCAGGTGTTCCTTCCAGTATTAGATTCTGCTTTAAGATCAATGTTTTTGGGTTAAGTTTCAGTTCCATAACTCTGTAAATGTATTGACAGTTTTGGAAATGGATGGATTGATAAATAAAATTTTTACGAGCAGCATGATGGAATAGTAATTTGCACGGCTACACAATTGCAGAGGCCTGGTTTCTGTTTCAGACTATTGTCATTATCATTGAAAGGCTGGAAGTATTCACTGTGGATTTGAAGTTAGCTTGAATGAAGGCTTGTGTGTGAATGTTCTCTGCAATGGACAGGTTTTTCCTCCTGGGTGGAAAAGTATCTTGAACCCATTACTGCCAGGAGAATCTCTAGCTTCCAAAACACACTATACATACTTATCAGTCTCATTTTGAAGTGAACAAACATTTTTACTATCTCAGTAGCTTCCTGAAGAGTTAAGTGTGTGCTGAAATTTAAATTTCATTCCTGCCCACTGTTTCCCTCTTACTCTACAATGTTATACAGGTTGTGTATCCTTAATCTCAAAAGCCCGGGTCAAGAAGTATTTTCAGATTATGGAATAGTTGCATATACATAATGAGATATACTTTACTCAAGAGGGAAATGCAGCCAAAGCAGCTAAATGATGACCTCCACGTATAATAATTTGCATATAACTGTCATAATATGTGTTGATGTTACAAACGTATTAGGCTAAACCTCAAAAGTGATAATGATGATGTGTAGACTATATTTTAGTTCCATTTTAAGAAGTCCAATTCTGCATATTTGCTCTGAAGGACTTCTTGAAGATCCGGCCGGCAAATCAGGAATATTTTAGCCAACCTTCACTCGATCATGCCCAGTGTGCTGGAAGTCATCAAAAACCGAGGTAATAGGTTTTGCTAACATATAAAAAAATGAAAAACATAAAAAGACAATTTTTTAGCAGCATCTGACTTTCCTAAAATAATCATAGCAATTTATTGAACTCATATTACAATTAGTGCATCTGGTGAAAATGAAGCTGCTTTTGTTAAATGTAAGCAGTGACATTTGTGGTAGATAGGGGGCACTCTCGCTCCCTTGAACCCCTGTCCACGACTCCAAACACCAGGTAAAAGTCCAACAGTTGACTTTATTAATTCGCCACAGTGCACAAAGCACACTCTCCACCACAAAACTCATATAATAATCACTAATCACAAACAATAAACAATCTTCCACTTCCAGACGCGTTGCCACCCTTCCACCCAGCTCAGCTCGCCGTCTGGGAGCTCCCACAGTCCTTTTATATTCCCTGACCCGGAAGTGTTCCCCAATCCTCAGTCCATGTGATTCTCAATCACTTCCGGGTCAGGTAAAAGTTCTTTTCTTCACCCCGGAAGCCCGTCGTTCTTCCTATGACAAACTTACGTGTCATAGGGCATAGATGAGTCCTCGGTCCTCCCTGCAGCACCCTCTTGCGGCCCCTGAGGTATCCAGCAGGGCTGAGGATAAAAACTACAGCGTCCATGATTCCCTGCTGGTCTTCGGGGCACCTCCATACTGCAGGGAGGGCTCCATCTGGCGGCCTGGGGGTATTGGCCGGGATGATAAGCCGGCCAAATATCACACATTCCATTAACACACAAGTTATCTACACTTTAAATAATGTCACACAGCACTTTTGAACTTCAGCACAGGTGTTATTGTATAATTTCATTGAGGACAAAAGTAGCCAACTGTGTTTCATTGGTTAGCAGTACTTGATACTTCACAGTGTTCAGCCATGCCCCCAAATTTCAATCTTGTGTTGTTGCTTCGTCTTATTCTCACCCCACTCCCCTCACTCATCCCGTTGTGAAAGAAAGAATAAATTCATTTTGAATCTGCACATATATTATTCATATCCACTTTTTCCCAAACATATTTTTTCACACTCAAATCCAAAGAAAGTTTTAATAAAAGAGAACCAAAGTGTGGAATTTTTCATTTGCATTATCAAATCAGGGCTCAAAAACATTCAAACTGTACACCATTTTGGATCTTGGAATTTCAGAATTGGGATATTTAACCTGTAATTGAAAAGACAATTTCAGAAATAGGATGGAAAATATGTTGACTTTCTTCAGTATGCCTATCAAACCTGAATCCTTCTCTTTTAAATACTTAAAGCAGATGATAAGAGGAAGGGTTCTTATTTTTCTTCAAAATGACAAAATAGACTGTTAAGTATTTCCTCTTATGCCGTAGGAATTCAAGCAGGAAACAGGACCATCATAAATGTAACATTCTGTCGTCCTTTATGCTGTATTTAAAAACCACAGTGCAGAAGCTCGTAATAACTTGTAATTAAATTAAATCTGAAGAATGGAATAAAAAGTGGAGTGCAGTATGATGGTATCAGAAAATCTCATATTATAAGCAAATAATTGAAAATTAAGTGTTCTTTTTCCTCCTTTTGTCAATATGTATTTTCAGGGCTGATAAAAAGTATCAAGCAGGTATTTTGTAAAACTGCAAACTAAAAATTTCACTTTCAACACCTCTAGAAAATGTAGCTCATTCTCTCTAAATACCTGAAAATAGATTGCTGCAGGTGTTAATATTATTAAGCCTTGTATGTGATAGGAATTAAGAAATAAATTGGTTGGGGGTTGGGTGTATGATTGTGGTTCTGCACTAACTAGGCTAATGTATGCAATTTAATAATTTCCATAAAACTTTCCCAGGAGGAAATTTATTGAGAGGAAAATATTTTTCTCAGTTGGATTTAAAATAACACTCCAGGGTTTTTAGGTGCTGTGGAATGATTTTTTGTTTTCATAAACATAAAAAATTTAGAAGGAAACACTAAAACAATGAATCATCCACCAGGCTGCCATGAAAACGGAGATGGGGTTCAAGTCCAGTACTGGCCATATTTGCTCAAACAAGGTCAGTTTATAGACGCCAAATACTATACAATGCACATTTTTGGCATGTGGTAAGAAACCCAAAGTACTTGGATTAGGATTGAAAGTGTTAATCCACACAGACAATGACCAAGCACAACACTGAAGCCAAGAACTTAGGCAGCACTGCTAACTTCTACACTACTGGACTACCTTATCTATTTAAATAAACTTTAAAATTGCATCTGATGTCTGTCCCTTTAGTTCCCAAATAAATAAAACAGCAAGATCCAATTCTCATGAAATTTTGGCGTCTTTTGTAGGATGACCCACTTTAGAACCTATGCTACTAAAATTTGTTGTCAAATGGCAGCCACAATTTTACAAACATTTACAAAGCAAGAAAACATCAGGCAAGGAACTGATTAATATGTCAGTTTTTTTGTAGTATTGTTAATCTATCTGTTTCCCAATTCATTTTTTCCAGAATGTTAAAAAGAGACATGCTTTTAAGTTAAAGCTTTCCATTACATTTGTGACAAAGGTGACAATTTCTATGTACAGGGTAGGGAAATTAGTATTCATCCTTTAAATCCCCTTAATACCATCTAATTACCTATTGCAGGTTCCCTGTCAGCATCTACTTCACCATGACTATTAATAATATATAGGGTCAGCCTTTGAGACCAGCAAGTGTTAACTTACATTTAGACTGCTTCTCATATTGACAGCTTTATGTGGCATGTCCGAGGATAAGCAGCAAAATAGAACTGCTTATTTGTGCCTCTAACAAAACTGAAAACATGGTATGCTAGAAAAGCACTGGACTAATATGTATTATCTGATAAATTACATACTCAGGTTTCAAATTTTAAATACAGTGGAACCTCGGTTTGCGAGTAACTTGGCTTACGAGTGTTGTGCAAGACGAGCTAAATTTTTTAATAAATTTTGACTTGATAAACGAGCGATGTCTTGCAATACGAGTAGTATGGATACACTTTGTCTGCTGAGCGTCATGTGATCACAACTGAGCTGATGATTCTCTCTCTCTCTCTCCCTATCTCTCTCACTCGCACGTCTCTCTCTCTCTCTCCTTATCTCTCTCGCTGACGCGCGTCTCTCTCTCCTTATCGCGCGTCTCTCTCTCTCTCTCCTTATCTCGCTCGCTCACGCGCGCGTCCCTCTCTCTCTCGCTCTATCTCTCTCTCTGTTGAGGCAATCGTCTCCTATTCTCCGTCTGAGTCTGTGTGCCTCACTCATATAGTCAACATATAGTCAACGAGCATATACTGTTTACTACAGCATTGTGACTGTGTGTGTGTGCGCACGCGCGCACGTGTGTGCTGTGAAGTGCGAGTCCCCGTCTTGCGCCCCAAAACACGAAGCTGAGTCTCAGTACTTTAACAACACCAGCTTTATTCAGCTTGAAACTGCAACAGCGCTGTTATTTATTGTAGCAGGATCTTTATAATGTTCCTTGTATCACCCATCGACGGCAGGCGCTTATAGCATGTCCGATCTTTTTGGATACGCTTATACGGCGAACTGCTACAGCACTGGGAGACTGCGATTGCTTTGGGACGCTCTTCCACGTGTCGTCCCGTTGGTTGGAATCCCACAAGAGTTTAGAAACTCACTCACACCAGCTATGATTCTTTTTAAAGGTAAAGTGCAGGTTACAGTAATCCCTCCTCGATCGCGGGGGTTGCGTTCCAGAACCCCCCGCGATACATGAAAATCCGCGAAGTAGAAACCATATGTTTGTATGGTTATTTTTATATATTTTAAGCCCTTATAAACTCTCCCACACTGTTAACATTATTAGAGCCCTCTAGACATGAAATATCACCCTTTAGTCAAAAGTTTAAACTGTGCTCCATGACAAGACAGAGATGGCAGTTCTTTCTCACAATTAAAAGAATGCAAATATATGTTTTCTTCAAATGAGTCTGCATCAGGAGCAGAGAATTTAAGAGAGAGTGAGAGAGCGCTCGCAAAGAAAAGCAAACAATCAAAAAAATCAATACGTGTGCTTTTAAGTTTGCCCGAAGCACCGCAATAAAGCGGCATTTTTCAGAGGAGCATCAGTATCTTCTAAGCAAACAGCCTCTGTGCAAACAGCCCCTCTGCTCACATCTCCTCCGTCAGGTGCAGAGAACGTCAGAGAGAGAGAGAGAAAGCGCGAGATTAAAGCAAACAATCAAAAAATCAATACGTGTGCTTTTAAGTTTGCCCGAAGCACCGCAATAAAGCAGCATTTTTTAGAGGAGTGTCAGTATCTTTTAAGCAAACAGCCTCTGTGCAAACAGCACCTCTGCTCACACCCCCTCTGTCAGGCGCAGAGAATGTCAGACAGGGTGAGATAGAGGCAGAGACAAGCAAACAATCAAGCACCGCACGGGATGCATATCTTATAGCATTGAGGAGTTTTAACGAATCATGGTTGCCACACGCTCCCAGCGTTCGTTTGATGCATCCTCTGAGCACGTCCTCAGAAATTAACGCAACACATGCGCGAATTGCAGTACTAGCAAAAAGTCGGGGGGCGCAGTGTGCTAAAAGTTGGAATGTGATGTCAGAGTCTCTGTTGTCTGATGTTTCATGAATGGTTCGATATGGTGAAGCAAAATGCTGACATACAAATGCATTCTTGGTGCAAATGTGACACGATACATTTTAATGGTCTCACATACCTTATTCTGTGCCATTTTTTTTTTTCTCCTTTACAACAGCATCAGAATGTACAGCAGATGTGTGAAATTGTGTATTTAGTGATTAAAGTGGATATTTTGGCTTTAATTTTGAAATGTCCACTTTAACCTCATAGTTTACTTTATCATTAAAGTAGACTGTCGTAACTGTCTTCTTAAAACCGACCCATTTGTTAATTTCTACATGCTTCTGGTGCTTCCTCCTGACCTGACAGCAGCAATCGCCACACGGAACACATTACAGTTATGATATTCCAGCTAACTGCACATTTAAAAATCTTAGATTTATACTTGATATCACTTTCATGATGAAATGCATTAAAGTATGTATGTTACATTTTACAGATAAGTCATTAACTTTATTTAAAAAATGAATACTAATAATAATTACACATATTGTGGTGGCACGGTCTGCCTCTCAAGGAGTCACGTCCCTTGTGTTCTCTGTCTGGAGTTTGCATGTTTTCCTGGTGAATTTCCACAGTGTGCTCCGGTTTCTTTCCAAAGACATAAAGGTTTGGGGATTTGGAGATGCTAAAATGACGCTAGTGTATGTGTGTGCTTGTGTTCACCTTGCAATGAGCTGATGCCCCGTTCAGGGATTGTTTCTGTCTCGCGCCTGATGCTGGAATCTTCCAGTTTTACTTAAAATATGCGTGCAAGTATAAACAGTAAAAAGCTTGTGTAGCAGTAGTGTCCACTGGAGCATGTGTTGATTCCCGTGAAGTATAAACCTGGCCTAAAAGTCAGAAAGTGTCTCTTATAGTTACAAATCTTTACCCATTCCCACGACATGTTGCTCCTTTTCACCAATTGCACCAGATGCAGGTGCTTTCTGCTCCTCTCAACGTTTGCAAGGCATATAATAAATAGGGCTGACATGCTCCCTCGGAAAAGCCGATACGCACTACAAAAGTAAGTACTTCTTGTGAATTCTCTCCTCACACTAATGCATGCATGCATGTTCTTAACTAAAACACTTCGCACCTTTCTTTGCCAATAGATAGATAGATAGATAGATAAATAGATAGATAGATACTTTATTAATCCCAAGGGGAAATTCACAAAGCAATAGCAGGATTAAAGAGACGCTCGCCTTTATGATGGGGTACACGGCGCATCCTCCAGCAGGCCTGACCTGGAGGCGCGCCTGATCCCTCGCCAACATCCCGCTGCATGAACCTTCAGAAGGCACATTTAAAATGACTGTGAAAGCTCACCCTGCACTCAATAACTTACACAGGTAAGTGCTTTCACGTTTATTTTGAAAAAAGTCGACTTCACCCTAGTCTTAGTACTTTCTTTCCTTTAAAGTGGTAATGCCTGGTAGGCGGATTACCACAGCCACAAACTGTAGTGAAAACACAATGATGTCAAACACCGGGACTACTTCTGAAATAATGATCAACAAACAGCGTCACTATCAACAATGTTTGTGGCCATGTAAAACCTCACAAAAAGGCAAAAATCCCAAAGAAACACTGAGATGATGTCACAAAGATGCTACTATAATAATGATAAAATTATTTAAAATGCCACAGAAAAATGACTACATAATGCATAAATAAAAATAAATTAAGCAAAATCACAACAAAGCATGGCTCATCGCCATACAGTATTTGTATGCTATTTATGAGAAAACTGAATTGCTCTTTAGGAAGGGTCAATAAGTATATACATCTCAATTTTTTAAGCATTTTGCTTAAGATTTCTTGTTTTCTAAAGCCACTTATAACTCATGTTTATTGCCCAACTAAGTTCATGGAAGCATTGTGTTCTAGTCCTGATGGAACATTGTGCTTCCTACTCTCATTTCAGCTCAATTCTTAATCATATAATTTAATGAAGGACTTTACTGAAATTTGAAATGGCATGCCTCAAAGTTTTAAGCAGTTTTTAATTATCTTCATTCAAATTACATGTGAGATGTCAGCTATGGTCAGGAGATTCACTTGAGGTAAAGACATCACAACACACTGTAGAAAGCTCTTGGGCATGAGTGCACAAGGATAAAACTGTTGTAAAGCTCTCTGATCAAATCTTTCCTCATACTCACCCCTCTGCTAAAAGATTACCAAAATGTAGTTTTCATTTTTAACAGATATTTTTACTGCTGTTCCTTTATTCTCACTAGGTGCCCTTATTCCAATATGAGTTCAGTAAATTGCTATGGTTATATTAGGAAAGTCAGACAAATGCAAAATCTTGTTCTTGGCCAGGAAGCTGTTTGTGTTAAGCTTTGCCACATCTGTTGAATGCTTGTGATTGTACATTTTACCTTTGACATGAAAGTGCAAACAGTTTTTTTTAATGAAGTCTAATCAGTTGATTAATCACATCAATTCTAATTTTAATTAAAGGAATTCTTCATTGATTAAAAAAGGAGTAGAATTATATGACAAGAAGGAACTTCTCAAGATCAGAACTCAAATGGCTTGTATGAATAAGTCCCTTACAAAAGTGCTGGCAGAAATGTAGGATTTTGGTCATACATATAAAATAGTGCTAAATAAATTAAAAGATATAGCTTGAAAATCACTGCATCATATTAGACATTCATTCTCTTTTACTTAGAGTGCTCTAACGTCCTAACATTTTGCAGCATCGCCTTATCTCTGTTCCAACACACACTCATACAGCAATTTTTGTATAGTGAATTTAAAAGTGCTAAAAGAGATATTGTAAGAAATCCATGACAGATTTATATTATTTTACTTTTTTTTGCATTTTATTGATTTTATTAAAATCAAATAACATTCCATACAAACAAGTCATGTTTTACAAAACTAGGTTTGAAACAAATTAACCGCCACCCATGAGAAAGAGAGCTAGGCCAGTAGAGTAAAACTTTAAACTAGTAAAAATAAGTAAATAGATAAATTAATAAATGAATAAAAATAAATAGAATAGATTTGTATTCTGCTGCAGTAGTGCTGTGCATAATTAATGTCTGGCGGGTCACTGTCTGGAGTTTTTGCTGTTAGTGAGTGAGTGTGTCTTGTATTTTGCTGACAGAGAAGGTGCTAGTTCCCTTTATGAAAGGGTTCAAAAAATGGATGGATTAATGGATCTGAAGTACAAATTACAAAGTCAAATCAATTCATATGTTACAAAGACGTCAAGGAAGTTAGTCATTAAGAGTAATGAACTATACTATAAATAGATTAATAAATAATAAGTAATAGGTACCGTATATACTCACATATAAGTTGGATCTTCAAACCCAAAAAATCGATCATAAAATCAGACCCTGACTTATACGCCCATTCAAAAATGCAACACTTAATTTTTTTTTTACATCTTCTTGCCTCCTCCAATCTTGCACCAGTTTCCCAGACACATCGAATTTTTTGCAGCAGCGGTTACCAATTTCTTTCGCCACTTCAACAACGTTTAATTTAAAACCAGCTTCATATATTCTTCTGATCGAATGCTCCATCATAGACAAGGGATGCTCTTACGATAAAGATGTATGAGGGTGTGAGATACAAAAAACACAAATCAGTGCAAACGTTGCTTCGGAAAAGTTTGGGTATTACCATGTGGTCATGTAGGCACAATAGAGACAGAGAGGTTAGGAGCACACACTGATTCAGCTGATACACCCACATAGAAATAAAGACAGTGTGCTCCATGGTTACTCTCTCAGGTGGGCATTAGTATATCATAATCTCTTGGACCGATCGCGTGAGTTTTCCACATTCGACTTATACGACCAACATTATAAAATACCAGAAATTATACGATAAAATCAACTCCCGACTTATCCGTGGGAGAGCTTATCTGCGAGTATATACAGTATGTGAATAAATAGTAATAATTTGAAGAAGAAGGCGATATGAAGGCAGGGCAACAGCACAGAGTTCAAAGTCTGAGCAGCTAAGGGGCAGAAGCTCTTGTAGTACCTGGAAGAACTGGTTTGGATGCTACAGTGAATTTTGCCAGATTGAAATTGAACAAAGACGCCATGGGAGTGGTAGGAGCAGTCCTTCATAATGCTATGGGCTTTACCAATGCAAAGTTTATAAAGATGTCTTTAATGAAGAGCAGAGAGGTTCCAATTATTTTTTAGGCTGTGTACACCATCCATCATAGGACCTAACGGTCAGAGACACTGCAATTCCTAAACCAGACAGTGATGTAGCTGGTTAGAAAGTTCTAGAAGGTGTCCCCATAGAATGTGGTGACAATGGGGCTTGGTAGGCTTACCTTCTTCAGCTGCCACAGGAAGAGGAGATGCTGCTGCTCCTTCTTGGCTATGGAGATATTGTTAATTGACCAAGTAAGGTAAAGTGAGTTTGTAGGTCCTCAGAAGCAGCAATACAAGTCAGTTGTCAATGGAGATGATAAACAAGTTTAGGTTTATTTTATATAGCATGTCCCCTTAGAGAACACTATCCAAAATTAGATAAAGTGCAAAGTGAAACAAAGCGTTGGAGTACAGGTTAAACAAATTGCTCAGGGTCACATGGTACATCAGAGGAGGGAACTGAACAGAAAGCCTTGAAATGTAATGGCTAATATGTTAGCCACCAGTCAAAACTGTCAGAATGAGATAATGTAAGTAGTGACAACAGGACAAAGTACATATGGTGAATTCCTTCCTTGAACAATTAAGCTGGGAGGATGTAGGAAAGGAACAATGTGACCCTGGGAGAGAAAGCTGGCAAGCTGGACTTCTCTAGCGCCTTCAACACCATCCAACCTCTGCTCCTTAGGGACAAGCTGACAGAGATGGGAGTAGATTCATACCTGTTGGCATGGATCGTGAACTATCTTACAGACAGACCTCAGTATGTGCGTCTCGGGAACTGCAGGTCTGACATTGTGGTCAGCAACACAGGAGCGCCGCAAGGGACTGTACTTTCTCCGGTCCTGTTCAGCCTGTATACATCGGACTTCCAATACAACTCGGAGTCCTGCCACGTGCAAAGGTTTGCAGACAACACTGCTATCGTGGGCTGCATCAGGAGTGGGCAGGAGGAAGAGTATAGGAAACTAATCAAGGACTTTGTTAAATGGTGTGACTCAAACCACCTACAACTGAACACCAGCAAAACCAAGGAGCTGGTGGTGGATTTTAGGAGGCCCAGGCTCCTCATGGACCCCATGATCAAAAGAGATGACTGTGTGCAGATGGTGCAGACCTATAAATACCTGGGAGTGCAGCTGGATGATAAATTGGACTGGACTGCCAATACTGATGCTCTGTGTAAGAAAGGACAGAGCCGACTATACTTCCTTAGAAGGTTGGCATCCTTCAACATCTGCAATAAGATGCTGCAGATGTTCTATCAGACGGTTGTGGCGAGCGCCCTCATCTACGCGGTGGTGTGCTCTGGAGGCAGCATAAAGAGGGATGCCTCATGCCTGGACAAACTGGTGAGGAAGGCAGGCTCTATTGTAGACACGGAGCTGGACAGTATGATATCCGTGGCAGAGCGACGGGCACTGAGCGGGCTCCTGTCAATAATGGAAAATCCACTACATCCACTGAACAGCATCATCTCCAGGCAGAGGAGCAGCTTCAGCAAAAGACTGCTGTCACTGTCCTGCTCCACTGACAGACAGAGGAGATCATTCCTCCCCAACACTATGCGACTCTTCAATTCCACCCAGGGGGGTAAACGTTAATATTATACAAAATTATTGTCTCTCTTTTATACCTTCATTGTTATCACTCTTTAATTTAATATTGTTCTTTATCAGTATGCTGCTGCTGGAGTATGTGAATTTCCCCTTGGGATTAGTAAAATATCTATCTATCTATCTATCTATCTATCTATCTATCTATCTATCTATCTATCTATCTATCTATCTATCTATCTATCTATCTATCTATCTATCTA
>JANRMT010062791.1:26323428-26357958 GCA_026402145.1 Polypterus bichir lapradei
CTATCTATCTATCTATCTATCTATCTATCTATCTATCTATCTATCTAAATGAAAGCGTTGTGATGAGACAAATAAACCAATCCACCTCTTAGTTACTATTACCAAGCAGTGTGAAGCAGGACAGGCACATGTTTTTGTTTTTTTTGTGTATCATTTTTTTGTTTTCTTCTCTGATACTCCTAAATTAAACTTCATACTGTAGTTTAACAAAAATGAAAAAGAAACAATGATCTGCTACTCCTTGTTTCATAGAAAGCCCCACACAAAATACATTGAACATTGCCTCAGACTCAGATTTAAAACAGTACAAAAAATGAAAATATCTAAAATCTAATTTACGAGGTGTGTCACACATATGCGCTTAGGAGGCAGTCAGCAAGCCATGAGGTGAGTAAAACATTGTGAGATGAAAGGTTTATTTATGGTAATAACACCTCTTTCTCTCTCTCATCAGAAGCAAAGAAGAAAAATAATGATCCCATTTGCTCACCTGCACCACTTCCGGATTCACAAAATGGCAGCCCAGTCCTCAGCCCCACCTCCCGCCCATGAGCCAGCAAACATGCCCATTTAAGGCGCATGCGCCATCGGCCCTTGTGTGGGCAGCTGGGAATTGGAGTTCGGGGCTGCGGCCAATGGCCGACTGCAGTCCACCTGCTTTAAATTATTGGCGGATCGTTCAGTCACTTCCTGGACCTCCTTACCTTCCGGGAGTCCGAGTCTGTCGTGATATCTTCGAAGCAGCCATCAGAACAATGATGACCTTCTCCAACCCACCATTCTTCGGGGTAGGTCATGTGTCCTTCTCAAGGAAACCACTGGCGGAAGTTTTTAGTGCTCGGACATCCGTCGGGAATCACACTATCGTCTTTGGATGCATATTCTGCTCCTCGTGGAATCTCAGAATGATCTATGACATACGAGCACGGGACAAGATTTACTTTTCTGAAAAACTTGATTGCCTCCCCGGCACATTCACTGTCTTCCGGAGCTTTTCCCTTTCGATAAGCGTAGGCATTCTCCATCTTGGTTCCAATGCTGCCGTTGTCGAGCACTTGACTTCTCCTGGACTTGTCAATCTGCTTCACCTTCTTCTTCCCCATGATGCACTGATGAAGGTTTTCCGGCGGTCTGCCTAGTGCTGCAGCGCTGTTGTGTCGGGTTGTGTTCACAAAATAAATCAGGTTTCTGCCAAATAGATGGCCAGAAATCCTATCGACTACACCACTCTAACACTAGAGGGCACTGTCGCTCCTCTAACCCAACACACAGACACTGACCACACGAGGTAAAAGCACCAAGAACACTTTTTATTCCTTTTCGTCACAGTGGTCTCTACCACCAGAGCCACAAGTAATAAACAATTACACTATTCTTTTTTCCTTCCTTTTTCTTCTTCACACCTCCCAGTAAGCTTTGTCCACCTCCACCCGACTCTGGCTCATTTGCTGGGTTCACAGCAGTCCTTTAAATAGTCCTTTACCCAGAAGTGCTTCTGGTCTTCCACCAATGTGACTTGCCAGCACTTCCAGGTCAGAAGGAGAATTCCAGGTCTTTGATCAGCCTGGAAGAACTTCAGGGCTTCCGTCCACATGACTTCCTAGTACTTCCAGGCTATAAGGGAAGCATGACTTCCCAGGACCCCTGACAGCACTCCCTGGCAGCACCCACGGCACCCAACAGGGCTGAGAAACTGAACTCCAAGTCCCAGGATGCTCTGTGGGAATTCGGGCCACCGCTACACTCCAGGGGAGCTACCATCTAACATTTTGGGGGAGGCAGTGTCCTAAAGTAGCTGCCTTCCCCAATCCTTCCAATCTTTGGGCATCCCGGCCTGGTTCAGTTGTCGATTGTCTATCACAGGTATTAAACCTAAAAGTAACCAATTGCAACAGTGAGTCAAAACTGCAAGTAACCCCTTATTCAGATTGGTTGCCACTGAATGTTTCTATTTGGCAAATATATTGTAATGCATGCACGCCTGGGAACCCCCTTCCAGGCTCTGAAAAGGTGAACAGTATCACCTTGGGACAAGAAGTGGCACAGGTACTATTTCTTCTCTCTTTACCTAAGTTCCGGGAGGACATCCTAGAATGGCACCTTGCTCCACCCACTATGCACATAGAAGCTCTGCCCATTCTGCCTTAGACACCATAACAACTGGTGATTCCCTGGAAGGAGATATTCATTCTAGACAAGGACCTCAACAGAAACAGATGTCCTGCTGAATTACCATTACTTGAAAACCTCATTTGTCAATTGCTCAAAATTCATTAAACAGGGTTGCCTTTCTCTGGCACCCTTTGCCTGTTTACTCGGTCACAATATACTATACACAACTGTTAATAAAGAATTAATTGAGCTGCTAAGAATACAGTAAATTATTACTATTAACAAAAGCAGTTCAGTATCAATTGTCGTGAATCTGTGCATAAATAATGTACAAAAGAAAAAATCATAAGTAATACATGACATATATATTTAATATAATGGATAGGTCCACTTAGGCACAAAGCTATACGAATCAATTCAGCAGTCCCAAAGGAGTAGCAAATCCATGATGTACTGACAAAATATGTTGTAAAAGGCTGCAACACTGCACTTGACATGAAAGCTTCATGGATGTGTTGTAGAATGTGAGTTCTTCTTCAGGGCTGTAATGGGTTTTACAGTTAAGTTTAAAAAGTATCAAATTATACAAGTGACCAGCCAAAGTAGGGACAAACCAGGCTGCTTAAAGCAGATCTCAGCTACACATACATTGCTGAAAAGAAGAAGGTAACAATAAACAGTGACAGAAATCAAAAAGAATACACTGAATATCAGTAAATATTTTCTATTTCTTCTTGCATAAATGTAGAAAGACTTCTGTATGGGAGCAGTTCTTAAGTTTGGTCTGGGGAAAACCCAGGTTTTCACTCAAAACAATTCCTCTTTTATTTGTGTTCCTGTCCTAAGTAAACCTTTTATTATTTCCAGGTTTCTATTTGTAAAGCATTAACCAAGCAATTCCAGAGCAGGTTTGTAACCATTCATTGATTAAAGAAGGATTTATGTGTATAATACTTAAAGACAGGCTTTTTTCTTGATCTTTGTGAAAATTTACTTTATTACTTATTTTGAAATATGTGAATTATGTGAGATTTTGTTTGGTAATGGTCACAATGATTGAAATAGCAGTGAGGCAGCTGTTTTTCTGTGCCAAACATTGTCATTTGTATTGTGCCAGCTACTTAACACAGTATGGACACAGTCATGGCTGCCACATTAACTTTTTTTTCAGTTTTATTTAATAATTCTATATCAATAAAGTACCACAGTATAGACTCAAGCAAATAAAATTTGCAGAACTTGTGTAACAAATAGCTTATATAACAAAACCTAACAGAGCAAGAATTCAATACCCAAAGAAAGTGTTAGCACATTAAATAATGCCATCTGAGGCATGGCACATTTACTTCCTTCCCATTTTTTAAAGATTTTTTTTATCTGAAAAGTTTATTTTAATATATCATTATTATTTATGTATTTATTTTATTTCTATAGCACCTTTCATATATAAAAATGCAGCTGACAGTGCTTTCCTTAGATCATACAAATGAATAAATATAATAAAAAAATGTAAAACATGAATAAAAAACAATAAAATAAAACACGGTATAAGTACTTTCAAATTTCATATAATGTTTATGTTACAAAATTAGTGTTACACTACTCTAACCTAAGTCACTAATAATTGCACTATTTTCCACCATATCTTATTCATTCTGTCTGAGGTATGTTCTCAGGTGAGTTGCATAAACGTTGTAAAAAAATACAGAAAAAAAGAATATAATATATGTGGTAAAATAAATTACCATATGCTGTGACATTAATCCCATTTTAAGCATTTAAAGTTGAACAGATGACAAGACGCCTCTGTCAGTGTTGACTGGCTGTTTTCATACTAGGTAACCTGGACTGACTCTGGAGCAAAGAAAAGGTAAGTGTAAAGTATTAATAAATTCTGCTTTTACATTTTAGGAAAACGTATTATTAAAATGCTAAAGCTTTTTCATATAAGCCTTCCTATGATCCATAATTGGATTGAGTGGCTTTGAGAATGCTATGCTGTTCTATTTTCACAGAGGCAAAGACTGATGTGATTTCATGGACAGATTTCCATGACAAAGAAATAGTGGTTAATACTGCAACCTCACAACTTCTGGAGACCTTTTGTGGTTCCTGGACAGATGATTGTTTATATGTTGACAGGGTCATAATTGTCATATGTACAGAGTGAAGCACAATTCTTACTTGCATGTGGTACATTACATCTGTCCTGTATCGTGATTAGTGTATAATTATGATATAATGTATAGTATAATAAAAGTTACGATTGGGCTGACATGTCCCCACTACCCCTTCTTTCCTGCTGAGAAATACTGGATGAAAGTTTTTTGTTTTTTTTTAATCGAATTCTCTTTTAAATTTGGCTTTTTACTATTTATGTTCAATTTCATTTATCTAAATTTCATTTTCCCTGTTTTTGCATGACGCCTTCTGAGTTTTTTTTACCCCATCCAAAAGGCATGCAAGTAATGTTAACTGCTGGCTCAAAACTGACCCCATGTCAGTGAGTGTGGGTTGTGTAAAAGTGTAAAGTAGTGGCTACTTGAACAGGAGTGATTCCTACCCACAAATCTTTCAGAATTGGATGAATGGATGATTGGATGCATATGTATTCACAACCAGGTTAGCCTATAAACCACAAGGCTGCCAATTTAATTCAAATCACTTAATCACTCTGTCATACTGAACATGTTATTTGCTTTGCCTGATCTCACTTTGAAGAAATCAGGAGACAATTACTCCAAAATAAGCCAGCTTAGACTGGTGTTCATTAAATAAAGGGCTATGAAAAGTGAAGTTTGTGGAATGGAAAGTAATAGCTATCCTTCCTACAAAAAGACACTGCTTATTTACCTGAGGCAGCAGTTGACTTGCTTTCCCCTCTGGCGACTCAATCTTTCTCAGAGCTTAATATGTTGTACAGTCATTTAAATGTAGCATGTGGCTCATGTCTGAGCAGTCCTTTAAGGGAGTCTGCGTCTAGATATATATGTAAAGGGTATAGCTCCCGGTTCCCATATAGTTAAGTGGGGTCAATAGCCCACTTCCCCTGACAGCACCTAGAGTGCTGCTTATTGTGCAGTCAGTCAGTCAGTCATTATCCAACCTGCTATATCCTAACACAGGGTCACGGGGGTCCTGGTGCTCCGGATTCCTCCCACAGTCCAAAGACATGCAGGTTAGGTGCATTGGCGATCCTAAGTTGTCCCTAGTATGTGCTTGGTGTGTGGGGGTGTGTGTGCCCTGCCATGGGCTGGCACACTGCTCAGGGGTTTGTTCCTGCCTTGCGCCCTGTGTTGGCTGGGATTGGCACCAGCAGACCCCCGTGACCCTGTGTTAGGATATAGCAGGCTGGATAATGGATGGATGGATGGAGTTATTGGAGAAGCCATAAGGACTTGTTTCAGTCATCTAAAACGATACAAAATCACCCTGAATGCTTGCTTGAACACCACATTCAAAAAACAACGAGCAAAATGCACACAAAGTATAAATCATTATGAAAAAGAAAGGAAATAAAATCACAAATACCTTGTTAGGCACTCCAGAGACAATCAGAAAAGTTGATGGTTGGTCCTGAATTTCTGAGACTCTTGTATAGGAAAATATGATGGCCATGAAGTGATGTCCAAGAAGGAGTTTTCACAGTGTTTTTAGTAAGAGTGTGGTTGAGAATTTCTTTAATTAGATGCTGCCATAGAGAGACAAACATAAGACACTTCATCTCTGCCTGAGCAGGTCCCAGGGCAGTGCTTTATACCATCTTAATGCAAATAAAGCAGCTAATGGGAAAACAATAACAGTAAATCAACAATATTAACAGTAAATCAACCTAAGTGGTCAAAAATGGATACAGAAATATAAAGCAAAGTTTTATTAAATAAAAAAGGAACATCTGTACTAAAGTTATATTATTTTACTAGATTGCCTTATCTTAGTAAAAGAAATAAATTCTGTTCAGTGTCAGTACTTGGCATAACATCCATTAATTCTGTAACAGTTACGCTTAACAAAACACTGTAGACAATAAAGTATCTATCTATCTATCT
Organism: Polypterus bichir lapradei; assembly: GCA_026402145.1. Taxonomy (NCBI): domain Eukaryota; kingdom Metazoa; phylum Chordata; class Cladistia; order Polypteriformes; family Polypteridae; genus Polypterus; species Polypterus bichir. The sequence goes on from JANRMT010062791.1 coordinate 26,329,590, forward strand.
ATCTATCTATCTATCTATCTATCTATCTATCTGTCTGTAAGCAGTAGTGAAGCAGAAAGTCATAAGTTTAACATACAGTGCCTTGTTTAATAGTAATTATTTGTGAAGTCAGTCCATTTCACTAAACTACCACACATGCCAGCACACATGAGCTGCACACTCAATTACTGCTAGCCTGCTTATGCCCCACATCATTCAGGATTTGGGCAATTGTTTTAGTGTACCTTTTCGGGTGTTTTATTTTCATTTGAAATTTGTATTTTCATTTATTTTAGAATATTACGTTATATTTTGTGGCATCACGTTGGTGCCACTTTCTTGTTAGTTTTACTCATGGGTGCCAATATTTTGTGTTTTTATCACGTGACTGCAGCCATATTATTGTCTGAAACCGTGTCTACTGCTGGTCACGTCCTCTCATGTCGTGATTCATAACACTATGTTGTTATATAGTTGTTATATTGTTATATAACATAGCTGTTCCCTATGGCAGCCACATATTCTAGCTTTGCAATAAGAAGATTTAAGTTTGAATTGTGTCATTGTGTGTTTTCTTAGTAAGCGTCTCTTTAGTTTTGACCTTAGTGCTGTGCTTTTTTAAGTAGGAGTTTTTTGCTCTACTTTTTCATCTTTATTGGTGGATTTTTGATTTTTTTGGCTGCTAATGCTTGCCAGGTTTTTGGTGAGTTGCTTGGTTTCCCCCTTAAACCTCTCACACCTTTTCATCATCCTGATCTTTTTTTCACACTTTCTTTGGTCTTTGACGAGCCAGTTTCCATCTTCGCATAGTGTAGTGATACCGTAATAAGGCAGCCATTTTGAAACCTCAGACTCCAACCAATTAAAACAGTACAAAAATATATAAACACCTAAAGTGTGATTAACCAGGTGCTGAACCTGATAGTAAGCTATATGAAAAGCGAGTCAAAACTTTAAGCAACCCCACATTGAGACTGGTTGCCTCTGAATGTTTCCACTTACTATATAAATACTGCATAGTTTACAACCATCAGCTGTGTCTTGGATGTGCGACTGGGGATCCTCTTCCAGGCTCAACTGACTCAAGTGATTACCCTCCAGGACAAGAGAAAGTGCTGCTGCTAACAGTATCTTCTCTTTTCCCCACAGCTGCCAAGAAGGGCACTCAGCCCTGACCATAACACTTAGCGCAGGCATTGCAACTTCCAGTTGGGACACCATATAAAGAGGCGTCCCCAAAATGTGACGTCTCATTCAAGCCCTGGAGTTGATAGCAAATGAGCTCCCGTGTGAGATTCAGAACCCAAAGATCAAAGCAGTGGACTCTGTGAGTGCTGATTGTAGTCAGTGTCTTTTTCACTATGTCATTGTGTTCCATCTTACTTCTCTTTACAATGCCCGCTAACAAACAGAAAATAAAAATCATGCTAATCAAAGCATTAATGAATGATGTTAAAAATTATTTAAAGGGTCAAAACCAAAAATAAAGTATAAAACGAGCAGTAGCAAACAAATAATTTCATACAATCCCATTTTATAACAGACAGAAATTATGCAAAATGTAACAGAGGGTACCCAGTACTTATCTTGTGTAAGTTAATGTTTATGCTACTTTAAGAAACAGGAAATATGCAGTATGTAATATAAAACATAGCTTTAAATGTTCAATGTATCGTATATGTTTACTTCTTCTACACATGTTCATGATTTGAACAGACTGTGCAAATACTCATTTGTCAAGGAAATAGTAATAATAAAAGTGTTAATGCTATTTGCCTACTGCATATCCTCTTCTTGTTCTCCTTTTGACTGAAATAATAACTGTGGCCCTGGTCTTCACAGACCTTGTACTTCTCTTCCATAGTTCTTTGGCTCAGGACATTTGCTGGGTCATCCTGATGTTTGTGAATGAACAAACTCTATAAAGTACCTCGGATTATTGGCCTGTCTGAAAGAAGCTACTTTAAGCAGTATTTCAAAGCCATTACATATTAGAAAAATAGTGAATGATTTGTAAGGTTCTTGTTCAGAAGAGCAAATGTAGAATTAAATGAGAAAAACTCCAAGTTTTGAGAATGAATGGAAGGGCAGAAAGATGATTACAAACAGATGCTTTTTGCTACTGCTTCTTCACCAATATGCTGCAGTCCTCTAATAACTTTGCTTTGAAGCTTTCATGTTGTTTTGGGATTTAATAATAAACTACACAGGTTTCCAGCAAATGGACATAATTTTCTTAGCAGTGGACCCAACAGTTTCTTTTCAATTATACATCACAGGGGAACAATTCCAGCTAAAGTCAAATAACTTAAACATGCAAGAAGGCTAATTGTATTCCAGCATTAATTATGCATTCTAACCCAGTGAACAAAGCAGGTTCAGGGGTAGCTGTTGATTTGCAGTTGTCTTGCTCAGCATCTTTCTATATGTCTTACTTTAAGGGCACCTTGTAGTTCTATTGGAGGACACAAAAGCAAATCAGCAGACTAGCAAATACAAAATACAACATTCATTGTTGGAATTAAACCACAACCTTAACTGCTGATGTAACAACAAACAAATAATTATAATATAAAAACGGTCCTTCAGTATCGTGTGACTGTCTCTTGCATTCACCAATGCGTGATAGCATCTGGTGCAGATATCCCATGATCCTCTGAATCTTCAGTTGTGAGATGTTATCCCATCTATTCATCTTCCAAACCTGCATATGCAGAGCAGTGTAATGGTGACAATTGGAGACAATCCCTGGATTGGGTGCCAGTCCACTGCAGGTTGAATGCACATGGACACAAATAGGCACACACTAAGACCAATTTAGTATTGTCAATCCACTTAACCTGCATGTCTTTGGAGTCCAGGCGGAAATCGGAGAAAACCCATGCAAACCCTGGGAGAAAATGAAGACTTTGTGCAAGGAGTAAAACCCACTTTCCTTACTTCCATTATTAAAATAAAAAAGCTGCTGACCATTTTAGGAAGAAGGTCATGTCTCCAGATACCCTCAAGGTCTGATGGGTCACTTTCAGAGCTGCTGCTGTGTGCTTTCAGATGCATTTTACTTTTTTTTCTAAGTGAAAAAAAAAATTAAAATAAGGTCTTAAATACAGGGTACCTCCCAGTTCGCTTGTCTAGCCTGTCCATGGTCGACTTCCATGCAATCCCAAAGATGCTTTATAGGGAGAGTTTCCTAAACTATGGATTTGTGATGGGTCACCACTTGATTGTGTAATAAAATTAGATGAATTCAAGAGCGAATTCTGTGGCAAGTAACTTACCATCCTCTATTTAGCGTACTATTTATTGCGGTAGTATGCCGTCTGAGATGTAGTCTAATAACAATGCCACTGATGTATCACAGAGTGCTTTGTTTCTATGGTACATTAATGTAATAAATATTCCTCACAACACTACCAAACTTCTCCCAATCTATGAAACAATCAAATTGAAATGATAAAATGACAGCAGTGATGTTTATAAGGACAAGGAAGAGAGGAGGAAATGACACAGACAAGCTTCTGAGATGAAGGGACCACGATGCTAGTTTGAAATAAAAATAACTGGTGTGGTGCAAAGATGTGGCAATTTTCAAGGTTTTGTGAGAATGAATGAATAGGGTAGGTGTAGAATTAATGATATTGCATTGTGTTATAAATGCAGTTTCAGTGGGCATGGATTACCGATTAGATTCTCATTGCATGCACATTAAATCTAAATCTGTAACAGAGGTGCAAAGAACACTTTCTGTTAACTTTAATGTGCCTTTCTGATGAAGAATTCCTTCTTGTAACACTATTTTAACACTAGAAACCCTGAAGCATGCAAAAATATTCGTAATGCTGGGCCACCTTAATTTTACTCGCACCTCCTCTTGACTGTGTTAATTGTGCAGGAATAGTGTCTTTGTTTTGCAAATGAGTCAATCGGCCGCAGGCAGTCAGCTGGCTATACCACCCCACACCGAGGCAGTTGAAATCAGACTCACAATTCTCACACCTGAAGTCTGTTTATTTGGGAGTGAGGTGTCTGGAATTGTATAAGAAATACTATATTATTATTTGAAATACATGGAGTTGTTAAACAAAAACCGGGATATGATGAACAAATTTTAAACTCATTTAGAACAATTTACTGCATTGTAGTTAGCCTTACCACTAACCTGGAGAAGTTCACCCCAGATACCACAGATCCCTGCAGCCTTTCCCCCGCTCAGCTGGTTCACCACCTGTGCAATATCAGTGAGACTGGGTGGTTCGCAGCTAATTGGAGGATCAGCCTCAAGAACCGTGGACCCAGAGATATCCAACATCCTAGCTGGAGGATCACCTTTGAACAACTGCTCAAAGTAGCCAGCCCAGCGGGTCATAACTGCAGTGTCATCCGTAAAGACCGTTAAATCAGCTGCCCTGACCGCAACTCTCCGAGGAACAGATTTAGATGCATAATGCTTCGATTCCTCTGTAAGCAGGACATGGGTCACTAGACCATAGATGGTGTGTCTCTTGCTCACAGATTCCTCTAACAAACGCCTCTTTATCTGCCCTCAGAGACCTCGCAGCAGTCCTTCTCAGTTCCCAGTTCAGACTAGAGTTGCCATTTAGCCATGCGCTGCGACTCCTCTCAATGATATCCAGGGTGCCCTGCGAGATGAAACACCTCCTTCTGGGAACACTGGTAACACCAACACAACCCTCAGCAACCTTCAGGGTCTTGTCACGGAAGGTTTCCCACATCACATTAGTCGTATCCAAATTTGAAAGTTCCTCCCACAAACTGCGTGCAAACTCATTAGAAATGAGGGTTGAAAAATGAAGTGAACTTCTCTAGGCTGGTGGTAAGGTTGTCCTTCTGGCATTGCAAGCAATCTTTACTTCCATTTGGGATACTGGCATCATCCCAACTGACTGGAAAATGGGACTTGTCATCCCTATCTGGAAAGGGAAGGGTGATTGCCTGGATTGCAGCAGCTACAGGGGGATAACACTGCTCTCGGTGCAAGGTAAGGTCCTTGCTAGGGTCATCCTCAATAGGATCCGTGATCACTTGCTCACCTACCAGCGACCGGAACAGCCCTGTGGGACATCCTGAGGATTTGCGGGATCCCCTCGAGGTTGCTGGATATCATGGCCGGGGCCTGTACACTGGTACTGTGAGTGCTGTGCAGAGTGCAGGTAGGACCTCTGCATTTTTCCCAGATGATTCTGGGGTTCATCAGTGCTCCTACTCTGTTCAATGCTTGTATCGACTGGGTGTTGGGCAAGGTCGTGGGATCCAGTTGTGCTGCTGTGGGGCATCTGTTGGTGAAGAAAGGTTCACAGATCTTGACTTTGCTGACGATGCTGTAATCATCGCAGAGTCATTGGAGGCTCTGATCAGGGCACTCGAGAGACTGAGCAAGGAGTCTGAGTGTCTGGGCATGCGAGTGTCCTGGATAAAAACCAAGATCCAGGCCTTTAATGACCTCTTGCGCACAGCCATCAGCAGTGTGTCTGTTCGCGGAGACAGTGTTGACCTTGTTGAGGGGTTTACTTACCTTGGCAGTGACATTCATGTCTCTGGTGACTCTTCCTATTAAAGTCAGTAGACAGGTTGGGAGAGCATGGGGGGTCATGAGGTCTCTGGAAAGGGGTTTGTGGCGCTCCCGATATCTATGCAAAAGGACAAAGGTCCAAGTCTTTAGAGTCCTGGTGCTTCCTGTCTTGTTATATGGTTGCGAGACATGGACGCTATCCAGTGACCTGAGACGAAGACTGGACTCTTTTGGTACTGTGTCTCTCTGGAAAATCCTTGGGTACTGTTCGTTTGACTTTGTGTCGAATGAGTGGTTGCTCATGGAGTCCCAAATGAGGCACATTACCTGCATTGTGAGGTCATTTCCGGAGGGTGGGACTGGGTGTCTGCTTGGGGGGGTGCAAACCGGGATCCCGAGTTGTTTTGTTGTGTAGTGGGTGTGGCAACGCACTGTACCAGTGCATACTCCCCAACTTGACTTGAATTGATTGTATTTAGTAGAGCTTATTTGAAAAACAAAGCAAGCAAAATATATTGATTAATTATTTTTGACTACTTTAACCCTGCAGTAGCAAGGAACCTGTCCTTAACTGTCTAACTGATGCAGGAATGGTGTCTGCAGCAGTATGGAAAGGTGTATTTGAAGCGATCTGTCACATGGATCAAGTGGTGGACCTGGTCTAGTGTGGTCATTTAAGGACAACCAGATTTTGGGTGGTCCTCTGTCTGTTGAAATTTCATGTACACTTGGGGCAGAGTGAAACGCGCTTGATCTATGGTCTTTGGTAACACTGCCATGTGCCACTAACCCTTCTCCCTTGCTTTTGGTGACATTAGATGTATTATGAAATGCACATACAACTGAGAGTGTGTAATCTTTGTCTTGCTGTAACCTAAGCTTTGAATTTGGGCCTTTTTAATGGTGACCTAATCAGACCTTGTTGGGTGATAACTGCATATACTGACCTTTTATGTATTTGGGAAATTAAAATGTCTCACTGGATACATGGCCTTACTGCTCAGAGGTGTTGAAAAAAATTGGCAACTTTTTTTGAAAGTACATAAGCTAAAGATAAAAATGTTATGTTTCTTTTTTCCATCTGTATAGGTAAGGACAAACACAACAAATGACAATATATCTCAAATGAACTGTTTACAAGAGTAATTCATTACCAGGTACTGTAAATGGAACCGTCATCATGTAGATAGTGGGAACTATTCGGATCGGACTAGAAGTTGGCCATAGGGATGAGGTGGTACATTTACTGCTGGGAGGCTGACATTTGCTGTTACATTGTACAATACAGAATAATAATACAAAACTCCTATATGAAAAAAGTTAATCAAGCCAAACTGAGACAGCTGAGTCAGTTTTATAATGAAAATATATTTATTTATGTAATGTAGATGACCGTGCAAAATGTTTCTTTTCTGCACCCAGGTTTGTAGAACAAACCTACCGTCTGGTCCGTTTTCAAATTTGAGATTATTCTGCTTCAAACAAAGGGACAGGGGGATAAAAAATGAAACAGAAAAGGAGAAAGGGTGGTGCTGAAAAACTGTCCATTAAACAAATAAAACATTTCTAGATGGATGCTTCACACAATTCACAGAACCACTGAAAATCAACTGGAGAGTTTATCTTGTTTACAAAAGTTGTACATCATGCAGAAACTGGCCTTACTGTCATTAGCACACTCTAAAAGGTGGAATTGGATGACCAGCATAGACACCACTACAGAAAACCCAGAAGCCGGCCAGTTAGCAGAGGTCTCCATGACTGCGACATATTTTTGACTTTCTCTTACAATTTTAATCTCCTCCGTTGTCAACTGGCTATAATTAATGAATGAATTAATTGACAGAGATTGTTGGGTTCCATTTATGTTTAATAAGTTTCAACCATGTTCTCTAAATGTATTAACAAATCTGTATTTATATGTGCAACAGTTCTGTATTTAATAATCAGTATAATCTCTACTTGTATTTCAACTGAGAATTGTTCACACTGTTCTGTGCATGCACTCAGTGAAGAGAGCAATACAAAAAGTAAGTTGTATTGTATTCAAATACAACTTATTCACAGGCACAAATTATGTAATTGAGCTAACCTACAAATTTATTCTGGCCCTGCCAGTCACTCAGGTGCCATGTAAGATGAGTTTTTCCACTCAGAAGTTCACAAAAAAATAGTCTATGGGAATGGTTATCACAGGACTGTCTGGAAGCTTTCATGTTAATGTCAGCCAAAAAGGACATCTAATCAACTCTCAAAGCAGACCATGTGAACAACTTGCTCATGGAAATAAGTGCACTGCTACATTGAATTCTGACACTTTAAAGGTGAGACCAATTATTTTTTGTCATGGCTGTCATGTTATTACAAATAATTGTAAGTTTATTGAGGTTTACAGTTATGACGTCATGCTTACAGTGGCAGCTGTATGTGGCACAGGTCAAATCAATTCACTAAGATGGATGTCAGCTTTTGTTTGGTTTTGTATTTTTAATGATCTGGCTGTTCTGCTCGTTTTGAAACTATAAACTTTATTGTGAGAAGTTACATTACAGACAAGGCATGAGCTCTCTTTATATTATTTGGTTGTTTGAATCTGTTATCGTGTACATCGGGTGTGTCATGATTCACGTCAATCCTCTTATTATATGGAGCTGTAATGTTTAGTGGGCCATCAGAATTTTAACAAAACTTGGGGCTGTGTACTGCATAAGGATAAAATAACAAACATAACATGAACAAAATCACTTAATCCAATTCAGGCTCACTTGGGGCCAGAGCTTATCTGGGCAGTATCTGGTGCAAAGCAGGGACCACTGTCAGGTGAAACTTTAGCCCATCGCAAAGCCTACCAAACATGCACACAAATGGCCAAATAGCATAACAGACACATGTTGGGTAATGTGAGAAGACGATGTAGTACCTGAAGACATGGGGAGAGCAAGGAATGTCCACACATAATGACAGGTGTGAATTTTGAACCAAGGGTGATTATTCTGTAATGCATCACCACTAAACACAACCAACATAAATGGCAAAACGGTATTTGACTACTGTGACAGATTTCCTATAGTGTCAGTCTTGTGGGCTTAATACTTAAGACACACAGGATTCACACAGTATCTGAGCTAACTCTTTATAATATTGATTTGTGCTTTTCATTCCTTAGTTTGCATAACTCTGAAATTTCAGAAAATACTGTGTTTTAGCCCCTACTAGACATAATAAAAACACTTCAAATTAACAGTTTATAATTGGAGTAATTTCTTGCTTTTTATTTTACTAGGGGGCTTCGCCCCCTGCACGCTAAGCTTGCCAACCCCCATGTTTGGTTTTCTGGATACACACTTTTAAGATTTTTTTTTCTTGGAATTGTTGCTATTTCATTAGTTTCAATTTTATTTCAGAATTTTGGTAAAAACAATATTTGGAATCTTTCGAGTCCAACATGCTGAATCTTTTAAATGAGGTCCGTGAGACATGTGTTTAATGATTTTGTACCATAATTAAGAATAGTTTTCTCTGTTTGGAATTTCAGCACAGACAAAATGATTTACATCATCAGCAGTTAATAATTTATTTGCAAAGTAACAATAAATGCATGTGAGGTAAACCCCGTTTTTGAAATTCGATCATGTAAACCGGGGTTCTCAACGTAAGTCCTGGGGACCCCCTGTGGCTGCAGGATTTTGTTCCAACCAGATTCCTAATCAGTGACAACACCTTATAACACTGATCTCATTTAATTAGCTGGTTTTTTTTCTTTCATTTGACAATCAGAAAAGCATAGCAGCATGATTTTTACATTTATAAGACATTTATAAATATTTCTGCTTTTGCTATAGATTTAAATGCTTAACTCTCTTTTGTTGATTTCATTATACTTTGCCCTTTCTCTGTGCAGTTTTTCCCCCTTTATTGTATCTTAATAATGACAACTTAGAATGAGCAGAGGAGACACTCAGGCAAACAACACTGAATAATCAAAGGCTGCAGCTACTTTAGAGTCAGACCCACTAATTAGTAAATAATGGATTAATTAAACAATTAGAACACCTAAAAAAGTAGAATGAAAATCAAGATGAAAATACTGTTAAAAAGAAAAAAAATACATTATTCCTATATACAGTAACTGCATGGTACATTGTAATTTTTTTTTTTTTTTAGCAAACTTAGTTTCCTAATTAATATATTGTTCCTTAAACACAGAACTTGGGAAATATCAGTTCACTTAATTCACTAATTTTCCTGCTTTCATATTCTTTAACTTTCTGTGCATTTGTATTACGCCAACATTTTTTTTAAGCCTTTTGAATTCCACTGCCTTCATAATCTCTAACCTGCTCTGCATGTGTATCGCGCCAACATTTTTAAACGTCTTTATGAAGTTCTACTTTGTCTTTTACTCTTTGTCTTTTATTTCTAAGCCCGATTGGACCTGCTTTTTTTTCAATTGCACTTGTTCCGGGGTGATTATTACTTTCCTTATTTTCTGAATTCGCACCTAGATTATTCTTTTTCTTTTTTGCATTTTTTTATCTCTAACGTTTTTGGGTCTCTTTTCTCCGCGCTGCTCTATATTCTTCGCTTAGTCGTCAACATTTCATCTATAACGTATTGTCCTTATACGCTTTATATGCACTGAGAGCCCTGGATCTGTGGCTGCTAAAAGTCTTTACATGACTGAGTGCTTTGCTGCCCGTGGTCTTATTTGATATTGGTTATAAGTAGGGAATGTCTTGCAAGAATCTCATGTTCTACATCCCCGCGATACAGTCCTGTGACAATCTCTTGGCACAAAGTCTCATGTTTAAGGTCCCCGCGAGATGCTCTGTGGCCAATCTCTTTCGTCTCGTGGGTCTTTTAAGTGTCTTCCATGAAGATCACGTCTCATCTCCCTAGTCTCTCCCTCCCAGGATTTTTTTTTATAATAGAGAGACAAATATTAATTTCATATAAGTTCTGTATCACTGAATAAGATAAATATTTCTCCTTTAGCTTCCAAAGAAATTAAGATGTTAAAATATTAATTTCCCTCTGCTCATCATTGAACACGCTTAATCCAGTCCCTTGGCTTAGAAGATATCCCAGTAGCCTTGAGAGCAAGGTGGGAAAGAACCACGGATGGATTACAATACCTGGAAACTCCACAACAGAAATAATTTTACATTAATAAATAGTGTTCATTAAAAATCCGGAGCACCATACAAATTTTCCAGAAAATAACTTTATGGAACATTCAGTGTTTTTTACAGAACACATTAATCCTGTGGTAGGTTCTTGTTAAGGGTTACACTTATGACTAGGGGATTGTGGTCACTCAAAACTGAATCATGTAGGTAGCCATCCATAGTGATATTACTGATTTAATAGCAGTGTGTCTGTAGCTGTATACCCAGTATTAATTGGGCAGCTGTGTTTCCAACGGTGGCCGAGAGGGGTAAACCAAATTAACATTTAAGACAGCAAAATTACAACAGTAAACATAAGTTATACTGTTGTAATTTTGTTTCCTGAAATGTTAATTTTCCTTCTGATGTTGTAATATATGTAAGGAACTTTATTTAAAATGAGTTTTTTATGTGTCATAACTCTCTGAACATAGGTAGGCACAGAGCTTTTCATGTTATTTAGGATTTAATGCATCTAAACTCTCTTTTTAAAATGTTATTTTGATAGTATAGTTTTTTTTATTGAATTTATTAAAAGCATGTAACGTTCCATACAATCAGGTCAAAGTAGTGTTTTTGCTTTGCAGCCTCCTCCACCATAACCAATTGTCTGTGGGGGAGGAGCAAAAGCTTTAGATTCGTCAATATTGCGATCTCCAATTTTCGATGGATCTTGGTGTTTTAGGGTCCCCTGATACCGAAAACATTTATACAGTATCTCAATGATGGGTGTATGTCTTTCTCTGCGTGTGTGTGTGTATGTGTGTCACAGTTTCTTGAGAATGGTCTAGAGCTAAAACAGCTGGATGTAAAAATACCAAACTCAAAACCTCAGCTTGTTATGAGATAACGATGTACTGATTAGTTTTTGAGCCAAATCGTTCAAGAGAAACAGGCACTATAGAGAAACCATCAAATACCATAATTCTGCAATTAATTATGAATTCTTCTTGTCAATTGCTATTGTAATCACCTATTTTATGATCAGAAAGATCAGCATCACAGCAGTAAAAAAAAATACTTAAATTCTTATAGAATAGTTTTAGTAACGTCGTTCCTGGAGTGCAATGCCTACTGACGCTCATGTCCAAATTTTTTGAATGGGTGTCTTTTCTATATTGTAATGTGATCTTTAAGTTCAATATAATTGAAAAAGGGAAAAACAGAAAGCAAACTATCCTGCTCTACATCATTCACTGTCTTTCATAGTAGTATTTGTCACTGACTAGCTCACCCCTAACAGCTGGTCCCCGATCAGGCAGACATTGCTGATTTATTACTAATGAATCAAATAAACTTTCTTGAAAATGACTTGATCTACATTATACCATTTTCAAGTCAAGTACGTTACAAAAAGACCATAGAACAAGGCACATTGACATTTAAAAATTAAAATAAAACATGTTTGACTAAAATAATGTTTGCTATTTTCCAAACAAGCAGAAAAAGTCACTTGAACTCGTGTTTTGGAAAGATATTATTTCAAAATATTATTTAAAAATAGAATATAATTTGTACACCCACTGTTTGTGATCAAGTGCACTCGATAAACAACACTAATTACTTTCTAAACAGTTTAAAGTGAACCTATTATTTTAAACAGGGCTTATGTTTTAATGAATTATAATGAGAAGTTAAAACTCTTGCTTACATTAGCTTAGACTTTTTCACAAGTCTGCTTGTAACGTGTATGACCCTCATCTGCAACTGGATATTTTTTTCTGGATGATAATATACATTGTCTTTATGGTCAAAATATTAACCTTTATATTCAATTAGCCAAGGCATGTTAGAGAATGTTAATTACTAAGAAAAAAAGAGTATAAGAATAAACAAGATAAATAAAAGGAACTTTATTAGTCAAAAAAGTAAATAAGAATACAAAAAAAAACAGAATTAACTGTAGATAGGAGTTGAGTGAAAGTCATCAGGTAGGCCATTGCATTGTACTCTTCATGCCTGAAGGATGCTTAAAGATGTATGAGGTCTTAGAAATGAATTCCTGTAATTGATCGTTCCCTGCCATCTTTGTGAAAAAGACTGGGGATGAAAAGAAGTCCCATTATCCTGAACTCTTCATGTTTATTATTGCATCTTGTTTTGTGCAAAAGATAATGAACGTACCATTCTCTGTTTGTGAACAAATCATTATTGCCTGAGGTGGCCAAGGATGTATCAATGAAAAATGTACGGCTGCCAGAATAAAATTAATTTCTGTTTGGTTGCAGAGTTAAAACTTAAACATTTTTAAGTAATAAAAAAGAAAATAAAATCATTCAGGTCCTACAGGCCAGCTTACAAATGACTGTTAACATAACTCACATCTTTGGAATGTTTAAGAGAAAACTACCCAGAAGTAAACCAGTTTGGACGTGGAGAGAACATGTGCTATAAATTCTATGCAGCAAGGACTTTGAGGCAGCAATGTTAATTTCTGCATTACTGTACTTCTCTAAACTTTAAATCTTGTTCTTAACTTTTCTGTAATTAGTGTTATAACATAATTTTCAGATTTAGCAGAAGTCAAGAAGATATGGGCACCGAATCACTTTAGCATTCATCAACTGTGATGACGAACTGGCCTCTGGGAAGTCATTTATGACATTTGGTAGCACGTGGTCAGTAAACTCATTCCTTGCATTATTTGGATGCAATTTCATTTTCTGTCTCTAGCCTCAACAAAATCCATTTCAATCTGACAGTCAGAGCACTCTGTTATGCACCAGGCTTCAGAATTTGTCAGCTGATTTGCTCATTGGCCATTTTTTGTTTTCTTTGTTGTTCATGCTACTGATTTGTATTATTTACCCTATTTACACCTACCTATACAGCGACACAAGTGAAACATTCACTGAGAAAAGGATATTATTATCTTTTAATACATGTCACTCTAGAGTGATATAGTGTAAACCTCATAGTCAATATATTGTAGGAAAGAAACAGTGATTTTCAGTCCCAGAAGTTAGGCTCCTGCCAAAACATGCCTTTATTCCAGCAACCCAAAGCTTCTGGTCCTTGAGTCCATTCTCTTACCTGTCAAATGTCAATAGATTTACAAAGGTAATTTCTAATCAATCCTGAGGATCATATCTAGCATTAGAGTTTTAAACTAAAATACAACAGTTTGCTAGGCATGGACTATTGGTGGCTTCATTCATATTACACTCTAATCTTTATTATGTAACCCAAAAGTCTAAGCAACATTGCATACCATTGTATTGTGTCTAATGTACAATACAGTATATACGATAGGGCTTTTGTCATATAATGACATCCCTTCCGAGCCAGGTGCGCTGGAAAAAGCATGTTTTCTGTCTTGATCTTGGACTCTCTTTTCATTGGGCTGCAAGAAACTGACTTTAAATCACAGCACAGTTCAAGTCTGTGAAAAGTCAGCATATCCTCCCTATAACTGCATGGGTTTTCTACATGTATTTCACTTTTCCTTCCACATACCACACATATGTAATTTAGATTGGAGATTCTAATTTGCCCTTGTCTGAATCTGTGTATATGTGCATGTGTTGTCACACAGACCCATCTGAGGTTTGCCTTCTGGGCGCATCAGAGGCAAGCACTACAACTCTGAGACATGAAGGTGCTCTATCACTGACAATATCATCTCCATTTTCTTCCACAGCCCAGAGAAACAGACTATGTAGGGAAATAGACTATGCCTCTTCCAGTCCCTCTTCAATAAAGCCAAGGTGCTCTCAAAATGGCTCATTTCATTTTGGAGACAGCAGACATAAGAGCGGAGCTCCCACCTGAATACTGATGCTAAATCCTCTTGTTTACTCTTTAGTTCACATTGCTTTTAGTTGCCCTTTATTTGATGTGCCATCAAGAGCCTGTTAATTTTTGGGACATTGTAAATATGTCAGAAGGGGACCTTGTTTTTCAATTTCCTGGATAATCCAGTTACTGAGTGTGTCATGGCTGTCTGCAGGATGTAGGTATTGCTGTCTGGCAAAGGAGTCACCGCTTTGAAGTCTGGCTGGTTGAGTATAAAAACAATACAAAGTTGTGATAATAGACCTGCTCCTCCCTTCGAGGATGTGTGTATTTACCTGACTTGGGTATTACATGTCTAACGCTATTGATTTCTAATCAGCATATCTGTACTTATTCATGATTGGTAACAATACATTTTGTTAACTTGTGTTTTCATCAATTGTTAAACCCAGGAAATGTAGATGTGCCATTGTTTAATCTGATTGTCCAGAACTGATAATGGCAGGGACTGAAAGAAATTTAAGCTTCTGGGCAGCAGAAGGCAGAGAGGGGGACAGTCCACAGAAAACCTGCCAAGGCACTCGGACAGAGCACTGGGGCTTGCAGGCAGACAAAGGTACCTGGCTGGCACGACGTGAGGCACAAGGACGGCAACACTTCCAGGGAGGAAGAGACAGTTCCACAAGGAGACGCCGGATGTGGGTTCAGCGAGAGAGGGAATCCGCATGAAAGGACCAAGCGAAGCTGACAGACGAGAAATGAGGCGTGCCTATGTCCCAGCCACACAAGGAGCTCAGAGTGAAAGAAAAAGGAACAACGAAGAGACGCTGACAGGGATTCAACAATTTGACACAACTTCTGTAGGGGAACGAGTGTCCAGGAAACAGAGTGCATCCATGGACAGTTGAACAATTAAGTGTTGGGGTAACACAGTACACAAATTGGACTGCACCACTAAAGGTCGTATCCTCCAATTCTTGTTTTTAACGGACTTTTAGAGGATGGACTGTGTATTTTCCCTTTTTAAAAAAGGGTAAATTGATTCCTGATAAGTTTAGTTTTTGTTATGTTCTGTGGTAGATTGGGGCGCTCTTGCTCCCTTGAACCCCTGTCCACGACTCCAGACACCAGGTAAAAGTCCAAGATTCAACTTTATTAAATCTCCACAGTGTACAAAGCACACTCTCCACCACTATACTCATACTGTATAAATAACAATCACTAATCACAAATACACAATAAACCAATCCTCCAGCTCCCAGACGCGTTGCCACCCTTCCACCCAGCTCAGCTCGCCGTCTGGGAGCTCCCACAGTCCTTTTATATCTCCTGACCCGGAAGTGTTCCCAATCCACAGTCCATGTGATTCTCAATCACTTCCGGGTCAGGTAAAAGCTCTTCTCTTCAACACAGAAGCCCATCGCTCTTCCTATGACGAACTTCCGGGTCATAGAGCACGAAGAAGTCCTCAGTCCTCCCTGCAGCTCCCTCTTGTGGCCTCCATGGCATCCAGCAGGGCTGTGCATAAAAACCACATTGTCCATGATGCCCTGCTGGTCTTCTGGGGACCTCCATTCTGCAAGGAGGGCTCCACCTGGCAGCTTGGGGGTATTGGCCGGGATAAACGGCCAGCCATCCACCACAGTTCATTTATCCTTTTAATGTACCTTATATTGTTTTGTGTAATAGAACTTACTGTCGTTTTTTTCTAAAATTACTGTTGTGTCTTTCATTGTGTGTTTACTCACCGCCCAATTTACAGAAACCTGTGTGCTATTATTGGTAAATGTCAGGAGTTCCCAGTCTCTGGATAAAACTGGGTGGCGTAGTCGGATATTTTAATGGTGTCTAAGTTAGATTACCTATAAGTGTGACCAGACACCTGTCACATAATATTGGCAGTAGTCGGCAGGATTGGGCTTGTGAGTAACACACTTGGAAGTACTAGGCATTTTTTTAAATCATTTTTAGTTAGTTATTGATTTTGTGGGGTAGTTTTACTGTATTTTTATTATCATCATGATGATGCCTATTTTTGCCGGTGCACCTTGGATTGCCAAGTTTAGTGGGGAAAAAGGTGATTTGAAATATGCTGAGTGGAAAGAACAGATGCAGGGGTTATTAGAAGCAGCTGAATATGGGGAGTCTCAAAAGGTCAGTATTTTGAAGGGAGCATTGACTGGGGATGCCAAACGGGAAGTAAGTGTTTTGAATGTGGAAGAAAGAGATAGAGTTACAAAGATTTTTCTTTTTCTAGATGGACTATATGGTGACCAAGTCCTGTTAGCTACTCTGATGTCCCAATTTTACAGATGTACAAAAAGAACTAACGAACCTTTCAGGGCTTTTGTTCTTAGATTAAGGGAACTTCATTGCAGGTTACAACGGCTTAGCCCAGCCCAAGCCCCCTCCGATATACAGATGCGAGATCAGCTTTGTAATAACAAATGCTAGTGTTCATAGAAAGTGTAAAACATTATAACTTTCTATAAAGTCTATAAACTCAATAGTGCTGCAAGAATCCTGATGAGGGTGCGGAAATTAACACATTTCACCAATACTTCGGTCACTTCATTGGCTCCCTATCCATCCTTCGAATACAAACTCTGTCAGCTCATTCACCAGTGTATCCATGGAAATGCTCAACAACATCTGAAGGAACTCCTAATACTACAATCCACTGCAAGAAAACTCCATTTTGCAAATACCCACCGCCTTCGCCCTCTGTGACCAAACTTCATACAATGGGTGACCGAGCCTTTGCAGCTGCTGCTCCACAGCTCTGGAATGCCCTACCAGAGAACCTAAGAACACAGCAGACTGTCGGCTGTTTTAAAAAAGAGCTAAAGACTTTTCTATTTAGGAAAGCATATTAACAAAAATGCTAAAATTATTGTTGTTTTATCTCTGTTTTTATCTTGCTTTGTCTTTGTGTAAACTTTTTATGTAGCACTTTGAGATTTACTGCTAATGTAAAGTGCCTTATAAATAAAATTTATTACTATTATTATTATTATAATCAGAACATACACATCACAATGTTTCCAAAACCACCACAGGAAGTGACCTAGTATCTGTAAAATTCTATATTAAAAGGATATACAAATGCACATTGTGAGATTAAATGAAGCAATATTATCACTAACAAATTATGCATCATGAGCTCCAGGTTTTGGTCATTTTTGCTAGCCAAGCAGGATAATTAGTAGCTCACATGTGAAATACTGTGTGGGCAGAGAGTACTTTGCAGCTCTGCATCTGTAGTATAAGCAGGTCAAGTATTTGCAATGAACGGCCTTTCTCACAACAAATTTGTTGGCCTTTCTCATAACTGCAATTCTTTTGTGATATAACAAAAATCATTTCACTGTTTTTCACAGGGAGACATTGACAGGATTGCCAAACCTCTTTATGTACATAATTGATTACTACTTTACTTTTATTATTTATATAATAGCTTTTTATTTTATACAGAAATCCTAGAAAAAAGTTTTCTTAAAGACTTTTACAATCGGAGAAGCAAGCGAACATTTTAGCTACCATACAATATGTCCAGTCCTGTTTGTGACACAAATTCTCAAGCTATATTTTGTACAGATGATGTTTCATAAATCATCAAGGAAGAAAAAGCAATCAGAGTAAAATGAAATTCCAAGCAACACACAATACATTAAGTAAAAATAATATCATCTTAATTACAAATTTATTCCTTGTCAACTAAATAACTGGCATCGTGCTCATACAAATCCTGACATTTATTCCATATCTACAGTATCTATGTATACTTTGACTATAGCCATTCTAACACTATAATGTTCACCTTACATCAGAATTGTATGCATAAAAGGAAGCTAATAAACATGATCTGATACATTATTTATTAACAAAAATGTATAAACAAATGCCATCATATTCATTATGAACACTTTACTGCTAAGCACCTTCAGTTTAAACACGTAAAGACATAATCAGACCATGGGGAGATGATAAATTACTTTTGTGCATCTTGACTTTAAATATATCCTGCTCTTTATTTAGTATGCCTGTTTTTTTCTTGTCGCATCTGCTATTTGCCATATATTATGTACGGTTTATTTTACTTTGTCTTAACAACATTAAGGATTATGTTTAACAGGGTCAGTAAAAAGGTATAAATATGTTTCTGCACAAAGACAAACAGCAGCAATAGAATCGGCAGTGAAATGTTCCATTAAACCTGACAACTGCATTTGTGAACATTTTCTAGCGTCGTTTTCTACTGGAAAGTCTTTTAGGCTCAGACAAACAGACAGCATCAGTTCAACCTTCCAAAAACCAACTATATTGACCTTGTTACTCAAGTAGTGGTGAAGAAACTGCAATAAATGTCTGTTCCTTTTTCCATTTAATTTGCTTTGACATCAATGTTTCCCACTCCACTTTTTCTCAGCAGCACAATTCACACTCATTTAGCCTTAAGTATTTTTCTTAATGGTTAAAAATAACCTGCTGCCAGCATTATTACAATATATAATTATAAAAAGTACAGTCAGTATAGGGGGGAACATTATTTCAAAAACAATACATTTTATCAACAAACTGTATAGAATGGCAGAAAATCAACCCCCTATACTTGCTCTCCTATATACCACTGTACTGTAGAGTTTGTACTGAGGGAATTAACAGCAGTTTTTGTTCTTGTTACAGTAAGGTTCTTACGAAAGGCTTATAATCGTGTTGCCTAATTGAGCTTTTGTGTTGTAATTTTCTGACCTCAGTCTTTAGATTAAAACTGTTTACTATGTACTTTGTTTCTTTTCCTGTAACACATAAATAAATATTTGTCCTTAACATGCAAA
Source organism: Polypterus bichir lapradei (assembly GCA_026402145.1). Taxonomy (NCBI): domain Eukaryota; kingdom Metazoa; phylum Chordata; class Cladistia; order Polypteriformes; family Polypteridae; genus Polypterus; species Polypterus bichir. Next base: position 26,348,840 of record JANRMT010062791.1, read on the forward strand.
ATTGTATATAGTAAATAGTATACTGTGATATGGAAGCATGTCGGTAGCATGACAGAATTGCAGGCAGTATGGTTTACTGGCTAAATTACTAGACTTTAAGCCATAAGATGGCAAGTTAATTTCTGTATGTATGCAGATAGCTGTTAACATATCCCAGTAGTTTAAGTTGCCCCCATGTGATAGGGTTCAGCCATATACACAATGATATTTTTTTTAATGTGTACTACACCATACCATCTTCTAAGCCTGCTTAATCCTGAGTAAAGTTACAGGAGGCTACAGCTTACCTTGTACTAAATAGTAAATGAATATATATACTGTATATATATATATATATATACAGTATATATAAATATATATATATATATATAATACAGTAAAAGACATAGAACCATCTAAACAGTGTCACCTTGATATAAAGTGATTCATTTAAATTAAACCAGTTGAAGCTCCTCAAACAGATAAAATGGTACACTCTGCTCAGGAAACATTATCTTAAGTATCAAGTTAATACTTAGTTTAAAAAACTAATACCATAATGTCTATTATCTTCTAAACCAGCTTACTCCAATTGTAGGGTTGCAAAGTTTATCTCATGAGCATTAAGCACAAGGCAAAAAAAAAGTTGTTAAGATTCAATCTGAACTTCATCCTACTACTTCTCCTCCTTGGCCTTTTTTGTCATTTTGTAACCTGAAGTCATCGATGAGCTGGAACTTTGGCTAAAGAGAACTCAATGCCAAAGCTCAATTATTTTACTAACTTGAAGTTCTTCAGGTGACTGCTGAGTAATTACCGATGTCATCTAAAGGGCAATTTACCAATTTAGGGCAGAACTGGTTATGATTAACCCAGTGGTTCTCAACCTGTGGGGCGGGCCCCCCAGTGGGTCGCAAAGTAACAAAAAGGGGGGTGCGAAGATGTGAAAAAAAAGAAAACAAGAATCAAAAATATGAAAAAAACATCTATTGAAACCAAAACAAATTAACTTAAACTACATTCTGATACTAGAATAATAAATATAGAGTTAGATAAATGTCGATAAAAGTTAAGTAGGTATAATAAAATATGCATCTACATTTCAAAAAAATGTTAGGGGGGGCCCAATTAAAACTGTTATGAAAACTCGGGTCTCAAATACTTAAAGGTTGAGAAACGCTGGATTAACCACATTAACAACACATAAAAAACAAAATGAACACCAAGTCATTGCCTAACCTGAAACATAACAATGCCAAGCCCTTTGGTGGTGCTCAGCCCTTCTTCCCAGAATTTATTTCCAGTAGACCTGATTTGAAACAGTGCTTTATCTTCCTTAATGTTAACAGCCTCAGAATTCTATGTATGTATAATTATTCCAGAGTCAGACCTAGGGTGACATGCAATGGGCCACTTTAGAGTGTTATGTCTGAATAACTCTTGGGGCAGTATTCTTCTGCCATATAGTGGATGAAATAGCATTATGCTGGTAAAATTCATGAACATTTCTATATGTTTTGCCACTCTAAGGTAGCATATCAATATTCATGAATGGGCCTGAGCCTTCAACCAAAACACAATGGGATGTAAACAAGAAGCTGGAAAGCCAGTTTTAGAATAAGCTGGAACTGATCCATTAGTTGAATCAAGTGATAGTGATGACAATAGGAATTGGATGGCAGATGTTGACATGAATAGTGAAACTAAAGCCTACAGCACTGTATGACCAAAACTGTCATGATATGCCTGGCAAATCTGGTCATCTGATGGTTCACAGTGGTAGTAGATGTGTGGCATAAAGGCAAAACAATTGCAGTCAAGAATGATGCTAGCGCCCCAAGTATATGTTCACAATGCAGCAACTGTCATTTATGTCAGGGGAAATGCGGCAGTTACTAAGCCCTTGGGTTTTGGTTGCCTACAATACCACAAAGGGTGCATTGATTGTGTGGTTCAGACACTGACATTCTACCTTCTCATGCTCAAGCAACAAGACAATATTATAAGAAAAGTGCACAAAGAAACACAATTGCAACATCAGGCTGTGTGCTGGTGACTGTTTCAAAACATATTACACGAAGGACGTGTACTAAATCTGCATCAGTACCTCAGTGGACACTACACAGACCTTTGCTACAGTATTTATGTTGACATTTTGGTATTTACATGTTTCTGTTACATGTTAAAACATATTTCATTGTTGAAAATAATTAATTGATATTGACCTGTTTTTATAGGGGTAAACACAACCCTAAGGAAGGTACGGATAATTTAGTGCTCTGTTCAAAGTAAAGTTCTGTGTCTTTTGTGTTTTTGTTTAAGTTTAGAATACCTTTTCAAATATCCACTTGGTTTCACTCCTCCATTCTCCTCTTTTCTGGCTTTGAGCCCCCTTTTTTCTTTTACTTCAGGGCTGCATCTTGTGGTCCTGTCATTATGGTATGCCCCACAGTTCTTTATTTCAGTGTTAAATTACTAAATGTTAATCTTTGTGAAATTAAAAATGCAATCTTCTGTTGTGTAACATTTGGTTTACTTATTTGATCCTTTGTCACTTTTAGTTTGCATTTATTACTTTTCTGATTCTTGTTTTCAATAAACTTAATTACCAATTAAGGGGCTAATTAAGAAGATAATTGGTGTTCAGATAAATTTAAGATCAGAATTATTAAGGAAGAGCTGAAATGTCTGTTGAGGGTTTGGCTTTAATTAGCCCAATGCTGCTGAGTGCCCAGTTCTCTGTGTGGCAAGCTGGATGAACACACCCACGCTGTACCAATTTGGAGTCACCAATCAGTCTGATCTGTATGTCTATGGGATGTGGAAGGAAAACTAAAGAAAACGCCATGCAAAGAGAGGGAGAATGTGTAGCCCACACAGCCAGTAAGCAGTCTTCTGGAGTTGTAAATAACCATTGCACCATCAATATCATCTATTGCCATGACTGTTGTCAGAATTAATGTTAGGGCGGTGCTTTTCACTTAATTTTCAATAAACAAAAATTAACTTGCTCAAAGTGCTTCAAGAATTTCCTTTTTGATTGTCCTTAATTAAAATAATAGTGTGCAACTAGTGAAAAATACTGAGATAATAATCTTAGTCAGACAGTGCTGCTGCCCAATACAAAAGATGTCTACCAGTTTGGTAAAAGGGTCTCAAATACCTTTTTAGGGTTTTTAACAGCTGCTTGTTTACTGCTACTAGGAAGCTGACCATTCAACTGTTAATGAAATTGATAAAGGCTTACTACCTTAAATGCATTCCAAATGATCTCTGCTATCATGTGTTAAATAAAGCATGCGAGAGCAATGTGCCGGGGGACTCCTGCGAGCGAGTAATGGTGGGGAAATGTCAGCAATGGCTTGAACTGACTGACCAAACTGCATGCTAGACCTGGGGGAGGGGAGTTTATTCTATGCTAAATTTGTAACTCTCTTAAAAACATTTTAGGCCTATATGGTCAGCATGTGTTGTTTGTGTTAATTGTGTATTAAAAAGAAAATCTCACTCTTATTATGCAGTACTTTTAGTCTAATGTAACTGATTTTGCCACAAGATGGCATTAAATTGCTAAAACAAATATATTCATTTAATGCCATTTGCATTACAGTTCTGCAATATTCTATATAGTATGGTTTTATATTAATATTTCTTCATGAATGAAAGGTGGATCACTGGTAGTACAGTTGTGTCTGTACAGTCAGGTTGCTACTTCACACAGTTTGACACTAAAGAGTTTATTGTATGTTGTAATACAGTATATGACTGTCTGTAAGAGTATTGGGATAGTTTTGTATACAGAAGGATGTCATATAAAATAAACATTCCATGCTTGATTTTACTTAGGTTGGCAGATTTTCAAAAAATATTTTACAGTATCAACATTTGAAAAAAATCTCAAACAAGTAATTCAGGTGGATTATGCTTTAGATAAGTAACCAATGCAATCAGTCAAAATAAGACAATAGATGAAATGTAACAAATGAACATGTGACACTTAGAAATTGTCTAACATAACAATAAATGTACATTTCCTAAAATAAATAACCTATTTTCAAAATATACCTGCAGTGCCTCTATCGTTCAGCATTTATAAACCTAATTCAAATAAGAAAGTGACATAGCCGACTTTAAAGTAATCAAGCAAATAACTCCTTCACAAAGCAATTAGAACAATTCAAATGCAAAGTGGCGATTTGGCCCCAGAAAGTTCTTCAGTCCTGTTCACCTCATTTATTCAAATTAACATCAAGTAGAAATCCTGACCTCCTCCTCTATGCAGAAGACTGCTTCAATGGGTCAGAACATCATATATTTCAGGAGTCTTCTTTTAGAAACAAGTCAGGCTGACTGCTGTCATTCTTCAGTCTGGGTAAATATAGAAAATGTATCAAAGTTCAGTGAGCATATTGGTATTTGGAAAAAATGTGATCCCCATTTGAAATTTTTAATAGAAAAAATGAATGGCTTTTTATTTATTTCAGATTGCTAGGTTTCATTGGGACAATATGGGCTTAAAGAAAAGTGATTCAAAATACATTTAGAAATAGATCCGATATGCCAAACCCTTGATTAGATTATATGAAACAACTTAATTTGCCAACTACATACTAAGACACATCATGGGCTGCTTTAAATTGGGACTGTTCAGTAAAATTGGGCCAGCTAGTGATCCTAGACTATATCAAATTAGATGATCTACTTGTACCATAATAAAATATCATTAAAGAGAAATATATTTTCAAAGTCAGAGCCTCTTTGACTACTGATCTAGGATGGGTTCTAATGGGAGTTGTGGCCACTAGAGGATATCATAGACCTCCAGACCTCAGACATAGTCATACATTGACTATAGTCCGGAATTCGATATGATCTTTTTATTAAACTATATCCCTTTTTACAGGTCCCACAATAATTAAAACTATTTCTTCTTTTCTGTTCCATCCCTTTCCTAATCCGGGCAAGCCTTGTCCTCTTCCACCTAGTTTTAGCTCCCTGATATCAAGGAGGATGCACTCCCAGGGCAGGCAGGAGCCCCATAAAGTAGAGACAGTCCTCTCCTGCAGTGCCCCCAGTGGTATCCTCAGAACCCAGTAGGGCCACCTCACGGATCTGCAACTCCCAGCTTGACCTGCAGGTACATGAATGGCATATTGACTGAGGAATGCTGCCACCCAGTGTGTCAGGGAGTATGTACTCTTAGGAGACTGTTATCCCCTACATGGTCAGGAGGTCAGTCCACCCTTGCCATCTGTCACAGTGTCAGTGACTTTAATTCAACAGTTAATTAATGGATAGATATTTCTGTTCATCAGTTTTGAACCTCTTTGTTTTCCTGTCAGTTTAAAAACATAGCTCTCTTTATGGGTTGTTTTTATGCAATTATTAATTTGTAAGGTTTGTATTTGTATTTACCTGTGAACTTGTCACAATGCCCTGAGTCTGCACTAAGGAATGAGTGCTATACAAAAATAAACTGGATTGGATATTCACCATACATCACCAGATATCCAACTATACCACCTTAACAAGACTCCTCTAATCATTTTAACATAAGGTTGATTTATATTATTTGAAACATTTTAACAGCTACTAGTGGAAAGGCTCATGCAGAAAGTGACAAATATCTTTGTCTTTTCCTCAAATTAAGCCCAATAGAACAGTGTCTCCAATGGCACCATCCATCATTTATCCAAAAAACAATATATGAGTCCTTTTGACCACTGCTAGACACAGTAAGGCTAGCCTGTTGTTTTACTTTTTTATTATGTTTCTTTTTTCCACTTGCTGTGCAGCTCTCAGATATAGTAATGTTTTATCAAAGCAAACACTTTCTTGAGTTTACCTGCCCAGTATGAATTTTGATAATTGACAATCATGATGTGGTTGGTTTTTTAAAACATGCTTATTTTATGTTTCCTCCGGGTACTCTGGTGTACTCCCACAGTCCTAAGACATGCAGGTTAGGTGGCGATTCTAAATTGTCCCTAGTGTGTGCTTGGTGTGTGTGTGTGTGCGCGCCCTGTGGTGGGCTGGCACCCTGCCCAGGGTTTGTTTCCTGCCTTGCGCCCTGTTTTGGCCGGGATTGGCGCCAGCAGACCCTCGTGACCCTGCAGTTAGGATATAGCGAGTTGGATAATGGATGGATGGATGGATGTTTATTCTATTATCTTACAAATGCATAAAAGTGAAACCAAAATACTTTTTAAAGAACAAACATTTATCAGAATTTAACTTGTACCTAATGACTCAATGCTATCTAGGAGAATTTAGGTGAAAAGGACTGGCAAGCTGATAGGGATGAATTGGCCTGTTCTTGTCAAAATTGTTTTAAAGTTCTAATAACAGGCAATCTTTATAAAAAGACAGCTTTCTTTTTAAGATAAGAAATGTGACATTAAAGTTGTGCGGTGGCTTAGTTGTCTCATGAATCCAACGAACTGTGATGTCATAAGTATACAGGATCCTCAAAGCCATGTGGTGGAAAGGAGTCTGAGCAGGTTAGTCTTGGAAGAGAGGTTTGAGAGGAAGACACAGAAAAAACATCCAAAAATGACTTTGATGATGCAGAAAAGCCATGAGAACCTCACCTTCAATAGCAATACCAGGAGACATACAGTTGCAGACATGTTAGGAGGTGGTGTTCACTAGAGAGGATGTGGTGGCCAGGAGAGCCACATAGATCAGCCAGATTTTGCCAATTATGCTCCATTAAATTATGGTGTATGGGGTCTCCTACAAGGTAGACAAACAAATGCAACACCCGTAGTCTGACAGGTAGGTTCTGGACAGATCCAGATAGCCTAGACCTAGGAAGTTGAAATAAACTCTGAGGAGTGTGAAATGTTAACTACTTTTGGAGAAACAACTGCAGCCTGTGAAAGAGGTTGAAAAGGACTGGATAGATATAATAGGATTCACCTATATTTACAGTAATGCCACTAAAGCCTGATTGCTTGACTGTGGGTGTCCTCTCTTTTAATTCTGGATTAGTAGCAGGAGTAGTATCATGTCTATAGAGTACATTGAAATCTCTTACTTATATGAGTAAGTCCAACTAACCTTCAATATGATAAGTTTGATAGGGTTTTTACCCAAATCATCAATATAGAATTAATCTTTGTGCCACATATAAAGGATCACACTGATGTTTGAAACAACATTCCATGGCAACAGGGAGTAGCGTGCCGATAGTGGGAATCATAACATGGTAGCACCAAATTGCAAAACAAAATAATGTTGTGGCACCATAAAATGATTAATCATAATATTTAGAAAACATTATCAAGTTAGGAAACTTTGCAGAAAGGTTCTAGAGAAAAAACACCTTACTCTTTAGAAAGGATGCCCAGGGATGTTTTATGACCACAGAGAGTCGTTTTTACCCCTCATGTGAAAAAGGGGGGCATTTTGACAGCACAGTGTCCCCATCACTGCACAGAGGCATTAGGATCCACATTCAGACCACAGTGGTAAGCACCCCCGGCTGGACTCACCAATACCTCTTACAGCAGCAACCCAAGCTTTTTCTAGATGGTCTTCCATCCAAGTACTGGCTGGACCTGAATGGTATATCCAGCCGGGATACTCAAAGAATTAGTGACAGTGTCCTAATAATAATAAGTAGACACCCTTGCCTTGACTGAGCCCAAGTCGTGGTCAATATTTTCACAAAGCAAGACATGATATTGTGATCTATAGTATTTATCAACGAATTGCACTCTTTGGTCTCCTAATGAAAACTCAACTAATGACTTGTCAGTCAGTCTTGAACTCTGGAGAGCCAATTCAGATTTCACCCAGACCACAGTAAGGAGCAGGGTACCAACTCTCTGTCAGTGTGTGGATATTAGAATGATAAAGGGAATTTTCCATTCCAGCCCATAGATAATGTAGTTTGTAGACATCCACAACACTCTTGAGTTATTTTTTAAGAGATGCTCACAGAATCTTGGGTGTGGGTGGTGCTGCAACCATTTGCTGCAATTGATAAATAGAAATAGTCTTTCTTCTTGGAATCTATTTAGAAAGGATGTTTGACTCTGCAGATTGTGCATCATTCTCCACCAGTATGTGATGTTTTCATTACAAGGGAATCAAGACTATGTCAAGGATTACAGAGGTTTTGGTCTGAGGAACTCAAGGTTAGTATTGTTGCTAACTGCATGTTCTTTAGGCCTAATCTACCTGTTCTCTGGCACACACTATCCAAGCTCTGCTCCTTAGGGACAAGCTGACAGAGATGGGAGTAGATTCATACCTGGTGGCATGGATCGTGGACTATCTTACGGACAGACCTCAGTATGTGCGTCTCAGGAACTGCAGGTCTGACATTGTGGTCAGCAACACAGGAGCGCCGCAGGGGACTGTACTTTCTCCGGTCCTGTTCAGCCTATATACATCGGACTTCTAATACAACTCAGAGTCCTGCCACGTGCAAAAGTTCGCTGACGACACTGCTATCATGGGCTGCATCATGAGTGGGAAGGAGGAGGAGTATAGGAACCTAATCAAGGACTTTGTTAAATGGTGCGACTCAAACCACCTACAAATGAACACCAGCAAAACCAAGGAGCTGGTGGTGGATTTTAGGAGGCCTAGGCCCCTCATGGACCCCGTGATCATCAGAGGTGACTGTGTGCAGAGGGTACAGAACTATAAATACCTGGGACTGCAGCTGGATGATAAATTGGACTGGACTGCCAATACTGATGCTCTGTGCAAGAGAGGACAGAGCCGACTATACTTCCTTAGAAGGCTGGCGTCCTTCAACATCTGCAATAAGATGCTGCAGATGTTCTATCAGACGGTTGTGGTGAGCGCCATCTTTTACATGGTGGTGTGCTCGGGTGGCAGCATAAAGAAGAGGGACACCTCACGCCTGGACAAACAGGTGAGGAAGGGAGGCTCTATTGTAGGCATGGAGCTGGACAGTTTGACATCCGTGGCAGAGTGAAAGGTGCTGAGCAGGCTCCTGTCAATCATGGAGAATCCACTGCATCCACTGAATAGTATCATCACCAGACAGAGGAGCAGCTTCAGCAACAGATTGCTGTCACTGTCCTGCTCCACTGACAGACTGAGGAGATCGTTCCCCCCCACACTATGCGACTCTTCAATTCCACCCGGGGGGTTAAACG
>JANRMT010062791.1:26383953-26404862 GCA_026402145.1 Polypterus bichir lapradei
ATAGTGTGGGGGAGGAACGATCTCCTCAGTCTGTCAGTGGAGCAGGACAGTGACAAAAGTCTGTCACTGAAGCTACTCCTCTGCCTGGAGATGACACTGTTCAGTGGATGCAGTGGATTATTCATGATTGACAGGAGTTTGCTTAGTGCCCGTTGCTCTGCCACAGATGTTAAACTGTCCAACTTTACTCCTACAATAGAGCCTGCCTTCTTAACCAGTTTGTCCAGGCGTGAGGCGTCTTTCATCTTTATGCTGCCACCCCAGCACACCACCGCGTAGAAGAGGGCACTCGCCACAACCGTCTGGTAGAACATCTGCAGCATCTTACTGCAGATGTTGAACGATGCCAACCTTCTCAGAAAGTATAGTCTGCTCTGACCTTTCTTACATAGAGCATCAGTATTGGCAGTCCAGTCCAATTTGTCATCCAGCTGCACTCCCAGGTATTTATAGGTCTGCACCCTCTGCACACAGTCACCTCTGATGATCACAGGGTCCATGAGGGGCCTGGGCCTCCTAAAATCCACCACCAGTTCCTTGGTTTTGCTGGTGTTAAGATGTAAGTGGTTTGAGTCGCACCATTTAACAAAGTCTTTGATTAGCTTCCTGTACTCCTCCTCCTGCCCACACCTGATGCAGCCCACAATAGCAGTGTCATCAGCGAACTTTTGCACGTGACAGGACTCTGAGTCATATTGGAAGTCTGATGTATATAGATTGAACAGGACCGGAGAAAGTACAGTCCCCTGCGGTGCCCCTGTATTGCTGAACACAATGTCAGACCTGCAGTTCCCAAGACGCACATATTGAGGTCTGTCTGTAAGATAGTCCACAATCCATGCCACCAGGTGTGAGTCTACTCCCATCTCAGTCAGCTTGTCCCTAAGGAGCAGAGGTTGGATGGTGTTGAAGGCGCTAGAGAAGTCCAAAAACATAATTCTTACAGCACCACTGCCTCTGTCCAGGTGGGAGAGGGATCGGTGTAGCATATAGATGATGGCATCCTCCGCTCCCACCTTCTCCTGGTATGCGAACTGCAGAGGGTCGAGGGCGTGGCGGACCTGTGGCCTCAGGTGGTGAAGCAGCAGCCGCTCCATGGTCTTCATCAGATGTGACGTCAGAGCAACAGGCCGGTAGTCATTCAGCTCACTAGGTCGTGATACCTTTGGGACAGGGGTGATACAAGATGTTTTCCAAAGCCTTGGGACTCTCCCCTGATCCAGGCTCAGGTTGAAGATGCGCTGTAGAGGACTCCCCAGTTCCAACGCACAGGCCTTCAGCAGTCGTGGCGATACACCATCTGGACCCGCTGCTTTGCTGGCACAAAGTCTTTTCAACTCTCTGCTCACATGGGCTGCTGTAATTGTGGGTGGGGATGTCTCACCTATGCTGGTACCAGCAGAAGGATGGTTGGAGGATGCAGTACTTCGAGGTGATAGTGGGTTAGGGTGATCAAACCTATTAAAGAAGTTGTTCATTTGGTTTGCTCTTTCCACGTCTGTCTCGATGGCGGCACCCCGCTTCGAGCTGCAGCCAGTGATAATCTTCATCCCATCCCACACTTCCTTCATGCTGTTGTTCTGCAACTTCTGCTCCAGCTTTCTCCTGTACTGCTCTTTCGCCGCCCTGAGTTGGACTCGGAGTTCCTTCTGCACGTGGTTGTAGGTAGCGCCCTCACTCTTGGTTTGTATTGAGGCTGTAGCAGAACCAGGTTATGATCTGCTTTCCCAAGCGCAGGCAGCGGGGTGGCGCTGTATGCGTCTTTAACATTTGCATACAGTAGGTCGATAGTCCTGTTTCCCCGGGTGTTACAGTCCACATACTGGAAGAAGGCAGGTAATGTTTTATCCAGCGTTACATGGTTAAAGTCTCCAGCGATTAGCACAAGTGCCTCAGGGTGCTGCGTTTGTAACTTAGCAACTGCGGAATGGATGATGTCACTCGCTATCTCCGCGTTCGCTTGAGGGGGGATGTAAACAATGACAACAATCACGTGTCCAAACTCTCTGGGCAAGTAATACGGACGCAGACTTACGGCCAACAGTTCAATGTCCCTGCAGCAATTGGAGATTTTAACGTTTACATGTCCTGAGTTGCACCACTTTGTATTGACATAGAGAGCGAGTCCTCCTCCTTTCTTCTTCCCGCAGGTACTTGCGTCTCTGTCCGCTCTAACTGTGCTAAACCCGGGTAGCTCCACGTTAGCATCTGGGATGGTAGTTGTTAGCCACGTTTCACTAAAACACAGCAAGCTGCATTCTCTGTAGGTTCTGACAGTTTTCACCAGCACAGCCAGTTCGTCAATCTTATTTGGTAGTGAGTTCACATTTCCCAGGATCACAGAAGGCACCGACGGTTTATAACGCCATTTTCTCTCAAGTTGTCTCGATTTAATCTTATCTTTTATCTTTGCGCCGGCTCGGCTGCCCCATATCGTCTTCTTACCTCGTCAGGTAAATAAGCAACCACACCGGCATGTGCATTTCTTCTCAGTGCTTTAAGCTGACTAATTGAATAGGCGATTCTCGGAGTGTAAAAATCCATGTCAAGTAGTAAAAATAGTAAAAAGTGTCCAGGGAGCAATTCCACATAAAAGAAAGTGGTAGAAGTGATCAGTGAAATAGATAAAAATAGAGATAAAAAGGTAAAAAGATAAAGTCATATACGGAGCTGCTGGAAAAGGCTGCCACTCGGATGCGGCGCCGGAAATGTTTGCTGTACCAAGTGTAGAGTTCCTAGGGTTCAGAGTTGATGCTGAAGGAATTCATCCAACTACCACAAAAATTAAAGCGATCCATGAGGCTCCAACACCAAGTAATAAACAGGAGCTGTAAGCATTTCTGGGTCTGCTAAACTTTTATCATTCATTTCTAAAAGATAAGGCTACTTTGGCAGAGCCACTTCACAGACTGTTGGATAAAAATGCCATTTGGAAATGGTCTGACACCCATGAGAGAGCTTTCAATGAAGTAAAAAAGTTGCTATCATCAGATAGTATTTTAGTACATTATGACTTGGAGAAACCACTTGCTTTCACCTGTGATGCTTCCGCCTATGGAGTAGGAGCTGTTCTGAGTCACACAGTAAGTGGTGGACGTGAAGCTCCAATTGCATATTACTCGAGGACTATGACCAATACAGAAAGAAATTATTCACAAATTGATAAATTGGGTATCATTGCAGGAGTTAAAAAATTTCATGAGTAGGAGTTTTACAATCATCACAGGCCACAAACCATTATTGGGGCTGTTTAAATGAAATGGGCTTACGCCAGAAATAATTTCACTGTGTATAATCAGGTGGTCATTACTGTTAAATGCATATGACTATGAACTTCAGTATTGGCCAGGAAAAGAAATTACTAATGCGGATGCATTAAGCTGTTTACGCCTCAGGACCCCAGAATTTGAAATTCCTCCAGTATCGGAAGTTCTTATGCTGGAATCTATCTCCAGACCCCCCTTGCAGGTATCCGATAGTGCATGCATGACAACAGCGGATCCAGTGTTAGCCCGTGTACTGAACCGGATGTGGAAAGGGTGGCTGAAGAAAAAATTAGGGGAGGACTTCAAGCCATTTGAAAGGTGTCAGCATGAGCTGTCTTCATACAGGGGATATCTTCTATGGGGAAACAGAGTAATAATTCCACAGAAGGCACAAACCTTAGTGCTCACTGCTCTACATTAATGTCATCCTGGTATGGTAAATATGAAGGCTCTTGCCAGAAGCTATGTGTGGTTGCCTAAAATGGATGAACAAATAGAACGATGGATAGCTAGCTGTACTTCATGTCAAACTACACGGCATGCTCCAGCCAAAACTGTTAGTCAGCCATGGGAGGTAACCAAGAACCCATGGTCTCGACTGCACATTGATTTTGCTGGACCTTATCAAGGACAAACCTTTTTTCTCGTTGTTGATTCCTTCTCAAAGTGGTTAGAGGTCAGCCCTGTTTTTGCTGCAGCAGCAGCTGCAGTCATTTAAATATTGAGAAAGTTGTTTATCACGCATGGACTTCCAGATACAATTGTGTCCGATAATGGTGCACAGTTTACTTTGGATGAGTTCCAGGCATTCTTGGGATGTAATCTCATAAATCGTATCAAGACAGCTCCATTTCACCCATTGTAAAACGGTCAAGCTGAACGCATGGTGCAAACTACTTAAGACGCACTGAAAAGAATTGTGGTCGGAGACTGGTATCTTAGACTGTCAAAGTTCCTGCTGCAACAGCATGTAACTCCATGTTCCAGTACGGGATACAGTCCAGCAGAACTATTGATGAACAGGAAATTTAAAACATGCTTAGATCGTCTCCACCCAGATCTAGCGTCAGATTTGCAAAGAAAGAAGGAGTCGCAGTTTTGTAAAGTTACACACAGTTCAACAAGGCAGTTTAAAGCAGGGGATAGTGTGTATGCAAGAAATTATGCAACAGGGCCTCAGTGGATGCCAGCAATGGTAGTGAGAGCTATGGGGTCAGTATCTTACGAGGTTAAAACAGATGATGGCTGAATAATTATGAGACACATCGGCCAACTTAGAGGGCGAGTAACTAACTCAATGCCTCAGGAGACTGAGAGCTACATGGAAAATCATGAGGAGCACAATAACATACAGCCAGCTACGCCCCAACAATCAGCTGATGATAAGATGATAATTCCATGACACCTGGTCAGATTCAGGAGGAGCCCGCTGAAGTTACTCTAAACGAGGGCCTGTCAGATGTTGAACTGGAGCGTCCTAAAAGAATAACTCGCCAGCCAGCCTACCTATCTAAAGGATTATGTTATCTGGGCGGGGGGGGAATGTGATATATTGCCTAGTATTAGTTTATGCCAGTAGATGGTGCTGTTTGTTTTATGAATAATTCCAATAGGCTTTGTTTCTCTTGATTTATGTGCTTGTTGATTATTGTACATTTGGCGCAATTTATAATATACAGAGTTCAGAAAAATAAACCAATTATTTTCCAGGATATTTATCAGAGTGGAACTCACTTCAATACATAATACAGTGGAACCTAGGTTCACGACCATAATTCGTTCCAAAACTCTGGTCGTAAACCGATTTGGTCATGAACCGAAGCAATTTCCCCCATAGGATTGTATGTAAATACAATCAATCCGTTCCAGACCGTACGAACTGTATGTAAATATATTTTTTTTGAAGATTTGTAAGTACAAATATAGTTAATTACACCATAGAATGCACATCGTAATAGTAAACTAAATGTAAAAACATTGAATAACACTGAGAAAACCTTGAACCACAGAAAACTAACATTGCAAGAGTTTGCGCTAATAGCCTTACAACCCGATTGCTGTAAAAACTTTTTTTAAAATGAGTTTTAAGCACAGGGGAAAAAAAAGGAACATTTGAACAAATCCGAATTTTATTTAAAAACCAACCATAAGCAACCAAGAAAGTAACATTGCAGGAGTTCACACTAATAGCCTTACGACCCGATCGCTGTAAACACTTTTTTTTTAATGAGTTTTAAGCACAGGGAAAAAAAGGAACATTTGAAAAATCTGTAATTTAATAAACCACCAAGAAAAGTAACATTGCAACAAATCACGCTACGAACCACTCGCTGTAAACACTTTTTTTAATGAGTTTTAAGCACAGGGAAAAAAAACTAGCATTTGAAAAAAGAGAAAAGTAATATTGCAACAATTCACGCTACTAACCGAAAAATTAACATTTGAAAAATCCATAATACAAAAACTAACCATAAACCACCAAGAAAACTAACCTTGCATGAGTCGAGTTCTGGCATGAAGTGAGGTGGAACTGGGTGAAGAGGAATTTACAGTTTTGAGGGAGAGTCTGGCTCCGCGATGGAAGGATGTTTTCCTTCAGGTGTTTTCTCTGTTGTGATTTCTTCGGTTTCTGTTTTTTTTAGCTGGTGGATCAGACTTTG
Organism: Polypterus bichir lapradei; assembly: GCA_026402145.1. NCBI lineage: Eukaryota > Metazoa > Chordata > Cladistia > Polypteriformes > Polypteridae > Polypterus > Polypterus bichir. The sequence continues at coordinate 26,389,880 of JANRMT010062791.1, forward strand.
AGGGTGTGTCGGTGCATTGTCCATTAGAAGAAGGCATTTTTTAGGCAGGTTATTCTCTTCGAGATATCGCTTCACGGCGGGAGCAAAAGCCTCGTGCAGCCATTCCAAAAACAAGGTCCTTGTGACCCAACCCTTAGTGTGTGCCCTACACATCAAGGGCAGTCTGGCTTTGTTTACATTGTGCTGCTTGAAAACACGAGGGTTCTCAAATTGGTAAACGAGTAGCGGCTTGATTTTTACATCGCCACTAGCGTTAGCACACAGCAAAACGGTTAACCTGTCCTTCATTGGTTTATGGCCGGGCATAGCCTTCTCTTCCTGGTTAATGTAGGTCCTCTTTGGTATCCTCTTCCAGAACAATCCAGTCTCGTCGCATTTGAAGACTTGTTACGGGATGTAGCCTTCGTCCTCCACTAATTTTGTGAAATTTTTCATAAATTCTTTTGCAGCTTCAGTGTCAGAACTAGCAGCCTCTCCATGCCTTACCACACTATGAATGCCACTTCTCTTGCGAAACTTTTCAAACCATCCTCTACTGGCTTTAAATTCCTCACTTTCACCACTCGTAGAAGGATAGTTTTGCAGCAAATCGCCATGAATCTTCCTGGCTTTCTCACAGAACATCGTCTCGCTTACGCTATCCCCTGCAAGTTGCTTCTCGTTCAGCCACACTAACAACAGTTTTTCCACCTTTTCCAGCACTTGAGGCTTCTGCCTGGTTAACGCTGTAACTACTTTTGCAACATCAGCTGCTTTAATAGATTATTTCTGCTTTAGAATAGTCGAAATCGTAGATTTTGACTTCTTGTACTCGGCAGCAAGATCAGTAACACGAACGCCACGCTCATACTTTTCAATAATTTCTTTCTTTACTTCGATTTCAGTTTTCTTCAAAACTTTCTTCTCACCACTCTTCACTTACTTAGAAGCCATGGTTAACTGCAAAAGCACATGAAATACTGTAGAGCACAAAGAGTTCACAGGTAAAGCACGCACGTCTGACTGAGAACAATGAACAGTGAGTGGCTGAACACGTGCTTAAATACAGTAATCGGCGCATATGAACCGGAAGGGAAATGGAATAGAGCACAAAGAGTTCACAACAAAAGCATGCTTGCACATGCAAGCACGCACGTCTGACCGAGAACAAAGCAACACGTGCGGAAATCATTGGCGCGCACAAACCAAAAGGGAAACTGGCTTGTTCGTATACCGAGTGTGTGGTCGTGAACTGAGGCAAAATTTTGGCAAACTTTTTGGTCGTAAACTGATTTGTACGTGTACCGAGACGTTCGTGAACCGAGCTTCCACTGTACTGGGGTTCAAGGCCGTTATGCCAATAAATAACTTTGGGAATAGGGAAGTATACCCCCCTTCGGTTCGTACCCAATCCTTCCACTTGTCCTAAGGTGAGGTGATTGCACTCTCCACGAATATATTAGTTTCTCTTGTGTTTACCACTGGATCTCACCATCCACTCTATCTGTAAATTATGTTAGGTTTAGGGTTAGGGTTAATTTAGAGATTTAAGTCATGCTTTGAATTATTTGTATCTGCTTAGTAAAGTGTATTCTTTTGATGTGAACTGTGAAAAGTACTATTTATATTTGTGAATATACAGCTAGTTTTATTGGCAAGAGTCAACTTTGCCATTACTGTATAAACATAAACACACGTTAAGTTTATAATTAAGGTAAATATACTAATACTGAATTATTGTTGTTGTCCCCTTTAAGACGATGCATCTTCCTTGTGGGCATGCGTGGAATGTTGATAGTTTTTATGGTGTTTGTATTGCAGTTCTTTTTCAGTTTGTGTTTTTCTGCATGTTTGAAAGTAAAATACAGTATTTCACATTCAAACTGGTGTGCTTATTGAAGACTAACATTGGTAGCAGAGGATGGCTAGGAATTACAAAATACCTCCTGTTCTTGACGAAAAAGGATCGTATGAAAGCTAGAAAAATTAACTTGAGATTTGGAGACGAGTGACTGACTTGGAAAAGAAAAAGCAAGTGCTTGCTGTTGCTCTCTCGCTTACAGGCAGAGCACAAGATACGGTGCTAGAAATACCGACAGAAGACTTAAATAAAGACACTGGTATGGATAACTTAATTTAAATACTCGATGGGGTATTTTTGAAAGAGGAAAAAGACCGCGTTTATGATCATACTCGTCTTTTGATAATATAACGCAGGAAGGTTCAGTTTCGATGGCAGATTACATTGTGGAGTTTGAACAACGCTATAATCGTATGCAGAAATACGACATGACTCTTCCAGATGCTGTATTAGCTTTCAAACTGCTTGATAGTGCTTGTCTAAAAATTAAAGACAAACAGTTGGCCCTAACTTAAGCTTAACTTTTGCCTCGATGAAATCGGAGTTAAAGCACATCTTCGGTGAGAAAACGGCGGTTGCCTGCGCTTTCACTGGGATACAAATGAAACCCAATGCAGCTTACTTTACGGATCAAAAACAAAATATGTCGCGATATCAGAAGAACCATTCAAAATTGCCATTACCTGGTACAAATCCACTTGACAGAATCGGCAGAAGATCGAAGTGTGCCATATGTCAGAGTATGTTTCATTGGGCTAAAGACTGTCCACATAAAAGTGAACAAGTGAAACTCACATAGGGTAATGTAAATAAGGATGACATTGAACATTGTAACGTTACACTGTATTCAAATGAATCTGCCTCTGATTCTGAGATTTTTGTTGTTGAATCTTTGGGATCTGCAGTAATTGACACTGCGTGCACTGGAACTGTTTGTGAAGTAAAGTGGCTTGATAGTTTTATAATTGAGCTCAGTCAGAATGAAGCAGAGAAGCTGATTGAAGTACCAAGCTGTAGAGCTTTTAAATTTGGTTATGGAAAGATTGTGCAGACTACTAAAAGAATTAAAATGCCTGCCAAAATTGGACACACCAATTGCAACATTGAAACAGAAGTGATCCCTGCAGATATTCCTTTGCTCTTAAGCAAAACATCTTTAAAGAAAGCTGGAGCTGTGCTTGACATTGAAAATGACAGAGCAGTAATGTTTAAACAGCCAATTAAGCTTGAACTGACCACTTCAGGGCATTATTGTACAAACATCCTAGATAAGGACAAGCATGTAGCAGCTCATGAAAATTAAACTTTTACAGTCACGGAACATATGACAAAAGAGCAAAAGAAAAAAATGATCTTAAAGCTTCACAAGCAGTTCGGAGATGCTTCAGTTGATAAACTATGAAAACTGTTGCATAGTTCTGGTAATAATGACACAGAATGCATATCTATTTTACAGGAAATTGTGAACATTTGTGAAACATGTTTGAAGTACAGTAAGTCTAAGCCTAAACCAACTGTAGGCTTGCCATTGGCCTCAAGGCACAGTATAATGAGACTGTTGCTATGGACCTACATGAACTTGAACCAAATGTGTGGTATCTCCACATAATTGATCATTTCACACGTTTTAGTACAGGAAGCATTGTGACTTCAAAGAAACCTTCTGAAATGGTGAAGCATTTTATTCACACATGGATAAGTATTCATCGACCACCACAAAAAATGTATAGTGACAATAAAGGAGAATTTAACAACGAAGAAATGAGAGACATGGCTGAAAATTTTAATACAGAAATAAAGACAACACCAGCGTACAGCCCATGGAGTATGGGGCTTTTAGAAAGACATAACCAAACACTGACAGAAATCCTTTTGAAGGTTAAAAAAGGTAATGCATGTGACTGGAAAATTGCAACAGACTGGGAACTCATGGCAAAGAATACTATGCACAATGTACATGGCTATAGTCCATATCAACTTGTGTTTGGGCAAAACCCAACTTTGCATTCTACAGGTATACTAATTGGCAAGCCACCAGCCCTTGAAGGAACCACAATGAGTGTTTGGGTTGGACAGCATATTACAGCTTTGAATGCAGCTCGTAAAGCATTTGCAGAAGCTGAGTGTTCTGACAGGATATGCAGAGCTCTTCGAAAACAGCTACACTCTATAGATGAGAAGTACATTAATGGAGACAAAGTATACTATAAACGAGTTGACTGTTGTGGTCTATGGCCGGCCAGTCATCCCGGCCAATACCCCCAGGCTGCCAGATGGAGTTCTCCCTGCAGCATAGAGGTGCCCTGAATTCCAGCAGGGTATTATGGACAATGGAGTTTTCATCCTCAGCCCTGCTGGATACCACAGGGGCCACTAGATGGCACTGCAGGGAGGAGCAAAGAATATTTTCCCTACGCCCCGGAAGTACATCCGAGTCACATGGACAAGAGGAATGATGTGCTTCCGGGGTGAAGAAAAAGGACTTTTTATCTGACCTGGAAGTGTTCCTAGTCACATGGACAGAAGGAGTGAAACACTTCCAGGTCAAGGACTATAAAGGACTGCTGGAAATCCTCAGACGGGCGGCTGAGCTGGCTGGAAGGGTGGCAACGCGTCTGGGAGTGGTGGAGAGTTTATTGATTGTATATTGATTAGTTAATGAGTATTGTGGAAAGGAGGGTGCTTTATGCACTGTTGTGTATTAATAAAGTCAACATCTGGACTTTTACCTGGTGTCTGGAGTCAAGTCTGAGGGTTTAAGGGAGCGATAGCGCCCCCTATCTGTCACACTGTGCAGAATAGAAAGGTCCTGGAGTTGTTATTGGACAAGATGGTATGGTAGTTTTTGTAAGACGCGGAGGTATTTGTGTATGTGTTTATTCCACAAGGTTAAGGAAGGTGGATGTTCAAGAAACAAACAATTTCTCCACAGGTCTAAATTCCACAGAAAATGATTTGGATAACAAAGACAATGGAAAAGACAGAGATAATCAAATGGAGGATATCGATAGTGACACATAAACTGTTAATGAGGAAATAGAGGATATTCAGCAATCTTCAAGAAACTTGCAGTTTGCATTTAAACCAGGTCAAACTATCAAATACACTGAGAGAGACAGTGGTGTCCAACATAAAGCGGAAATTCTTGGACGAGCAGGAAAAGTCAGAGGAAAATAGAGAAATTGGTACAATTTGCGCTACACTGAGCCTGATGAGCTCAGGACAATGTGCAGAGCAGTTTTCTTCCAAATGAAGATGTGCTTGAGATCAAAGATGTGTCTTTTGATATAGATAAACAAGAGGAACTCTGAATTTTGAAATACAACAATGTTTTTTAAGAAACTCCAGATCTGGGGCAAAGGTGTGTTTCAAAAAGATGGGTATGCACCCTGAAAGAGACACCAGCGGGTATAACATCTAAAGCTCGCCTTGTGGCAAGAGGTTTTGAAGAATTTGGTATGGATAAACTTCCAAAAGATTCACCAACATGATCTTCTGAATCTTTAAGAGTGCTTCTGGCTGCCATTTGTCAGAAGCAATGGAATGTATACTCCATAGATATTAAGTTTGTGTTCTTGCAAGGAATAGAACTGTCTCGAGATATTTATATTCAACCTCCAATTGAAGCTAAAAAGAAAAGGAATATTGTGGAAACTAAAAAAAGTGTGTTTATGGACTTGCAGATGCATCACTCTACTTTTACAACAAAGCGAAAGAAACCATAAAAAACACAGTGGGAATAATGTCAGTAGCAGATCCTGCTGTTTTCTACTGGTTTGATCAGGGGTCCTCAATCACAGTCCTGGAGGGCCGCAGTGGCTGCAGGTTTTTGTTCTAACCCAGTTGCTTAATTAGAAAGCAATTCTTGCCAATAATTTAATTTCATGACTTGTTAGAGCTTTAACTCTGCTATGTCAGGTAATTCTCCCTTTCTAAGTCAAAGTGAACTTTATTGTCATCTGAACCATATACAATTATACAGATAGACGAAATTGCGAAGCTCAAGGTCCACAGTGTAACAATATGAAGTGCACATAATAAATTAAAAATAAATTACAAATAGAATTAAAATTTAATTTTAAATTTAAAATTAAAACACAAAGAATACAAGACATTGTGCAAAGACAAGACAAGGAAGTAGCAGCAATATTTACGTGTAGTAAGCAATATCATCCAAATGATTTGAAGGCTAAAATGGATGTGTAATTCTGAGTTTTTCACTTTTTCCTCTTCACTTTCCTTCCAAGTATTTAATTAAACCCAACAGTACCACAGGTGTAAATGGTAACAAGCTAAATGGAAAAATGCTGGTCTCTTTTGTTATTTGCATGTTACTGCTAATTAGGAGCAATTAAAAACCAAGAATACAGCTGTTTAAAACTAAAATATGCAGTAAGGGTTCAAAATCTTAACGAGCAAGACAACTAAAGTGAAGCAGAAGTGTTACTTGAGCAATAAGTGCTTCTTATTAAGCAATTGAGTTGGAGCAAAAACCTGCAGTCACTGCGGCCCTCCAGGACCGTGATTGAGGACCCCTGGGTTAGATGAACATGGCAGTGCAACTGGAGTTCTTGCTTCTCATGTTGATGATTTTATTTGGGGGGGCTCAAAACACATTGCAGAAACTGTAATTCCTTATTTAAAATCTGTGTTCCAAATTGGACGTGAGGAGCATAATTTTTGTTATATTGGCATACAGGTGATTTCTTCTGGAGGAGTTATACAGTTACAGCAGGAAGCCTACATAAAAAACCTCTGTCCTATTCCTATTGATTCTTCAAGAGCTCTGCAACGGGAAGCACAACTTAAAAATACAGAAACCGATCAACTGAAATCAAAAATAGGTCAGCTTCTATGGGTTGCTCGGCAAAGCAGGCCAGACATGACATTTGATGTTTGTAGCCTAGCATCCAACGTGAAGTATGCTACGGACAAAACATCCATGGAACAAACAAAATAGTGAGGAAACTGAAGTCTAAGCATTTTACATTAAAATTTTAACATTTAGGGCATGATGACTCATTAAAACTGGTTCTGTTTAGTGATGCTTCTCTTGGGAATTTGGCTGATGGTGGTACCCAAGGTGGACACTTCTTAATATTAATGGGCAAAGGAGGTAAATTCTCACCACTCTGTTGGCAATCGAAAAGGATAAGAAGGATTGTTCGGGGTACTCTTGCAGGAGAAACACTTGCTTTGTCAGATGGAATTGACAATGCAATGTTTCTTGCAACTCTGTCCTTAGAATTATACAAAGGTTGTGCAGACAGATGCATTTTGCCTATTACTTGTATCACTGACAACTACTCTCTTGTGAATGCCATCAAATCTACAAAATGTGTCACAGAAAGAAGACTGAGATTGGAGATCAGCTCTGTAAAAGAACTCTTACACTCTGGTAGAATAGGCCAAATACTTTGGTCAGCAACAAAGGAGCAGTTGTCTGACTGTTTGACAAAAAAAGGGTGCATCTGCCTTAATGCTGCTGAAAGCTTTGAGTGACGGGATATGGCATTTAAACTAAAAGATTTACAGTGGTGTGAAAAACTATTTGCCCCCTTCCTGATTTCTTATTCTTTTGCATGTTTGTCACACAAAATGTTTCTGATCATCAAACACATGTAACCATTAGTCAAATATAACACAAGTAAACACAAAATGCAGTCTTTAAATGATGGTTTTTATTATTTAGGGAGAAAAAAAAATCCAAACCTACATGGCCCTGTGTGAAAAAGTAATTGCCCCCTGAACCTAATAACTGGTTGGGCCACCCTTAGCAGCAATAACTGCAATCAAGCGTTTGCGATAACTTGCAATGAGTCTTTTACAGTGCTCTGGGGGAATATTGGCCCACTCATCTTTGCAGAATTGTTGTAATTCAGCTTTATTTGAGGGTTTTCTAGCATGAACCGCCTTTTTAAGGTCATGCCACAGCATCTCAGTTGGATTCAGGTCAGGACTTTGACTAGGCCACTCCAAAGTCTTCATTTTGTTTTTCTTCAGCCATTCAGAGGTGGATTTGCTGGTGTGTTTTGGGTCATTGTCCTGTTGCAGCACCCAAGATCGCTTCAGCTTGAGTTGACGAACAGATGGCCGGACATTCTCCTTCAGGATTTTTTGGTAGACAGTAGAATTCATGGTTCCATCTATCACAGCAAGTCTTCCAGGTCCTGAAGCAGCAAAACAACCCCAGACCATCACACTACCACCACCATATTTTACTGTTGGTATGATGTTCTTTTTCTGAAATGCTGTGTTCCTTTTACGCCAGATGTAACAGGACATTTGCCTTCCAAAAAGTTCAACTTTTGTCTCATCAGTCCACAAGGTATTTTCCCAAAAGTCTTGGCAATCATTGAGATGTTTCTTAGCAAAATTGAGACGAGCCCTAATGTTCTTTTTGCTTAACAGTGGTTTGCGTCTTGGAAATCTGCCATGCAGGCCATTTTTGCCCAGTCTCTTTCTTATGGTGGAGTCGTGAACACTGACCTTAATTGAGGCAAGTGAGGCCTGCAGTTCTTTAGACGTTGTCCTGGGGTCTTTTGTGACCTCTCGGATGAGTCGTCTCTGCGCTCTTGGGGCAATTTTGGTCGGCCGGCCACTCCTGGGAAGGTTCACCACTGTTCCATGTTTTTGCCATTTGTGGATAATGGCTCTCACTGTGGTTCGCTGGAGTCCCAAAGCTTTAGAAATGGCTTTATAACCTTTACCAGACTGATAGATCTCAATTACTTCTGTTCTCATTTGTTCCTGAATTTCTTTGGATCTTGGCATGATGTCTAGCTTTTGAGGTGCTTTTGGTCTACTTCTCTGTCTCAGGCAGCTCCTATTTAAGTGATTTCTTGATTGAAACAGGTGTGGCAGTAATCAGGCCTGGGGGTGGCTACGGAAATTGAACTCAGGTGTGATACACCACAGTTAGGTTATTTTTTAACAAGGGGGCAATTACTTTTTCACACAGGGCCATGTAGGTTTGGATTTTTTTTCTCCCTAAATAATAAAAACCATCATTTAAAAACTGCATTTTTTGTTTACTTGTGTTATATTTGACTAATGGTTACATGTGTTTGATGATCAGAAACATTTTGTGTGACAAACATGCAAAAGAATAAGAAATCAGGAAGGGGGCAAATAGTTTTTCACACCACTGTACATGTTTATATTAAAAAAGGGGAGATTGTTAAGTTTATAATTAAGATAAACATACTAATACTGAATTATTGTTGTTGTCCCCTTTCAGACAATGTATCTTCCTTGTGGGCATGTGTGGAATGTTGGTAGTTTTTATGGTGTTTGTATTGCAGTTCTTTTTCAGTTTGTGTTTTTCTGCATGTTTAAAAGTAAATTATTTCACATTCAAACTGGTGTGCTTATTGAAGACTAACACACATGCAGCACTAGCTGACATACTGCTTGTGTGTTTACCTTTTTGTAAAATTAAATAAAAATAGGAAAAACAGAGAATATGTAGAAACATTACAAAATATTATATTTTTAAACACTTTTAATCCAATCCAGGGTCGCAGGAAGAGGGAGGCAATCCTGGAAGCATTACTTTTGTAGAGGGTGCCAGTCTATTGTAGTTTCCCACTCATGCACATCCTGTACATACTGGGACAAACTGGAGTTTCCAGTTAACCTAACCTGCATGTCTTTGAGAGTGTGTGAAGAAAACCAGAGTACACAGAGGATAGCCCACAGGGAGAACGCAAAAATTTAACATGGTCAATGACCACATTTTGGGATTTAAACCCAGAATGCTGGACCTATACAGCAGCATGGCTAGCAATTGCCCTACTATTTTGGCCATGTACAAACACCATATTATATTCATTCAGTTAGTAGTAAAGTCATTCAATCTAATTCAAGGGGGTGCGCAGGCTAAAGCCTATCTTGACAGCAATGGTAATATGGTAAGAAACAGCCCTGAACTGGGCATCTGTTTATAGCATGGCACACTCACTCATGTGGAACCAATTTGCAGTGTCCATGCCCATCTAACTTAACATGCATGTCTTTGGGATATGTGAGAAAACAATTATTAAAATGGCACGAGCATTCTACCTCCACACTGCCAGTGCTTGGCCTAGTACAGTGGTTCTCAAGCTGTGGGGTGGGCATCCCTAGGGGGGCGCGAAGTAACAAAAAGGGGGGCGCGAAGATGTGAACAAAAGAAAACAAGAATCAAAAATATGAAAAATACATCTATTGAAACCAAAACAAATTAACTTAAACTAGATTCTGACACTAAAAAAATAAATATACAGTTAGATAAATGTCAATAAAAGTTAAGTACCGGTAGGTATAATAAAATATGCATCTATGATATATTATTAATTAAAAAAGGACAAATTGGCTCCTTTCAAAAAAACGTTAGGGGGGCATGATTAAAACGGTTATGAAAACTCAGGTTGCAAATACTTAAAGGTTGAGAAACGCTGGCCTAGTATATGATATTATAAATTAAGAATAAACAGAAAAAATATAGAATTCACCAAATATCCCTGTTATTAAATAAAAATTAAATATGAAAGTAATTGGCATTCATAAAATAAAGCTTTAAGTCCAAATATGTTTACTGACTAGATGATTTGTAAATATGTGGTTATTTCAATGGATAGACCTGGCTAAGTCACTGTCTCTGTGACGTTCGCCTGTTTATGTTTGTTATTGCCCTCTGTTTTTCTCGCACTTCCTCCAGATATACCTGTTATTTTATATGGTGTCCATGTGTGGGCAGATTTTGGTGTGTCCTGAGATCAGTACTGGTCGCCCATACAGAGCCTGAGGCAAGGTTCAGTACTAGTGACTTTCTTGCATTTGTAGCATGACTTAAAAATAAATTAAAATAAATAAGAAAAAAATTTGATTTGATTATAAACCCCAAAAACTGAATGCAGCTTTGCTTGGTTTTTGTGGGTTTTGCAGGCATTCACCATTCCCTTTATGTAACTATAGAATAAATAGGCTTTGGACTTTCTTTAAAACAGCATATGTAGCCTCCCCTCCTGTACAATCAGACGTCATAAACATCTATTTGAAACCGTTTCACACTAAAAATATCAACTACTGAAGTGGAACAGGGAGATGATAGACCTTTGCTAAAGTGAAGAGAGTTTTTAAGCCTTTCATCTGCTGTATAGAACTTTAAACACTGCTCCAAAGAAACACATATCGTGTACTAGATCTAGGTCCCAGTCACCCAGGGCACTACTTTGAGATTGGTTTAGTGATTCCAAAGCTTTGATATTATAAATGCCTCCTACAAAGAGAGACTTTACTTATACTCCGCTGCTAATATTATTTCCCTTTTGAACAAAGTACACACATAAATGCACCCTCCTAAGAAAGCTTCTTTCCAGCTTTAAAGTATGCATTTGTTGTACTCTCCTCACGATTCCTTTTGGCTCACTGTACTCGGTGTGTGTGTGTGTGTTTGTGTGGAGACATTGTGGTGTATGTTTAAAAAGATATGAAAATGACTTCTTATGTGCATTAAGAAATTAATTTAAGGAAATTAAGGCCAACACAATTTATTAAAGCAGATGTTTCTTTTTATTTTTTTCTAATAAGCATCAGGGATAGGTACATTTGAGGCAATGGGAAATCAAGGGAATTTAAGAAAATAATAGAAAAGAAATTAACTCCACACTCTTTCCCACCCCGGCATAATACTTAAATTCAATCTTTGGTTGCGCGTTTATCTAGATCGAACACTATCTCATATAGTGCCTCTGAATATTGAATGTCATCTAGAGATTGGGAGTTAATTGTTTACTGATATGTTTCATAGCTGAAGCACAGGCACATTGTGACAGTTACTTGGAGTTCATAGAGTGCTTTAAAATTCAGGGGCCACTTGTCACCCTGCCCATAAACTGGTAATGTCATCATTGTTTTATTAATTAAGCAGAATAAAATAAAAAGAAATATATCAAACTACTTATTTAATCAGAAATTTCTCCATGTTTACTAAATTTCTGCACCGTTCATCTTATAAGACCAATGTATAGCATAGGGAAATTTGAAGTATAACTAATAAAGAGAAAACAAGACAAATAATAATTAGAGATGAAACCATCACAATAATTTATAAAGTGCATAATATAATGTTGAAATAAAGCATGAAAGGTTTTATCGTGTGCCATTGTTATTTTTCCAAAGGAGTTTAGAAGGTGCTTTTGGCAAATCCTCTGTTTATTATGATCAAATAACAACATGAGTTGCAAAAAGTTGACATGTCACCTAAAAGCCATTCTTTTGCATCTCATAGATGACACAATGCTGTAGACACCTTTGTGATCACAGTCTCAGACTGAGCAGTGCAGCAAGAAAGACTTTGACACATTTCGAGATGAGTCATGCTCCTTGATTCTTCGAGTCACCTTTCCCAGATAACTATGCTCTAAGATCCTTTGTGATTCTTGTCAAATACCTCCGATTTGTGTACATGTAACTGCAAGTACTTGACACACATACACACATGCAATATCCTCAGATGATCTTTTGGTCTTATTACTGAAGATGTAAATTAATCACAGAACCATGTGTGACTTTAAGAATCACATGAGCTCAGACTGAATGAAACATTTTGCTAGTATTTCACTGTGACAGAGATGATGCTTTATAAACACTAATGCATATTATATATCTATGTAACTGTCTTTAAAAATATACATTATACTGTACATTTTTATATGATCAACTGTTTATTAAGTAAAGACCAATTGACAGGATATATCTATATGGACATTACGGACAATATATATACTGTTATACACACAAGCCTGCAGAGTGTCTCACAAACACTGGTGCGAGTGATCAAAGAGGCAAATTACAGAGTGGAGCATCAACACTAACATGCTTTCCGTTGCCTCTACATAGGATGAAAAGCAGCCAGAAGAAAAATGACTTCATTTCTAACATAATCGCTGCAAGCTCTGCCCCTTCTGGTCGCCTAGATATTTAATTCGCTTCTAAACCAGAAGTTAGAGTTCTTTTTGGACCTGCTTAGAAAGAGGATGGGTCTCCAACTCTAAAGCATTAATTTTGCAAGTCAACAACTGATACGAGCATTGACAATGACAAAAATCATCACATTTAACTTTTTTCTTTTTTTTTCAATTCAGGACATTAAATAGAGTGTCTGGCTGGTTCCAAGTCTCTTTTTCTTTGGTCACTTGTCTTTTTACTATATACAGGGTGGGACATAAAGATCTCCACATTTCAAGGGAGAACTGTGCAGGCTGTAATGGGATGGAGAGGTGGGGTAGGTCTCATTTGGTAGGTTAGGCTTTACCGTTTTCAGTACCCATCATGTGTTGGACTGGTGAACATCAGGGCTTTGTTGTTCTGTGATAGTGACGCAGACAACGTTCCGTACATGCTTTGCGCTCGGTCTAAATGCATCTGTACCAGATCGGAAAATGATTTTGCTATAGATTTCTAACTTTCGGGCAATTGGGTCCACACTGAAAAGAAAATCACCTGGCAGACCCAGGACAGAACATGTGTGGTTTCAACAGGACAGGGCCACAGCTCACACAGCATGACATTCGTTTGAAGTGTTGAGGGAAATGTTCCCTGGGTATTTGATCTCTTTAAGGGGAGACGAGGTCGGCACAGTCACCAGATCTAAGCCCATGTGAATTTTTCCTTTGGGGATACCTAAAGGAAAAGGTTTTCCAACATCATCCTCGATCTCTTGAGGATTAGAAGGAAAGGATCAGACAGGAATTTGACACCATTCTGCCTGAGATGACCCGGAGAGTGATGGAGAACTTCCAGGAACAAATTCAGCAATGTATTGCCAACGATGGCTGCCATTTGTCTGATATGACTTTTACAACCAATTAAACAAAATTGTTTTTTATGCGCTTTTCAGAAATATATACAATTTTTTTTAGATAGCTTTGTTCACTTTTTATACCCCTTCAAAATGTGGGAGATCTTTATGCCCCATTCTGTATATTATCTGAAATGTGCGTTAGAAGGTCACCAGACTCATCAAAGGTAGGCTCTACCACCCTGGGACACCAGAGGGGCGTGATCGCTGACTGTCTTGTCTCTTTTTTTACCCATGCCTATGAGGAGACATCCTTCTGGCCCATGAACTGTAAAAGCAGGGTGCTCCCGGAAGAAGGCGTCTCATTTTGGAGATAAGCTACATTCCAAAAGATGCTCTGACCTTAATGCCCAACCACTCTTCAGAGCTTGCTTATTCCAGCCAACGGCTAATCCTATCCTTTTGATCCCTATTGCATAATCATGCACCTGTTATTTTTGTTTAACTTTGTTATTTTAGTAAATGTGGTGGCCTGTCCCCAGCATTTCATTGGACTTGTGCATTCCTCTCAGTCAATGACAATACATTTATTTATATAGTCACAAGTCATGCAGCACTTTCAGGTTCAATTAAAGAGAAAACACTCTTTCAGAAAGGTAATGACTTAGCCATGCAGGATCAACTACAAGTGCAAAATCATGTGTCTTATGCTATGTCTCATTCTAGTAAAAACCAATGGGCAGAAACCTATTAAGCACTGCAATTTACTTTATATTGGGCTCACTTGCCAGGCTGTGTTTTCTAGATTGTTCACAGTGAAAGAAGTATGACTAAGAAAGAAGTATAACCTCTAGATTGTTCACGGAGCTTCATAGTACTGATGGAGATGCCTGTGAATTCTTTCAGCTTTCCGGGATGAGACAGCTGGAGTCAAATGAGTGAAAAGTTTATTGCATAAATAACCAAGCCTTGTCACAAAAAAAGGTTTGGGGCAGCCTCCCGTATACTTGGAAATGGCTGTAAAATTGAATCTTTACAGACAAGAGTCCAAAACAGAACTTAGGTTTGGTACAGACAAGGTGGGTTTTAAAGGCAAAAGGAGGAGGTGATGTCTTTCAGGGGTGGAACTGGAAGTGACATCTTCAGGGGAGGAAACGGAAGTGATGTTAAAGGGCTCAGGTGTAATTTCCTGCATTTAGTCTGCGGGATAAAAAGAGAAATAGTCAGTGCACTCTGCCACCGTCTGGTCCAACCAGAAATGACCTTCTTTCAAGACCTTTAGCTGCCTTCCATGTGCACATGTGTGACAACATAGATAGATAGATAGATAGATAGATAGATAGATAGATAGATAGATA